>OY292520.1:15606192-15832470 GCA_958496365.1 Subacronicta megacephala
CAAAACATAAACAACTCTGTACTTCGGGACTTTCCGATTATACCCTCAGATTTTAATTTTTCAATACCGCGATACTAAACTTATCAAATTCAATTTTTAACTCAATCAGCCTTCTGGGTACCCTACCGGCTGATAGCGATGCGGAGGACTTTATGGTGCCCTTTTTTATCACTTAGTATTAGTCAATTAGTTTAGTTAGTCCTTAGGATTTATTAATATGTGATTAGAATGAAGTTGAATAAACTTATTAGTTTTTTATAATAATGGGGATATCGGCATTATGCATTGCAATATTGATACATAAAACATATTATCGAAAATGAGAGTTGCACAGAGAGCCATGGAGCGTGCCATGCTCTGCATCAACTAAGTGACTGTGTTCCATACATCGAGATCCGGAAACGAACTAAGGTTCAGGACGTTGGAAGAAGGATCATGGAACTAAAGTGGAGGAGGGCAGGACACTTGGCGAAACGCAGTGACGACAGGTGGAGTAAGGTAACGACAGACTGGTGCCCGAGGGAGGGCAGTAGGAGTGTCGGGCGTCCAGCAGCAAAATGGGTCGACGACATAACTCACGTCGTTGGGCGTACTTGGATGAGAGTGGCATGGGACCGAGGTGGATGGCACAAACTTGGGGAGGCCTATACCCAGCAGTGGGTGAAGTCAGGCTGTGGATGATGATGATGATGATGAAATAAACATTTCAAAGTTTTTTTTTAATTCTAATTGGCCATTATTTCAGGTAGTTCCGAATTGTCTAAAACGTAAGTGCACCAGATTTAGTAAAAAATAATTAACTAACAAAAACATAAAATCTGTCTTCAAACCATAATAAATAATGTTATCTCCAAAATAAGGCAAAGGTCTCGAGTTCGAATCCAAGGCACGCACCTCTGACTTTTCACAGTCATGTGCATATTCATAATTAATTATCACGTGCTTAAACGGTGAAGGAAGAAGGAAAACATCGTAAGGAAACCTGCATGGCCAAAATATTTCTTTGGCGGTTTGTAGGTATGCCAACCTGCAGTAGGCTAGCGTGGTGGACTATAGCTTAACCCCTCTTGCTATGAGGGGAGACCTTTGCCCAGCAGTGGGACAATGTAAAGGGTTGATGATGATGATCTCGAAATGATTCGGGAGTCTTTAATTTGTCAGTATGTTCTGTTTTCACTACTGACTTCCGAACTGTTTTGAACATAACACTATTATATTATGGTTTAAAGGCCGGTTTTACTTTTTCTGTTAAGAGATTTCTTTTTAATTTTGAGTGCAAGTACAAGGTTTCACACCTATGTTGACGTCATCGGTTTTCGAACAGTAAGTAAGTATAATTATTTTTAAATTTTCCAAATCATATATAATCATAAGTTTGAAATCACGGAGTTCTGAGGTTACAAACATAAAAAACCGGAGTTTAGTCCAAGTTTCACTTGCACAATATCATTAGCATTATTTAAGTTCAAAAGCTATGGATGCACTAAACCATCTTTAGTAGTACATTATGGGCATTATACATTTTCGGATTTTTCGCGTAAACTGTGGGCAACAGCTGGTAAAAAGGATAAACATAGTACTCACAGAAATCAAAATGGGCATAGGTAAGGTTATAGAAAACGCCGGCGGTCCATGGGGCCTCGTGGGCCAGCAGCGCGTGGTAGCAGCCGTACGGCGGCGACAGTAAGCAGTGCACCTCATTGACATTGTGCACCGTACAGTTTCGGGTCACATAATCACACTCCTGATCCTGATAGTCAAAGGCAGAACAATAAGGACCATTACTCATTAGTGAAAGGAATAGAGATCAGTCTATGTGCACACAAGAGATTTGCTTGTTTAAGGTCAGTTAAAATTATTTATGTTTGATTGATGTTTCGGTGATGGTAACAACAGTAACATG
The DNA here is from genome assembly GCA_958496365.1 of Subacronicta megacephala. Classification (NCBI taxonomy): domain Eukaryota; kingdom Metazoa; phylum Arthropoda; class Insecta; order Lepidoptera; family Noctuidae; genus Subacronicta; species Subacronicta megacephala. Next base: position 15,608,096 of record OY292520.1, read on the forward strand.
GGAATGATACTTGTGGATATATGATCCCTACACATGAATGATTATTTGCTGGACCTGGGCATTGTACCCCTTATGCTCAGAAACTGCACTTGAGACCATTAAACCATTTTACATACTAACTATGCCATTAAAATTAAAGGTGCTAAAAGAAATACTTTACCATTGTAGCATTTTTTGCATGACATAATTCCACTGTGAACTCTGTTGGAGGTATGCCCAAGTACCAGAATAATGATACCTCATCACTGCAATACAAATTTAATACATATTATCAAAATGAAAACTAAAAAATATGTTGTATTACCCTCACACCTGTTCTCCCTGAAACGATATTGCAGAGATGTTTAGGTCCCAGTTAATAGGGGCCTATTCATACTCCCAAGTTGCTACTGAGAATTGTACACAAAAACCCAATAACCCTTTTCACAACCTGGGTGTTGAATCCAGGATTCTAGAATAGCATTTGCACTTAGGATCACTAGAATAATGATGCAGTTAAATATAAAACAATCAATGTTAATGTGTATTTTTTAATTTTAACACAGAAATTGTAAATTTACTCCTGTGATTGAGCACACATTGTAGTTTTCTTGATACAACTCTAGTGATAATAAACAAATATTACAGGATAAGACAGAACCTTGCCTCTATCTATTATTTCAGAATAACAGCCCATCAGATGTCTTTAAATTAAATGTTACTTACTCATGGTTAACTAAGTTAACATGTGCTATGTTGTGAGAGAAGTATGCCGAGGTGAGATTGTTGTTGATCATGTGGTATGAATCATATGGGGCACTACTTGTTTTATCATTTTTGAATGTGCTCTTGATTTCATAGCAGCAGCTGAATATCAAATCAAAGTTCATCGCGTAACATACCTGCAGATAAGAATAACCAATTTTACAAGTAACTATTGTCATAACAGTGAGTTTGTATGTAAAAATACACACACTTCAATTGGTAGTGGCAGTATTACACCAAATAGTCTGACAACTAGTTTATCCACAAGGGTTATGGAGGTCTCAAAGCTTTTTCTAAAATAACATACTGATATTCAGCAGCATTTAGTTACCCAGGAAAGCTATATTTGGCTGAATTATTCTGGTTGACACCAAATGTATATAATTTGTTTTTGTTAGTGTATTGGGATATTTTAATTTCTTTGTATTTATATATTGGTGATACCTAAACATAATACCTACAAAAAACTAGCAGAGCTTAGGTAGTTATTTATTCAATAATATTATTGGCTATATAGCATTATTTTAAGGGGGTCAGTGAGTAGCCTTAGAGGGGCACTGTTTCATTCTTTGCTTTGCAATTCTTTTTCTGCTGTCAGTATATACGAGGATGCTTCATTATTACTTACATGAGTGCAGTTAGTCGTGTCATGAATATCTAATGTATTTGTGGAGTGCTGTGGGCCAACCTTCCGCGTCCTGTTACTGAGACAGTGCTTCGGGTCATTATAGTACATCAAGTCTATATTCCACTGCGTCCAATTAGGATTCTTCAGCGTGCAGAGCTCTGCTGTATAGCGACCGTTCACCCCGTCCTGAGCACGCTCAAACGACATTGAAGTATCATTATTGCTACTGCCACTACACCTGTATTTCACTACATCGGGCTCTGCACTTGTTTGGGCTAACAATAACACTAAAACCGCAGCGACAAATATCGCTAACGCTGTTTGAGACATTATGTAAATAACTTCATCACAAGTCCACAAGAGCAAAATAACACATTGAATTAAAACGAGTTATCAGTTTTAGCACCTAGGCTAGGTGCTTATCTTGCAAAAAGTGATTTATTACCAACTTACACTACAGCTAACTTCACAAATTTCCTAAAAAATGTTATAATATAAATCAGTGGTACACACGACCACACGACAATAATAAAATTATGGATTATTTACTTCGCGTTCGACGCCATTTTCGATATTGATTTAGTATTTGACTTTGACGTTTAATATTTGACGACGACGTCTTGGGTACATATTTCTTGATATTTTTTTAAATATATTTTGACATGGCTTCAGAGGCCTTTGTATCACTTTTTGTTATTATTTGTCTGTATTTTCCCACACCTCCTCCTCCTGAGCAAAGGCCTTTGTGTCATTACGGTTTCATAATTTTCTATTAGAAATAACATAAGGTCACACGTTCAGCCTTTCATTTCAAAAACTTTTGCTTAAAAATCGCTATCCTAAGAGATTTAATTGTTAATTATTGTAATGTATGCTCATAATTACACTATTTACATATTTTACATTCCAAAAGAAAAGAAACAAAGAAAAATAAAATAAAAAACCAACAAAGAACAAATAAAAAAATAGTGGGCCGCGATTAGGCGTCAGTGTTCCTCGGCATCGCTGTCATCTGGCATCGTACCCAGAAGGCTGGCAGCATTGCCACGTTGAATGGCAATGCGTATACGCTCCCCTAGGAATAAGCCAGCCCTCTGATCACCCGAGGCGTCGACCAGTCTCCGAGATATTTCTTTGTAGACGAGACGAGCACTCGGACCCCATGACCCGAGAGTTTCGACCCCAAACGGCTCAAATATATGGCTGCCCGACAGGTCGCTATATTTGCGCCGTTTGAGTCTCCGCGAACACACTCCGGAAACAGGCGGATTCCACTGCAAATTTTAAGGGGGTGGAATCTGCCCCACTGGTGGGGCAGCTTGGTGGGGCAAAGTGGAATGAAAATACATAATATATTTTATTCTACTTCATTGTTGGTTCTGACGTTAATCATGTATGAACAGGGGTGCAGATCAATGTCCTTTAAAAACCAATCCACATATTTATTTATTCAGTAGCACTTAAATAACAATAACTTAAAATCCAACTTAACAAAACTAATAAAGTATGTTATGATTATATTCCTATCTGTTGAGCTAGGACTGCATACATGCCCAAAGCGGTCAAGCCCACAGCGCCGGCGTGAACGGCACGTAGCGCTAACAGGGACCAGGCGCTGAGCGACAATATGCTACCGACGGCCTCCTCGATGAGCCCACGGTAGGGGGACAGGGCCAGCAGCGAGATGACGAGCGGGGAGTGGCTGCGAGGCAGGTCGCTTCTGGTCCACAGCCACACGAGCGCGGCCGTGGCCACCGTGTGCAGCAGCGCCACGTTGGACTCCGCGCACGAGCGCACGTAGCGCCAGTCGAACTCTGAGCCGCGGGCTCCCACCCACAGCAATAAGCTACGAGTCACCACCACCTACAACATTATTTTTTTGTGACAACATCTTCACTAATAATAGAGGAGAAAGGTCTTAACATTATGAAGAAATATAAAATGAAGTTAGCAGTTTCCTAAGGTGTCACAGGACCCAAAAGACAATTTTTAAAGTTCCTATAATTTAAGCGATGTCTATACCACTCTCTAGACCGAAATGGGACTTGAAGAGTTAAACCAATACCCCAATAAAACTGCCATAGACCTCCCCCGGCTTAAAATATGCAAATCCAAAAACCCTTATATTGAGGGTGTTCACTAGGCTGCTAAATTTAAATTTCAACTATTTTGTCTTTTGCAAGTCAACCACCATGAATTCTTCTAGTGATACAGAATTAATTTCACTTTGTTCTCTGTGGATTCAAGAAACTGGCTGTACATCAATATTCATCAAGCTGCCCATAAACTGAGAACTTTTATGCAGAATTCAGACTATATTGTGGAGTTAACAGCTCGCTATATCATACCATATCATACCAAATTGGGAGCTTAGTTTTAGTTATTGAGGTTTGACCATATTTACCTCTGCACTGGCCCATCCTATTGCAGATGTGAGGATCTTAGCATGACCTTTGCCTGGCACAGAGTTCAATGCAAAATAAATACCTAGGAGATCAGCAAAGTCAACAGTAGCCTTAAGGATTTCCTGAAATGATTAAAAAATACATTAATTGCTAAACAAGCAAGCACCCATAGTGTTAATATTAAATTATAATTATTGTACAAGTGTGTCTGATCCTTATGAGTGACATTTTTTTACTCTCTATTAGAGTTACATTTTCTTTTCTGAAATATTTTTATAAATATTATATTTAATCATGTTACACTTAATAAATCTATAGAAAAGTTGTGTCTGTAATTGCAAAATATTTGAAAAAAAAATAAGGAGAGAAAAACCAAATTCATGATTTTTAGAATTATTATGTCTGTATGTATCCTTATAGCTGATGATCTACTGGATGGATTTCATGGACTCTTCATCATCATAATATCAGCCAAATAAAGTCCACTTCTGAACAAAGGCCTCCCTCATAGACTTCCACAACAACCGGTTATATGCCACCTGCATCCAACAACTCCCAGACTCCATGACTCTTGTCAACATTAAAAGGGCTTTTAATTTAACTATAATGGTGCAAATTAGAAGGAATTATTCAGCATTATGAGTCAAGTTTATGGATAACAAGAGCTGAAGATTGGGCTCTGAGGCATTCACTTAAAGAGGCCTCTGCCAGAAGTAGATGAATACAGGCTGATGATGATGAGTGAAATTGCACAATTTAAAAAAAGGTTGATCCTTTGGAGAAGAATCTGTCAAGAAACTCCACGGGTACTCTTTTAAAATAAACTATTACAATCACTAGTACAATATAGTAACAAAAAGATGTGTAACACCTGCACTGTACAGGTTAATGTTGTAATTTAACAAAAGTTAAGTTTATTCATTATTTGTCAAAGTATGGTTACAGTCCACAAAGTTCTTAGATCAGTTACATTACATATCAATGACCTACATCACCTACATACTTAATACAAAGTACATTTTTGTATTATCTCAACTTTACAAAGAATTGTAAAACAAATTTATAGTTTGGTCAGAGATTTCATCAGTCGCCTTTTTTACAAGATACTTACCAAGAACACATTATATTCTCCTGTAATGTGGTTAGTGTCTGAATCAGGGAAGAATGTAGCCAGCAACAACATCTTGCATAACTGTGTGAAGATGTACAGTCCTCCTGCATACACACATTTTGAGAAAGTAGCGTATTCTGATCTAAAATGTAGAAGTGGTTCGTTATGTTCTCATTTCATTTAGCTTGCAAGTACACGTTAACCATGAGGAAGATTACTTACATCCCAGAAAACTTGTATGCCATATGATACGGTGCATACACCAGTGCGAGACAATTTCCAAAATGATAAAGTGTCATCTTTATTCACCTTTCACTACAGTTATTTGTTAATTTGCTGGATTTTGCTGCAATAAATAAATCAAATAATTTTACACAGAATTCGAACACGAAGACTCGGCTCGGGTCACAATTGAATTGACATTGTCATTGTCAGTCGTCAATTGTCATTAAAGTCATTTCATTACAACTGTCAAATGTCACATCATTGGGGAGGGCACGTCTTGTCGTGAGCAGGTTGCGGTACGTTCGCCGAGGTCTTCCCTTTCCAACACGTCCATCCATACTCACCCTATATACTTGTTTCGTCAATCTCCGTTCATTTATTCTCTCTACATGACCAAACCATCTTAACATACCTTTCTCAATCCTTGTTACTACATCTTCTTTCACTCCACTCCACGCATTAATCAAAGAGTATATTAATCAATTAGTTATGCAAACCAAACAAGTATGAGAATTTTGATGGGATTCTTGCATGCAACTACAAGACTAATTACATAGAAAAGAAAGTCACAACCCTATGCAACCCCAGAAAAAAATCTTTTACTGGAATCATTATCATCAACACCTATCGGCTATATTCATAATATATAAATAATAATATGATGTGTTATTTAAAGACGTACAACATGCGAAAAACGAAAAATAAATAAATAAAATTTCGCACTCATGGAGAGGTGATTAGAGTTGAAAAATACTATAGTCGAAATTTAAAAATGACGTATGGGATTCATGCGTAGAACGAGACGTTTTGAGCTCGCCAGCGCGCCAACAGTAGCATAATAAATTGATAATAATGATATTGTTTACATTACTTTCTTTATTTAATTTTTATGGAACAATAACTAATGCACAGTACATAATAAGTTTTGTTTTAGAATTTTAAAATTATAGATTGATTGATAAGTACGAAAAGAATGTTATTGTTATTGTGTAATAATTGATTTTACCGGCATTGGTGCTATTATTATATAGGTTCTTCAGTCATAACAGATGATTGAAAATTAATTACCCATCTCTGGACCTACCTTTCCTAGCCGCAGAGCTTCAGCTATCCTCAATTAGCCAGTCACGGTATATTGTTCCATATTTAAAGAAAATAAATGGCTTCTGTTTGCTTTTAAAACTTGCATGCAGAAAGTTTTTCATTGTAATCTAGAATATAAGTTATGAAGACGTTCCTTTTTTTCAGAATAAACACTGATTTTTGTGAATATATTGACGACTTGCCACACAAGTTGTTATTATTTATGTAAAGGGGTGAGGCATAGTAGAAAGAGATGCAAAATAAGGGGAGCACTAAAAAAGGGTTGTTTTTTAACCCTTTCATTTTTTAGCACACGCGCAAACGGGAAAGGGGTTCATTGTCCAATAGCAGGGCAGAGGTTGGATGATTTTAAATTTTATTCGTCCGGAGAACAGTCTCCACTCGGTGGATGTTCCGGGCACACCATCCCAGTTATGCCAGTTCCCTTTAGAAATTGCTTGTAACAAGGTTGTTATAAGCTCCATCATTTGCTTAAACACCTGTTTAGATGTTGTGTTTGAAAAAGTTTGCATAGAAATTATTGTTAAAATAATTTTGAAAAATGTTAATTGACGGATTGGCAGAATCTGTTAGACAATATTAAGTTGTGAATCGTTGTGAGGATTTAGTTAACTCTTTTTCATTTACCTGTAGGTAAGTTGTTGAGTTAATTCTTTTACTTATATTAGTTCTTATGTTTTAAAATATCACAAACTTTTAAAATGAAAGTAAATGCCTACACACTAAAAAAATTATCACATTTGCTGGTAATTTGCAGCTATATATCATTTTTTTCAGAATTTCCTCATTTTTTTAATCACTCCATCTGTAACGTTGATATACCTACATTCAATGAAAATAAATTTCAAGTTGATTTATATTTCCTATTAGGTAGGTACCTAATATTTTCCCAGGAATATTAAAAAAAAATTAGTTCAATGCGTTTTAGCTTGGCTACTTAGATACTTAGATGGGTTTAAAAATATTGAATTTGAAATATTAAAACCAATTTACAAATTTTTCGATCATTATAATCAGCAGGCAGTAAACTGTAGTAATAGTATAAATATACTGTGCAATTTGAATGTTCTTACAGTTCTTTTTATGTTTATGATGGACTATCTAATTTATCTATAATTGTATTTTTTTTTATTATTTTATTATTTTTTTTAATTACCTGCATTTAATGAACTACGGATGTAGGTAAACCTAACCCATAGTAGGTATCTATGGGTTATGTAGGGAAGTACCTACATAATATTATAAATTATGCGAAAAACGATTCCTACCTATCTAGCTAGATAAAGGATTTATTTTTACTACTGGATAATACAGAGTACAAATTAAATACACAACCTTTTTTTTTATAATAGAAATTTATTGCTGTTCATTTGTCTCACAAAATCACGAAAATGGCTTGATAGGTTTTGATGACATTTTATAGGCGAATTTGAGAGTGGGTCTCACTGTCTAAATCTTTACATAGTGTAAAATGAAGTCGCTACCGCTGTCTGTTCGCTTAGATCTTTTAAACTACTCAATGGATTTTAATGCAGTTTCAGCAATAGATAGATTGATTCAAGAGGAAGGTTTATATGTATACATATAAACACCTGGTACTAAGTCGGTATAGGTAATGTGAGTACCTCCATCATAGATACGCTTGCTGACGGCGAACTACCGGTGACACTTCTAAATGTCGCGATGAAATTACATAGTGGACCACATAATCATCATAACAAACAAATTTCCCAAAGATACTTGTTATAAAAAACAATTTGTGGATTGTCTCGCCTACGGCGCCAATTTTTTTTTGGCATAAATGATTGAAAATTGCAATTATACGAACTTTTAAATTCAAATAGGTAGGCTATTTGAATTTAAAAGTTCGTATAATGTTGTATCTTGTTGTTTTTTAGTTTAGCATTCATCCAACGGGCGTGAGTCATTAGTAATTAGATATTTGTGAAAATACTTAAAAAACTTTTTTAACAAATTGGGAACCTTCGGATTAACGAATTAATTTACAAAGGACACAATGTTAATTAATTCTCACCCTATCCTCTTATTTTGTATTATTTTAAAATGAATGAATTAAGTATGCATTAAAAATAAACAAATAAATTCTCAGACGTCGTCAGATAGGAAATGTCAGCGTCATCTAGATAAAAAAACATCAGTGCCTTTAAAGAATCTATTACAGAAATAATTTACATCATTTTATCAATTACCTACATAAAATTGGCAACTAGGTGCCTATGGTAGTTTTTATTGCTAGTGTCTCATATAATATAGGACACGATCACGAGGACACGGAGAGCTATATTAAAATAATACCTGGTGGACGGGTAGTACCTAACTACATAATAAATACCTAGGTACTTAGGTAATAGATAATATTAATACCAAAAGGGCCTCTTCGGTCACACTCTTGTTTGAATAGAATAGATACAAAATGAATTCGGTAATGCCTCATATTCACAAGTAGCGCACGAACATTTGAAATAAAATGAAAAGAGAATAAAACCCCGCCGTGTCGTGAGGAGTCCACTCACGTCATCCCTCCATTACAGCATTGTCCGCGCGACAATGGCGATAGAGAATAAAGAATCGCTGCCATTAGGTAAATTTCCTCATACATTTTTTTGCGTGACACCCTCGACGTGTAAAAAGTGGGGAAACGCACATTTGTCATGTGGAGGAGTGTTAGAAGCGGCTCTAGCGAGATCTCAATCTCGGTATGGTGGTGTGAAGTTTTTTCGTTCACCTAAATCGATTGGGATGGTGCAGGCAGGTAGCGCGTTTTATTACTTATCTAGTTGCTAATACGCAGAAGGAACTAACCTTAGACCACCTTACCTTAGACTTGGCGTAAACAACTGTTTTAAATAAAAATATTGAAAAATATCTTTATTATTCTAAGAAATACAATTTTACTTTTAAGCGGCGGTATGGCAAGGGCATTGGACTTGCGATCATGTGGTTGCGGGTTCGAAACCCACCCATTGTACTACCGATGTGAAACCACTCGTAACACAATAATTTAGAATAAGAATACTAGTAATGTGCAGTGCAACTCATATTGCTAGTAGATAAGTTTTTTTTTAAACTTAGTACTATTTATTACTTTGTACATACATACATACATATTGTCACGCCTGTCTCCCATGGGGGTAGGCAGAGACTATAGATTTCCACTTGCTACGATCCTGGTACACTACTTTCGCTTCATCTACATTCATTAATCTCTTCATGCATGACCGTCGGTTTAGGGTGCTCGGAACCTGGCCTTTTTTAAGAACATCCGCAATTACTTTGTCCATCTAATTAAGTACCTAATTATGATATAGCTACATGATGCAAACTAAAAATAATTGCAATACAAAACCATATTCATTATTGACCAATTAGTTAAGTACAATACAATTACAAGAATAAATTCAGATTACTATATTAAAACTTTTTTAAATATCTATAAGACTGCCTCATTAGTCTATTGATCCCAAGCGCGGCTGCTACGCTACAGGTCCTATTTCTCAGTTCGATTCCTAGGTCGAGAAAAGTGTAATTGTGTTTTCCTATGAAATTCTCAGTAGCATCTCGGAGTTTAAATTTGTGCCCGGTTAATGGCAATAGGCTCGCCCCCTTTGGGACATGGGACTTAAACATACCTACCGGTGAAATGTGGGTGTACATGTACACTTCTGCCTAACCTTTCGTAGAATATAGGCGTGATGGTTTGTTATGTAAAAGTTTTTTTATGTAATAAAATTACGTAGTAGGTACATACCTAAGCGATAAAATTGTCCTGAAAAAAAATTTTAAGCATAGGTACCCATACATACCAACTCGCCACCGAGGCAACTTACAACTGACTATGAACGTAATAGTAGCAATCAATAATGTATTATAGGAAAATAATTTCAATTTGGTGTGTGAGTGGTGGACAGACGAATGCATTATTCAGCTCACGTATATTGCAGGCGAGTGTGCCACGCAGATAAGCGAGTATTGAGCCAAAAATGCCGAAAGTCCGAAACAGTGTCGCCGGGGGGCCTTATCGGAAACGGCTTACGGTGACCCCATGCAAACTCCCTAATGCGACATCGCTCACCGGTCCCTCCGCACGGTGCCCTCCGGCGATCGATCTCGATGCAAAATTGCCGATAGGGGGATGCTAGTTTTGTTTCTTGTGCGTAATTTTTTTATTGCTATATCTTGATACTTTGACACAGCAGGTGGTAAAGTAAATCGGCATTTCCGGTTTAGAATTTGTTACAAAATATTTATTTCTTAATGGAGTCGTTTTCGGGCATCTAATAAAAAAACCTGTACAATATAGGAAATATTATACCTATGTATAATTATGTAGGTACCTAAGCAAAAATAGTTTATTTTATGTGCTAACTATTAGGTAAATATATACCTATTAGTGGGTAACGAAATCATTCCGACTCACTTACGGACAACTTCAGACAAGCTTAGTTATTTCGAACAAACTATCTAATAACGAGGTAGTTAGATGTTTTGTTCTTATGATTTTTTTTATTTATTACAATTTTCTTATTCAATGTATATTCTATCACATTAAAGAATACGTGATTGTGTAGCCCAAAACGTAATCCACAAATTAAGTAAATATCTACATTTTTTAATAGCGAACGGAAGAAAAAGCGAGTTGAATATCTAAAAGTAAATCAACTTTAAAACTTCTATGTGCTTACTTCAATGTTATTCCTACTTCATTTACAAATACATATATAGCCTATATTAAAGTTAGTTTTGTTACGATAAACGACTGATTTGAAAAAAAAATGCGATGAAAAGTATTATTTTTATTTAAAGTTAATCAATGTGAAATATATTTTTCTCTTTGTTCATTATTTTATTTTATTGTAAGTATAATGTGAATACCTACCGACTTGTTAAGACCACGTTACCGCATTGAGAAATGATCCTGTAATGATAGTTGTGATTGTGTTAAAATGAATAGATAAAATAAAATAAATTGACATTGATAAAATAAAATATTTGCATTGACGCCTAGTAAATTTTAGTATTTCTTATTATTATGTATCTGGGAATTCAGGACCATCCCATTTTAAAGTAAGTAATTTGTCGAGATATAAGGCCGCAAACATAAGGAAGTAACTTCTGTTTTGAATCATATTCGATTTATTGACATGTAGATAACATTACGGAATACACGGTGGAAAAAGTTCAATTTATATGTACGAGTAAGTACGTAGGTACTTATATGTACTTGTGCAAATAGCTTTTACTTCCTCAGTTATTGAGGCACCCTCTCCGACGCGTAGTCGAGCCACTACCACCACCACCTCCGACACTTCTCGCATATTTATTCATAGGCCTGTGCGTATTTTTTACTTGGTCATAAATATTAAAGGCGGCTCGTGCCACGAGGATTTTCAATTCGACAGCGACGTCGGATCCCCTTAGATTTTAGGCTTTCTCTCTTTCCGCGGATTAGAGCGGTGTGATGTATGGCCGCGGGTGGCGGTAAATCAAATTTTGATTGCTATTTTCTTTGTGGAAAGTCGGAATCCTCCGTCGGGGACGAGCTTCGTGTAACGTGGGTTAACCGATCCCCAGACGCCGCTCGTCTTATGTGGACTGTAGTTATGTATTTACAAAACTATACTTATATAGATAGGTACTATTTTATTCAAGAATTAGATTTAAGACAAATAATAACTTCATCATTGTTAACCTTAATAACCCAAAATATGGCGTTATTTAACTAAAACAAAATTTACTTACCCAAATGACTTAATATTCAGAAGTCAATTCAGGTCCATTGGAAAATGTCTGTCGCCGACTCTACTTATAAAATTTATGAAGTCATTAACTTAAGTTCTAATAGTAACGATCACGTAGGTAAGTATGTAAGATATGAACCTCTATACAACCGTGGAGCCGAATCGAAACAAATTTTTATTTTACCATTGAAATCAAATTTGCTTGGATAAGTTGATTTAAGCGAAATAACTCTTAGTTCAGGGAGACGGGCCGTAGTAACCGCGTATGTGATCCAATTGCGAACCGCTCTAGAGGCGATCCAAACGGATGGAATCAAATTCAGCCGCCCTTTAAATATTTGAACTGATGCTGGAGGCCAGCGAGGGACGGCCCGCTGCTGGGGTTGGGGATACAGGGGGATACACAAATCACAAATTGCTTATGTTGAATTTATTGCAACAGAAATAAGAATTTGAAGATATTTTAGTTTTTTATAAATTGAAAATGATTATTTAGTACCTGATTAGTATATTTGGATAACCTCAAATGATTGCTTAACGATTACGGATCCTACATTTTAAAATACAAGTAGGTAAGTATACGTATATTCTATACTTAGTTGGGTTGTACGTCGTGGCCGCGCCGGGACGGGTCGGTGCGGCGGCAGCGTAGGGAGGGCGCCCACCTTCGGATAAAAAAGGATCTCGAAAAATTCTCGACCCTTTTTATACTAAATAGATAGCTAACACGGCCTGAGTGGAGTTTCAATAGACGCTTTCTCGACGGAAGAAGCGACCTGTAAGGAATCGAGGGGCCCAGTGAAAAACCGTGTTATATATCTACCGGCTTGTGTACTGCGTGTCACACAGTTTTTCCTTTTATTTTTTACGCGTGCCCTCCTCGGAGGGATAAGAGGAATTCTTTTTAAATTGGAAATGTTTTCTAAGAGGATTACGATTTGCGGAGGTGTGCGCCGATGTTGGGCGTTGGGAATAAGGGATCGTGTTACTCTGTTTTGTGTTTAACATTCTTAAAATTTTCTCTATTATGTGTTCGTATCAAGTGGGATTTGTGTTGTGATTGAAAGAGATTTAGTTTTGTATCACAATATGTGTCCATACATGCTTATCCTTATATTAAATCAATTTCCTCCTTTTCTACAGTTTTAAATATTTCGTCGCGCCGCCGTTTACCCTAACGTACTGATATAGCTAGATTAGTATAGGTACTGTGCTTATATCCTGTAGTTACCCTACTACTTTTAAATATGTGCAGCAAAAATCCAACGTTACAAAAAATATCGCATAACGAATAATGGGGCGATATTCCAAGTGACCATTACTCGTGTGAAGTTGATGTAAGCACAAAGCTCGGGACGATTGCTGAATAAGGAATATTTTTTCTATGGCTATTTTTAAAATACTGTTGAGGAAATCTGTATTGTATTAGTAAGAAGGGCTAATATTCCGTAATATTGTATGTTTAGTGTGACGCTGGGAACTGTTGCGATTATCCCTTGCAGTTGCAACGTTAGAAATGGGGATTAAGTTAAAATTTTCACATCGCCCCCGCCCAGCCCTTGTTCGTAACACTTTGCACATATTCAAAAGCTTTTGTTGAGCGCAACCCGAGTAGCAATATTATTTATTGGTCAATTTCAATTCAAGTAAAAAATGTTATTTGTTAAGTACTTATTGGTATTATTTGACCGAAATAAATGTGGATATATCGTTTCACGCCAATTTTGGTTCAATGAACTCACAATTTTATTGTGTTGATCATACCGTGAGTTAATTTTGACATAAATATTTCTATGTAGGTATGTCGGTTTTTTTAAACATTTCTATCATGAATTTTATACTTAATCATTCTTCTTATGATTGAATGTATTAAATCAATTATCATCCACAGTTTTAATAACTGTAAATTCATAGATATTTTAAAGACACTTTTGCAAGTCAATGTTTTAGGTAGGTCTATTATTTAAATTAGATCGCTGCCGCATAAAATCTCAAATCAAATCGTTAAATAAGTAATTGAGGCATGGGCAAAACGCATATTTTTACAACAATCCCCCATTGCATGGTTTTAATACGTCCGCCTTTAAATTATTTGGGTTTTATACTCGCATATCCGGCGTATGGTTACCTTTAAGTACAATTTGTTGCAGGTGGTCATCTGATCACATTACCGATACAATGAACTGAGAGATGAGAAGATTATTTTAGTTTATAAGTATACTTACCTACTTATTGAAAGTAAGTACCTATGATAGGTAAGGTGAAGATAAATTTAATGTTTAAGTGATTCAGAGAATAAATAAGTACTACTTGATTATTTATTTATTTATTTGGCTCTTCAACAATGAGTACACTGGTAAAATAACAAAAGAGATACATTGTCACTAAATATCTAAGTGCCCCATTTATTAAAGAAGAGCACTGCATGCACTATGTTATGTGTGTAACAGCAAAGTTAGCATAATCACAGTATAAATATTTCTGTGGCATAATGGTGGATCCAGACCATGCAATAAGTCAGTGTTTGTTGGATAGTAGTGCCTTAAGATTTTATATGTATTTGTTGCAAGACATGCTTAACTCTGGAAGCCTGGACCACCTTTACATTTTAAAAAACAAAAAAACAAAATTATTTATTTTAGAAAATTCTTAAGCAATTATCGCAATAAGGAAAATACGAAGGGAGGTAAGTAATTAACATAAGTATTACCTACTACTTCCTACCTACATGTGTCAGAAATTTTTAACATAGAAGGTGATTATTATTATAACATATCTACAGTATCTGCCTACCTACGTTGAAACAAGGACTTTCTTTTGATGGTTACCTATTATTGTAGACGTTTTGTTCAAGACGAGGCCAAAATTATAGCAGTTAAAATACTTTAGTAAGTGCAATATCATGTCGAATTATCGCCACCGGACGTCGCTAACAAAAGTAATGGGAGGTTTATGCTGTATTAAGATCATTTTACTATTACGGCTACATCTTGGAAGCACATAAACCGTCTATAATACTACACCGGTCATTACGTGAAATGTCGCCAAACAAAGAAATATTATTACTATATGTTGGCGACCAATGAACACGCGCAAATCATTTAAAACTCGTTAAATAATATTGACCTTTCATAACTCATTTTATTCCTAACTCTCAAAGTGTAGACAAAGGTATAAATTGGTGACCTAAAGTGATCCCTGGAATATCACATTGCCATTTAGGTATTTAGATATTGTGTGCATTTTGTTGGTAACTGAATACTAAGAAAGGTGATTAAGATATGGAACTGGCATTTCAAAGTATTGGCCTGTTAAATTTTTATATTTCTTATTCGTAGAATTCAAGAGATACCAACACAGTCTTGATTTTATTTACAACGTAGTACCTATGTATCGCAATATTCGCAATACTAAGTACTTACAATCGCAATAATACAAAAAGCAAATAAAACGATAGCTTGCAAGTAATAAAACATCGTTCGGCTGGTTACATCACTCCGCCTCCCTATGGTAATAAAAAAAGATACATTATAAATCGTATGGGATATTGTCCACCGTTGTTATAGTCAGAGCGGCCGCGACGCGTGACGTAGTTAAATCGTTTTATTGTTTTTTCACGGCGAACGTATCGCGGCATTAGTACTGTGTTATAATATTTTGCTTAGTACACAATAACCCGCAGACATAAAGAATGTTATGTCGAACCGTGTTTCACTGAAATTAGGCTTCGTAAAACGTTATAATATCTTTTTCCACGTCCTTATATGGTGTCACACTCGAGAAAGACTTTATAAAATTGTTTGCTTAAAAAAATCACCAACTGAATTCCCGTCGGAAATACTTGAAGTTTCATTCATTCAACCTGTTTTCCAATTAATCTCCCTAATCAATTGGCAGAGGAATGCATCAATGAGGACTTGTCAGAAGTCGTTTAGCCCAAATCAGAGACTCTTTTTGACTCGATCGTGAATTTATAAAAAATATACATTCTTCGATAATGTACTGTCTATCCTTACGAACTGTCCTTACGTAAGTAAGTATTCTTATTACTTGTTTGGGTAATTTGAATGTCGTACGGAATTGCTGTTCGTCAAGGCTGTCACATTCATGACTCCGAAAGTGTATGTCAGGTGTTTATAGTAGGCTTTAAGCAGATTTCATGATCTTTGTAAATATTTCATGATTTCAATTCTTAGCCTCAATATTGAAGGTACCTTTCTGGGTATCTATCGTAATATAATGGTGAATGACTGATGGAGATGACTGATCTATATATTGACACGCGAAGTGATCTCCAGTAAAAGGGTTGTGGAGTGTCTTCGGAGCATTAGCCGTAAATGATTGATGAGTGTCTTTGTCTCCTCGTGACTTGATATTGCCATTAGGTCCCATGTTAATACTGTATTCACTTATCTTTGTTTTCTTTTCTAAGTATATTTATAAGATATAGATGGCTTGCTTAACTTCTTGCAAAAATTTGGCCATGAGTCACGTATAACGGTTTTTAATAAACAGTTAACATTGCTCTGTTAACCATACACAAGATACAAGTTATACCTGGAGTACAGCCTGTCACGGTCGTGGCAAATGTCGGGAATCCCAAGGCCCTGACTATAGGGAAAGGGAAGGGAAGTGCAGTTTTGGTCAGTACGAGTCCGACATACCCTGCCGCCTCCATAGGCGATCCATAAGGATTTTTCGGACCTCAAAAACTGGTGTTCGTAAGACAATCCACTAATCGATATCGTTGTTAACATCATCATCATCAACGTATATATTCTCCCACTGCTGGGCACGGGTCTGCTCTCAGTATGAGAGGGATAGGCTGTAGTTTGCCACCCTAGCCTTCTGCGGGTTGGCAGACTTCACACGCCATCGAGAAAATATCTCAGACATGCAGGTTTCCTCACGATGTTTTCCTTCAGCGTTTAAGCGCGTGATAATTAAGTATTAATACGACTTCGAAAAGTCAGAGGTGCGTGCCTTGGATTCGAACACGTGACCTTTGACATGGAAGTCCTATGGTCATATCACTGCACTTCGTTTGAAGTGAAGCCACTGACTATCTGACTCGACATGACTCTGCAGCAAGGCAATCAATTCATTCCATTATCATATAGTTTCTTTATGAAATTTCACGAGGCCTGAAATAGCATGATTAATATTTGAACCGTGACTGGCCGAGTCTAACCGAGCGGAATGTATCGCTTATCTAATACATATTACGTGTAGCTATGTTTTGTAGGACGGCGCCCTACATACATGGAATATTTTAGAGCTCTGATTTACGATGGGAAATGTCGCTATCAGTGGACATGTCGCTGCGATATGTTTTGACAGTCGGATATATTATTCATGAATAAGATGCGCATTTTCTTAAATATACTCGTAGGTTACCTACATAATATTGATCGAAAAGACAATTACTTTGCAAAAGTAGTAGATTAAGTAAGTATCCAAACATCGTTATAAATAAGATGATTCAATATGTAACCGTTTCTGTTTTAACATAAGTAAACACATACCTACTTACTATGTTTTGGCGATCATTTTTTATGTGGTCCAGGGTAGGGGTGGAGACGGCACGCAATCCATTAAATCTAAAAAAATACACTTGAAATTCAGCGACTCATACAATAAACATCATTGGGTAGGTCGCGGCCGACGTTTTTGTCGCAGCGACACAACCGCACGTTTTTGCCAGAGCTTCTTCACTACAGTTTTTGTTCAATCGGCTCCCGATTGCGATAACACGTTTGTTATGGTGGTGCCGTAATTGTATGATTTTTATATTGCTATAAAATTCTATAGTGAAGAAATAGACATACCTATTCGTCTTTTCTTGAATCTTTCGTCTCATGATTCAAAAGGATGATCGATCAACTGTTTGTGTACTCACCTAATTAGGTACAATCTTGTTCTAACCATTTTGGCCTAGGCAGGATTGTTATCTTGCTCACCATTATGTATGAGTCTTCTTTTATTATGAATAATTACTTAACATTTTCCTTTGAGGCCTTTGAGGTTAAATCATTCGAATTATGAATAATCACAAACGTCCTTTAGGTCGACTAATTATAGTTGCTACTTTGTATATTATCTGCTCGTATTAGAGAATCGCCTATATTATGCATTACTTCAATATCTAGTTCCTGTGGTAAGGGTCTTATTATTCAGCGCATAAACCGGGGAATATTTTAGCGGGCAGTCGCCAACGCCGAGGGATTTTGAACGGCGTCCGAAAAAATTGATGCGACTTATCTCACGCTCGTGGTCCTGCCAAGATAAGCGTATGACATGTTTTATGTATGTTTGGATTTAAGTTTTCCACTAGGTACTGACCGTGCGTAGATACGAGAGGGGACCTTTAACGAATGTGGGTATTTTCGGAGTTTTTGAACATGACGATTTTATATCCCCTTCATTATTAAAGATCACTGTTATTATTCTAGTGGTTGAGGTAAAGGTTGAGAGTTCTTTTGCAAATTGTTAACCAATTTATAATTACTACTAGTGCTTTTACGATCAGTAATTTATTGGTCCCTTTTTCCATTATATTGAAAGTTACATTTAACGATTGACATCTATTAAATAATGTTGTACTATTTTCATAAATTCGTGTAAATAATTTAAGCCAAGTTATTGAAAAGTTTTGCTGGCCAATAAGCTGAATGCAGAAAATTATTTAAAGTATTGTTTTGAGGGTGGATTCTAGCTTACAGAAGTACCTAAGTAAGTAGGCATGTACCATAAAAAGTGCGCTATTGTTTCAGATTAGTTGTTTTATTGGCACTTTGTCTCTACCAAATGCGATGATCAATATCCGGTGTGTGTTAAGTTATTCAAACGGAATATTTTGCTTTAACAGAGGGTCATCTCATATGTGTGGAGTTTGCAGGGCACCCTCCGAGTCCTCCGCTTGACCTCACGTCTCTTCACACGGGGGTAACTTAGCATTCACTGCATTGTTCTGTTATTGCACGTCCGATCAGCTTCTGGCGCAGGGGGAGGTTTTGCCTACTGATGACGTGCGGGACTCAAACCCAAACATTTATTTGCAAGCTAAGTGAAGGTACAAAGAGTCTAACATTTTAGATACTAAAAGTGTCTTTTTCAGGCGCAGCAAAGATCATATTAACTATTTAAGTTTGCGTTTCTTTCATTCAACTATGCTTCAATAAAATTAATAAATTCAATCCAATCGATCTTAAATACATTAGGTACATACATTACATACCATCACGCCTTTATTTCCCGAAGGGTTAGGCAGAGGTGTACTTAATGTACACCCACAGTTCGCGAAGTTAAATAAAATTAGATGAAGTATAAAGTAAGCGTTTGTACATTGACTTGAGTTAGGTTCAAGTTGTATTTGTCATGGTCCCAACACCAGACAATGCCTGCGCACAGTTACTTATAACCAACAGTATCTACTTATTCGAAATTTAAGTTCGTTTGGCGAAATTGACATCCAAATTTGTATTTATGAATAGGTACATCTTCACTTATTACTTAGAAACTGTTGCGGCTCTGGCGATTATTCTTACTTTAAACATTTCCTACGTTATAATCTCCTAAGCTTAGCACTGGGTAACACTCCATACTTTCTCATCCATGTTTTCCGCGAGCTTTAGCCTTAGTGTCTTTTATGAACTTTTTTATGAGTTTAGCGTGCTACGACAGGTGACGTGAAAGTATAACCACGATAGCTTATTACTATTTAACTTGACCATATTTGTATAAAGCATTTCAAGTGAAATATCAGCAGTTTTTATGAGGCAATTATTAGCATATTGTGTGTCGGCGGGGGTCCGCGGGCAAGCTCCGCGGTGGTCCCTGCGGGGCCCCGCTGCGCTCATAGATAAACATGTCTGGGCTTCCGAATACTTGCGCCGTGCACCGATATCGATTTTGTTTTTGCTACAACAATATATTATGTAGTGCGAGATACAGCTAATTTGTACTGTACGTTTTCTCCTTTTGCTCTTATATCAAAATATGTTTCGCGAACTTCGCTTTTTATATCGCTTAGCAAAGCTGTATCATTTTTGTGTGTTTCATTAATTGATTATTGTATTGTGTGTTGATGTTGACTTGGTGTTGTACTATTTTAACACCTTAGGTACACTACGAGAACACGAAGAGAATAAATACTAGGGAGAACGAAGGGAATATTCGTTCAGAATTTGAAATGTGGCTTATTGTATGCGTATTTATAAATATTGTCTGCATACCTATATAATTCTTCAAGTAACTAATTTAAAGATAGATTAAACTGTACTCACAAATCTGGAAGAGTCAAACGTTTGGCTCGAGTTCTCTAGAAGGTTAATCTATGGTAGTTAAACCAATACCATGTTGATGCCAACCGGTCATACTTCAACAATAACTAGACCTCGTAAATGAGTTGCAACATATACACAATTAGGTATATTACGTAGGTACGTGCGTGCTGTGTCGTGCCGATGCCGCGTCGGTGCCGCGTCGGTGCCGCGCCACAGATTAACTATAGCTTTAATTACTCTTAAACACAATTAAGCGCTGTGCCTGGTCTGCGCACAAATGTACCACGTACGTAACTGATGCGTTTCAACTTTGATTTTATTGTTTGTATAAAGGACTTTTTGCCAAGTTATCTGTGACAAACGTTTACAACCGAGTGGTATCCACCTAGTATCATCTTGTATCGAATTGGGTACTGAAACGTACTGAGGCTCAGATTCAAAGTTGGTACTGAATTTGGTCACACGAAAGCTTAAATTTAAGCTTAGTTTCATATCAGAATTTTAGTCTAAATTTTGCTCTTACCAAAACAGCTAAAAGAAGAGCTTTTATACAATTTGGGGTTCACATAAAAAAATCACTTCTCTTCTTATCTTCTCATTTTCACTTCTTATTAGTTTCTAATGAGTAGCTCACCCCACTTGCAGCGTCACATAGGTGCGGTCTACAATAAGATTAGAACAACTCTACATTTTAGCAAGTGAGCAAGTGTTCCGAGCATATAAAACAATTGTATTTATTAACAATCTCAACATGATTGGTTTCATTGCACCCGTGGCTTCCGTTTTGTACGGAATCAAATCATAATCATCTGCCTAACACCGGGATGTTTGGCGCACTTTAGGGTAACCCTACGTTCAGCAGTGGACGGCAATAGACTGATATGATGATATCGACTCATTCATCATCAACCCATTACATTGTCCCACTGCTGGGCACGGGTCTCCTCTCAGTACGAGAGGGATTAGGCTATAATCCACCACGCTAGCCTACTGCGGGTGTGCAGACTTCACACGACGTCAAGAAAATCTATCAGGCATGCAGGTTTCCTCACGATGTTTTCCTTCACCGTTTACGCGGTTGATAATTAATTATTAATACGCACATGACTACGAAAAGTCAGAAGTACGTGCCTTGGGTTCGAACTCGAGACCTTTGACTTGGCAGTCCAATGGTCATATCACTAGGCTATCACTGCACTATCATTAACAATCGACTCATTATGATTAACAATTTTCGGTCTTAGTTACTGCTGTTAGCCTCTCAGTATGAATGAGGTTGTCCACCAAGTTGGCCTAGTGCGCGTTGGCAGACTATACACGCCATCGAGGGAATCACTCAGGCATGCAGGTTTTAAAATAACATAACATACCATCACGCCTCTATTCCCCGAAGGGTAAGGCAGAGGTGTACTAATGTACATCCACATTTCGCCGGTATGTTTAGGTCCCATGTAATAAGGGGCGAGCCTATTGCCATTAACCGGGCACAAATCCAGACTCCGAGCTGCTACTTTGGAATTTCATAGAAAAAACCCAATAACACTTTTGCTCGACCTGGGGATCGAACCCAGGACCTCTAGCGTAGCAGTCTCGCTTAGGACCACTAGACTAATGAGGCAGTCAAATTCGTAAGGAGGTGATATCGACTAGAAAGAAAATTAATAGCTAACAGGAAGATATTCATTTAATGTATCCTTCATATATTGTTTGCTGAATTGTTACCTAATAAACTCTGGTCAAGTTACATGCTAGCGCTATCTATATCCAAATTCCTCTGTGCGATTTATGATCGTTGAGATGCGCACGCGCAATTTCTTGGAATATTCCCCTCTCCTCGCCCAGCCGCTAGCCGGTCCTCGGGTGGGACGGCTACGCTAGTTTATTTCATGACCTTATGAGTTATTGAGTTTCATTCCTTCCATTTTAATTATAGACCCATTACATGACCCTTATGACGATAATGTCAGATTTTAGTTGGTCAATCATACCTATTTAAGAGGACTTTGTGTAGGTTAGTAGGTTTCCTGGAAAGATCATATTTTCTTATTATGACTGAATAACACTGCTTTTCATAACTAAAAAAATCTCTATTTCCTTTTTTGTGCGTTCAGTCAAGATCTATTGCCCTCGTTATCTTACCTTGAATGCCAGAAATCTTTTACAAAATCTTCAACAAACAAGAATACAGCTTGAAGGGATAATAACTAATAACGTAAGCTTTATTTTACACCTGACGTACGTTTTATTTCTAGTACCTACGTTTAATTTCGTATAAGAAAGCTTATAAAAAACTTAAAAGTAGTGTTTTAATGAATCCTTACTTTTGTACCGGCACGAAACTCCAGGGAAATTGGAAATCTTTTTAAATCATAATTAATTACTTATTTCAGTGGTACACCAACATCTTCGAGTCATCTTTGTGCTGTGTAGGCTTCGACACATTTTAAAATGGTCAGATGTAATGTTACAATTTAGGTATGCTATCATGTAATGCTTACCATACTAATGATTTATCATTTGGTATCGGCGTATTACGCTACACGGTATTACGATTTACGCTAAATGTAGCGGTGTGTAGGATGCGGTGGCTGCGGGCGGCATCTTTGTGAGCACCGCAAGATCTGACGAGGCCCGGCCCGGCCAACCTGCGAATGTTTAATGAGTTCCGAACGGATAGGGCTACCGCCCATTCTAAGTATCTAATAACGTATTTTTGTGGAAGAAGGCTTTCGTTAGTTTTAAGTCAAGTGCAGATATAGGCTCATGATGTGAATTTACTGACTGTGAAAATATAAATTAGGTAGGTAAGTACTTTGTGAAGTGTCACTCAAGAAATCCGAAAAATAATTCACACTGCCTGTATTAGTGAATGAGATAATTATTCTCTCCTAAGACCGCTATTCTTAAGACCGTTTATGTACTTATTTATTGTTCTTTTTATTTTAGCGGAGTCCATAAAATCTTAGAACAGACAATTTGAGATCCCATTAACTGGCACCAATTGCTCTTTGAGGTAGGTAATTAAAAGCATATAGCATTCCTTGTTCCATTCTATATTATATTTTATTTGAGGCGGCCCTGCTCCTTTGCGGCGCCGACGTCACCTGTCATCCATCAGTCGGCGACAACGCGCATGCGCATACCGGCCGGCGCAGATTGCCCCGCGCGCGCGCTCCCGCGTCTCGCGGATTCAAATTTAACGGTACAAAGATGGAACGCAACAAAACAGTAGCAGGGCGCATTCCAATCTGGAGCGGTTAGACTAGCTCCAATAATGGCTGTGATAAAAAGGGATGCACCATTTAAGAATTTTATTGATAATGGTCAAGTGTGACGGATGTTTAGGGTAATTTTGAGCATACTTACATAAACATTTTTCCTTATCTACTAGAAGATGCTGGTGGCGGCAATATTCTAAAAAAAAATGGTGTCGTCATGTTTTAATCACTGTAGTTATGTTAATTTCAGAGAGGTTCAGTGGGAACTGGGACAGCAGAAATGATGCTTCGTGTTTATAATTATTTTAACAAATCAAGTAGGTATCTAAGACGTCAGTTTCTTGGTATCTAATTAATACAAAACATTGTATATTGTCACTCGTGGGGAGAGCTTCCACCAGCATGCACTCCAAGACCTGACTTTTTCCTTGTTCAGTATAGATTCTTAGCAGCTGTCTGACTTAACTATTGACGTTTGGGTCATTTACCTAAACATCACTGTGCTTCTCCGACACGAAGCAAAAGTCTTGTGAGTCTAAACAAGGAATAAGTACTATAACGAGGTTTTTCATATCATTTCTGGTTATCTTTGCCATCAATCTTAATGTCACAATTAACACAATGTTTTATGGAGTTGCAAAACGTCTGCTATTATGAATACTCTGTACGATACAGTAGTAGATAATTATGTCCCTAATTGGCGGATTCACTACTAATACTTTTACATTTGAATTTGTTGACAAACAGAATCGATTTCGAAATTAGGTGCCAGGGAGATTTTTCCTGTAGATAGCAATTACCAATTCGTAACAAGATATTTATTTCTGTGAACAGATCGTTTAAAGACACTTTTATAAGTCGTAACCTACCTACTTAAATTTCATAATGTAGATCAACATTCACACCATTTAGGTTTGAGTTGATCTATCCCGACAGTCTACAATCATTTCCATTGGAAGGCAAGTTTTACTTTTATAAACAGTAAATTAAAGTTTTTGTTTTCATTTTAAAGTTATCTACATAGGTAGACAGGTAACGAAACGGACAGTAATTGATTCCCTAACCAATTGGAATGTATACCTACGCAAATCAACTACATACATAATGCATGATGTACCTATGCCATGTGTCGTCATAACTAATCAAGAAATGGTCAGGCACATAAACGGAAACAATTGAATCGTGACATTGAGCGCCTAAACCGTGGCGTGTGACCCTCCCGGCAGGTCGAGGCTGTCTTATCCTCTAACATCATCAGTATGCCGCCGACCGAGCGGGCTCCCAATTGCCTAAATTAGCATACTTATGCTGAGGCGCCGCCGAATTCGCCTTGTATTACTATCAAAGAGAATACCGACAACAAAGTAAACTGAACTGAAAAAGCTCTAACATAAAATTCACGTTAGTATAGCAACTAGTTGAGTTGTATTGATGTGACTCAGTAGTGGCAAACAATTTACATTTTCAATCTTACTTGCCCCAATACAAGGATGGTTTCAGAGTGATGGGTGAAGTTTTAAAGTTCATTAGGATCGGCAGGCATCGCACTCTGACCCGTTGGTAATGGACGCAAATTGATCTCAGAGGCAAATTTTTCAACTGATTATGCGGTACGATCACAGGACGACAATAGAGTAGATGGCGGCTGGTTACTGGCTCTTGAATGTTCCATGTTCAGTTTATACAAAATCGCTTCTTTTAAACATTAGCATAATCTAGATCGTTTATCCATCCGATTTGCTTTTTGCTAAGTATTAGTTAGAATTTACATTAAATGTAAATGACGGTTAAAGGTACCTAATGGGTATGTATTCTTATTAACTAACTAGTGTACCACGAACATTTCTCGAGAATCTGAATGTTAAGGGAGGGAGGGATTGTTAAGAATTGTTGAAAAACGAAATATCCGTGAATCAACTTTTAATTATAACGTCAGTTGGAATTGAAAAGACCTCCTCATAAGAAAAACCATCACCGCTTTGGCTAATTAGTTTCCATAAATTGACTACCTACTTCCTCCGAGAATAATCTGAAAAACTATTGAATATACAAAGCATCCGATTTATACATTTTAATAGTTTAATTTGCATTGCATTAAACAAGTAAAACTAAATATGAATAGGTATTAGAAAAATTGCCTTTTCAACCAAGAGACACTTTGTGTTACACACACAAACTCATTTAAAGTGTTGTGCGTGGAATTAATTTTAATTCTGATTACGATGTAAGATGAATAGTGTGAAGATGCATGTGTGTATGAATTCAAAGTGTTTGATAGTTATTGGTGTAGAATAGCTAAAGGCGTCGGTGCAGGCGTGGCTTCGGCGTGAAAGCTGCCAATATAATAGAGTCGCGCTCCCACACGCAAACGTTAAATGAAATGCAAGGAATGCCTTCATTAATTGCAATTTTATGGATACTCACAAAGGTGATATATTGCAAAATAAATAGAAACGGATCTTCCAAATTAACGAATGTTGGCATACAATTTCGCATAAAATTAATTATCGTATTGAAATGAGTTCTTAACACTTAATTTACGGTCAGATGAGTCGCTGAGCGTCGGCGTCGGCCATGTCAGTGTCACAGGCCCACTGCCCTTTACGTGCTAACAATGAACATTTTACGTTACACTATTTTTTTGCTTGGGCTGAACACTCCATTGCCTACAGTACTACTTTCTCCTAATTAATGATAATTTACCCAGTTAACTGTACTTTAGTTTCGTCGCGATAATGAACTTTAAGTTGAGAACATATAAGTGGCAGCTTGTGAACTGCAACCTTTAGAGCTCAAGGATAAAGAAAGCATGCATCAGTTCTTAGGTATTCATAGCGATTAATAATTATGTTCCCCCAGTAACAGTTGCCCGTACGATGATTTTTTAAAAGATATTAATTACTACTGTCGTTAGTGATGCACATAGTACCTATAGTAATTTGAAATTCGAAAATGTTTTACTGTAGTATATTATTTTGTTAACTTTGATAGTAACCTAGAGTAATTAAAAACTTCAGCTGCTGTCAGTAAATTTAATGTTTAAAACAGTTATTTATAGAAGTTTTAAAGTACTAGTGCGAATTGACGTAATTGGTGAAATATCAAATGAATGAAATGAAATAAAACTACTTTTTACGGATAATAACCCGTTATATTTAATATATTGTTTCGTAGGACTATGGTAAAGTACTTTATCTAGTTTTTGACACGTATACGAATATTGGTTTTATTGTTGTTAAGTATTTTACAACTGTCTGCTAGTAGATAAGCATCATTGGATGCTTAAAATTTTCACAACGTGAAATTAGAGCAGAAGCTTACACAAATTACCCAATCAATTACCCTCATCGAATATGTAGGTACGCTATATAGTAGAACTTATTAAATATAAAACATGTAATCTTCATACAATAACTAGTATACCTACATACAATGAATATAGGTACCTTCATACAATAAATAGTAGTACCTGCCTGTTTCATAAACTCTTACAAACTTAACCACAATCTTAAATTTGCTTTAGCTACATTTCAACTTTAGTTTTTCCGTCATTTATTATTTTTACGAATTGCAAAATTGTGTGTTTAGTTGAATGTGTGCTGTGACAACAAATAGGCCCGTCGCCCGTCAGTCCCCCTTCCATTGTGCGCCACCCCAGGCTGGACGTCTCATAATAACGGGAATTCTGTTTACACTTAAATTTTACTCGCAATTCTTGTTGGAAACGACATTCGAGCAAAAATTTTGAGCGCTTTTTGTGTTTCTTCAAATGTAACTTTAAAGTTGTACACTGGCACTTTTCTTGTGTTACCTTTTCTACATTTTTTACATTAAATTAGCGGTTAAGTTCCGAAATTTATTTATTTTAATCATTCGCACTTAATAAGGCTTATAACTTTGTATTTAGTTGATCTTTCATAGACACTTCTACAAGTTAAATGCAAATTGAACGAAGGGATATTTTTCTGTTTTTTTTTCATGTCTATGCTTTATATTATTAATGCTAGACAGCGTTGGCTTTTCTTAGCTGAAAAACTATGAGAAGGAAGGCGGAAACAAGCTCAGAGAATCGGAGACTTCTTTAAAGTTCATGCATATGTTAAAGGTATATTAAAAGTTTCAAATATGTAACATAACATACCATCACTCCTGTTTTCCTCTATAGGATAAGCAGTGATGTACTAATGTACACCCACAGTTCGTCGGTATGTTAAGGTCCAATGTAATAGGGGGCAAGCCTATTGCAATTAACCGGGCACTAAATCTAAACTCCGAGCTGCTACTGAGAATTTCACAGAAAAACCCAATAATGCTTTGTATGACCTGGGAATCGAACCCAGGACTACCGTCTCGCGTAGTAGTTGCGCTTGACACCAATAGACTAGTAGGTAAGGCAGTTATCAGATATTTATAGTATCAAATAAGTGAATGTCAAAATGCAGGACAAACTATTAAATAAAAATTAAAACGGCTAGGCTATGAGTACACCAGTCCGTCACATGTATGTGTGTATCAGTCATTGTCACCCGTTGTATGACAAAGGTACAATCATACATCTGGTAGAAAAAGTCTTTGTCCAAGTATTTTTTATGTTTCAAAAGCCATATAAGTTACAATTTCCTTATAGAACTCAGATCGGAAAGTAATATGTCAATAACGCAGAAAAACGTGAACAATTTCTATTACCGTCGTGCATTAGTGTATCAACAGTGACCTAGATCAACAATTTGGGACACAACTGACGAGCAATTTGATAGAGTAGCAACATTTTATACGAGCGGCCGCTGTTTACTGTTCAAGTTTGCAGTAGGTACCTTGCCGCGGGGCACAATTTAATTACCAAATGGTTCGTTTTTTGTGATCTGTGAGCCGTGTAAACAAGCCGTAACGAAGAGGCACAGGCCACTGGCTCCTTTATGTCGGCTCCTTCCTGAATATGGCGGACAGGTGGATCGTTAGAACTTTCATTCAGAATTTAATTGGAATTGAAGTGGGGATTGTGTTCCGGGGAGGTTTTGTGTAGGTCTCCTGATGAAGGAATCCTTTTGATGTTATTTATTTATTTATTTATTATATTAAATATTTATAGACATAACAGGTAACCCAAAGCGTCTATAAACTAGTTACAATATACATATTACTTATACAACACTTACTATTTAGTTACAATATTGTAGTTTTAATAAAATAAAAATAATGTATTATATGACGGTACGTTGGTTTTGAAAGTTATGCCGATTTACTTAGATTATCTGTATGAGGATTATAGTGTGGTCTTTACCAACTGTACTGCGAGAGGGGACTGCGATTTAAATCAAATATCAATTGATACCTACAATTATCTATACTATAATATTATAAAGAGGTAAAGTTTGTGACGTTGTAATAGGTAGGTAATCTCTGAACCTACTGAACCGATATTAAAAATTCTTTCACCAATAGGAAGTTTTATTATTTCTTAGTGACACAGGATATATATTATCCCGTAACATGAATAGTAACGTATAGTACACGCGGGCGAAGCCGCGGGCGGAAAGCTAGTTTGAAATAAACACAAAAGCTTTATCCTAATATATGTATGTACGCGCACGACTAACTGGCAACACAAACGACTAGTCCCTCGTTATTTTAAACAATTCGACAATGGCGCCCCCTGGCGGGCCTGATTGTGGTACAAAGGGCGCTGTCCCCTCTAATGAGTCTCATAGTTTCTTTCCTACATGAAGTTGTGATGTTTGCCCAGGGCCAACCGTGTTCCTCTCAAACTACCTCACGTATTTCCAATGAAATTTGTTCATTTTATACGGGTAGGTAAGACTATTAAAACTTTTGTTGTTAGTTATCTCGATGATATCAGAGTGCAGGAAAGAATGAACCGTTATACTTTTCTAACAGAGCTAGCTAAATACTGCGTTGCACGATAAATGTTTTGACAGTTTGCGACTTAAATAATTCTAAACAGTAATCATGGTACCCCAAATAATATTATCATTTCCTGACTTAAATGTGTAATTAATTGTTTTAAATTCGGTAGTCTTACAATTTGTTGGAAAATAAGCGTCAACTTAAAACATACGGGTCGCTATGCAAAACATTAGGAACTGTCCCCTTCTAATCGCAAAAACACAACGCTTATAACCCTTGTATAGTGCCTAACTGCGTATATAATGGCACAAAGCGAGACAATATGCAAACTAATCTACATACATACCGTACGATATCATATCGCGACAGCGAATCAAACGCCGCGCTCCTAAAATGACACTTTAAAAAACCTACGTAGGCTCACAGTGCGCAAGACCGTACGCAAATCCCCGGCCAATGGCAGCCCTTCTCACCAGCTATGTAAATGTTCTATATTCAAATCAGTTTAAAATCAGAACGCGCATGCACGTGCCGAGCTTTTTTATTGGCGCTTTGCATACAAAGGGTTCTTACATTGTCTCGATTTGACAGACGCGTGTCGTTAAAAAATAAGGGCTGCTAAGGGGCACAACCCTTCCGCAACCCTTTTCGGTTGCAGCTGTTTTTTAGCATCATGTTTAGTTGGTGCCACGCGACGATACCATTTGACACGTTTTTTGTTCCAACATATTTTGGAGTGTTATAAAACGGTGTTTTTAAAAATCTTTGTGTCAAGCGCGCACACCTGGTGCTTTTTGTTATCTTTGGTGATTTATTGTGAATAGGTAGGCCTACTTTGTTATAATAAGTGAGTTTGGATGGATTTTGGTACGTTAGTGTTTTAGTATAAATTTACAACATACCAACACGCCTGTATCCCCATTCACCGAGGATAGACATACCTACCTATAATTCTAAGGTGTGTAATTGATTTTGAGTGAGTTACATATCTACTCAAAAAACTAATTTAAATGTAATTTATCTCAGAGTGAAACATGTAAATATTTTCTTTATTTAAAAAATTCTGTCATGTTTTTGTTTGTTTATACTTGAAAAGAAAAATTTAAATCCTTTCCGACGAAATTATTTATGGAAACATTACGCTATACCCTTTCGTTACCATATTTCATATGATTGCTCCTAAAATACTTGATTGATTCCCATCAAGACATTTGGCATAAAGAAATATATATTTGGTTTACTCAAATATTCGTCAATTTAATTGTGTTTATGAGATAATTAATTAACATAAACATTGTAATAAAATAAACTTAGCTCAATTCAAATATTTTTTTATAATAGCTTTTGTTATTAGGTCGTTACAAATATTAATACTTAAGTAGTTTGAAAGGAAATGAGTCTCCCATTACTTAGTTGCGGTAAAATTAATAGCAATAAAAGTGGATGGTTTACCTTAGAAGCACGGAGAAAGGCGTGTGCGCAAATATAGCATGCGAGGTGTTGGCAGGCAATCAGCTAATGTTCGACGTGTCGTGGTTTCGGGTTGCCTCGCAAAGACGCGCCGACGCCGCCGCCGCCGTGCCTGTGTGTGCTAACTATAAGCTAGCAGGGCGGGGTTCGAACCTACTGTGTACTGGAGAGCTGGCTTTAAAATTATTAATGTGTGTGATAGATCATGATCATCATCTGCTCACTTATAGTTATGAAAACAGGGACGGTTAGAAATGACTCTATATATATTATACTCGTTTACAGGACTATTGGTAAAACGCTAACCACTCTCAGAACTATATCACTAACATTAAAAGTCAGAGAATAAAGTTATTTCTTCTTAAACCTTTTGCCATCCAGTGCTGGATGTAATTCTCGTCATAAGCACACCATCCCGAACATTCTACAGCCTTCCACATCCAGTCCTTTTCGGCCAAAAGTTGTTTATAATGTTAGTAAAATAATGCTGCACGTTTGTTAGTGTTTAAACAATGTGTGGTTAGTATTGTTATATACAAAACACGATTTGATATTGAATAAATACATATTTATAAATAACAAAAGCATATAATTATAGAAGAATACTAGAGAACAGAATACCTATCATAATAAACGGTTACCGAGTTACGAATAAACAATATAAATATTTGCAAAAGTATATCGTGTAAATATTGGATAATTGTGACCATTAACGGTTATATCGGCAATATGGCCGCATTAAGCGGTTAATGTAGGAAATGAAATATCCGGCGCGACCGCTCGAGCCCCGCGCCGCGCCGCACCGAGAGCTGCCAGCGTTATGCAGACGCACTGGTATGATCCATCTCTGCCAATCTTTCAACAAAAAGTATCGGACGTTTGACATAATCGCAGCTGGGTACTATTTTCGTTTCTCCTTTTAACAATCAGTAAAATTGATTTACCTAATGCTCCGATATTAAATTGACTGCCGGATTATTGCATCATGTAGTTTACAGAAAATATAGTAAGATAATTAACTTGACTTTAAAATATGTAGAGACCCTGTAAAGGTGTTGTAATTTGCGAGGTATTCCTAAATAATATAAGGTAAGGCTTTGGTTTACACTGTAACATATTAAACAAAACATAACGTTATGTAGATACAACTTTTTTTAAGGGAAATACAGGTGTACTCAGATTATTGTATAAAACTGTACTGTCAGTAGAAGAAGTGTCGCGCAGGTATGTCTACATGCCAGCATGAATGTGCATGAGCGGGGAAGTACTACCGTCCTCCTCGGGGAAGTACTACCGTCCTCCTCGGGGAAGTACTATTGCGTTTCATAAGGTAAGTGTGGATCACCGCAGGCCAAATTCCTTCCGCAGCCCCCTTTCTTCTCCTTACCCTTCCTTCTCCTTTAATAAGCTCGGCAACGCATCTGAAATTCTTTTGGTTTTGCAGATGTCCATGTGCGGCGATGACTACTTACCATCAGGTAGCTCGTCTGCTCTTTTGCCGACTTATTCCGCAAAAAAATCTGCTCATAAAACGCAGCGTTTGCGCCGCAGGGTGCGCGCGGCGCCCGTGTGCGTTACATTTGACAAACATCGGAAACATCACGAGGCGTTTTTTCCCAAAACACGATACAACGTAAATACCCTCGTTTTTCTGATATTTGCCTTCACTTTGCTCTATTTGTCTGAAATTATTTTCAGAGGCGTGTCGCGTTACAGTGTTGATTTCAGGAAAAGACATGACATTTTAACGTGAGCAAACGGATACATTTTGTTACGCAATTGGATTCAAGTTTGATACGTTTTCCTTATTGGCCGCCGCCGCCGCCGTAATGTTGGTGCGATATAGCTTTGTTTACGACCTGATCTATCAACACTATCAACATTTCAGCAGTCATCATATCTTTCTGTTCAGTTACTAGTAGAACGATTAAGTTATTCTCATCTACCTTTGTTTTTTTTAAATGTTGCGCCTCATGATGGTTTCCTCCTGTATTGTGGATGTGCACAAGCATAAAATTTCACATACATAAACAGCAAATATGTATATAAATCCAAAGACAATAAGAGAGTTCATGCGCTCTGCGTTTTAATTTTCCTCCCAGAAAACTAGAACAATAAAAAAACTTCATTCATATACATACTAACCAGATAACAGTGTTCATTTATAACGGCTGCCGGAGGGAGGTTTAAGAGGGAGGGTAGCAACCCTTTCCCTCCGAGAGGGCCATCCATCACCAACGACTAGCGAAATGTATTTTAATCCACTGCCCCACGCCCGCCGCTTCATGAAACGTGAAAAATGATCCTACCACACACGAACATACCACACACACACAGATACACACTAAATGTTTTCGTACAAAAGTTAAGTATTAGTATGTAGGTGTAATTTTGGAAGTGTTTTTTAGTTATCTATATCTTCTTTGAGACATTACATCTTGTTTATTTTTAGTTTTTCTACTCAACTTTAAATATTATAAAAATTGTGCATATCTTTTATTGATTTTAACATACCTATGTCTATATCCCAGTATTTGCTACTTACCAATGTTTATTTTTTTACTGTTTATATGCCTTAGTAAATAAATCAATAATTTGAGTTTGGTATATTTTATATATAAAATCTTTACTGAACCTGTGTATATTAATAAAGTGACTTATGACAAGTGGTGTCATTAACCCTTCACAGTTAGGTACATTTGTATCAGGATTTGCCAACGTAGTAATGTTTCGTCGCATTTGTGAACAATTTGAAAAATATACTGGCACTGGAGCGTTTTGGTGTGCAGCACGCGTGTAAACTTGTATAGTTTGAAGCGGTCCCGCGGGCTTCGCAGATTTCTGGCCGCGACTGACGCAGTCATTAATCATACATAAATTGTTGCGTCCCTTCGCCCTGTCCCTTGATATTTAAGCTCCAATTGAGCCAGTCATCTCGTGCCCTATTGAGAGCTTTCTTCGAAGAAGCAACGTTTGCTATCTCTGAAGTCACTGACTGGAAGGTGGAGTAAATGATGGGAACGAACTATTGTGGCGGTTAAATGGTTAACTTAACTTTCATGTCAGTATGAAATGGCATTTCTAGCGTGGGTTTCCATCTTGCATGCATTGAAGACGAAATAACATATAACAGATGTGTCCTTCTTCATTGATTCAATATTTATATTTGAGCCGTTTAGAGTATCTACAGCATTTATGTAACAATATAACCTACGAATACGTAGTGCTACTAGACAATTCAATATTCATTCTCTATTTTATAAGGTTTTTCATTTTATGACTTAATAAATGTGAGCGCGGAGTGACCCTATCGAGTGACGTCATTGTCATAATAGTGAATGTTTTATTGTAACGTTATGCGCGCTATCTCGCCCTGGATTACTAAAACATCTGTCCCGGAAAATTCACTCTCGAGCCGTTTATCGGCTCCTCGAGGGTAGATAGAGAAAAAACTGCAATAACGCGGTGTCATAACAAAGACGCCGCCACCGGCCGATAATACTATGATTAATACCCAGCGTTATCTTGAGAGTGCAGGCCTTGCCCGCCCTAAGGAAACCGCACTAGTCGACGTCGCTCAAATGTCTTATGAGCTGACTTGCTGTGATGAATTTCAACCTTCAGTCAATGTCTTAAAGTCGATTGTCGTTTGTTTTACTGCCTGTTTAAGGTATTCTCCGGACCCGACATAAGAGTTACGGATTTCGCATAATGCATATTATATTCGAGCGGGGGTGGCTGTGAGGGTGCGAGCCGTGGAGGAGGTCGCGGGACGAGGCAGGGGTGCGGCGGGGAGTGTGAGCAGGGGGGGGGGGGGGGTCGGGGTTGCAAGGGAGGACCGCGTGACCGCACGTCTTTTGCACGCGACAAGCTCTCGACATTTTTTTATTATTATTGTGCTTCGATGGAATTTATTCCAGCAAGGGTCGGTAATAGAATAGCGGCCACGCTCGTTTTGGTCCTAATAGCGATTTTGAATATCATTTTTAAATCACATAATGGAGTGTACTCGTCTTTTAGAGTTATTTTTGAAGGGGCGAGGGTCGGCACTCGTGAACTATGAATTTTTGCGGCGTTGTTGTATATCTTCGGAAAATGTTGTTTATCGTGGCACTAAACGCCATCAGTAAATTACTTAACTTTTGAATGGCGCTGTATTGAGAAAATAATCGCTGACCTCTCAGTACGAGACTGCTCGGGAGGCGCCACAAATATAATTACTATAATTAATTTCGCGGTCCGCCGGCCGCAGATTAAATAAACGATTAATTGTGCGCCGATAAACGATGTTAATCCCAGCCTTCACCGACAGGTGGTGGCGATTGTCAATAATCGCAGAGTTATATGAGAAATGTGTAGAGGCGGAGTGCAACGGGGTGGCGTAATTATACACGGGGAGGGGGAGGGGGAGGGGGAGGGAGGCATCCCCTCTGAGCAGGACCACTCGCTGTCATATGCACTCATATTTATGTTAATTGTAGGTATGCTTCGTCTGGTTAGTTTTGTTTGGAAGATGTTCGCATACGTGAAGATGTTCGTGTTTTTCTGATTCCTATCAACATAACTATATATAGCTCCCAGATATCTACTCAATTTACGCTTCCTGAGACAAGTTTGACAATAATTATGTTCAAGACTCAATTTGATTGTCCACAGGTACGACTCAATCTACTACACAATGGAATGCGCAGTCAAAAGATAATGGCTGTGGTATCCTAATGACGGGGACCATGGCGGGTATTTTCACTGAAACGTTTGTAAGGTTTCAAACAGGTATCATAATTTGGATTTTAACTTCATTCTAGATATATACTGCCTGATGCTGTCAGTCAACAGTGCATCGAAGTTCCAAAAAAACATTTAGAAAGATGGCTACAAGCAGGACTGAAGTTAGCAATATAAGAACATTTAATATCGTCATTGTTGTTTAATTCTACGGATACGTAACAAAAAGCATTTATTTTTAAAGTATTTAGAGATGTTACACATCAATAAAAAATATTCGAACTTACTAAAACTATTTGATGACAAAAGAATTCGTGGAGCAGATCTAGGTGAAAAACTGTATCATGTGTATAAAATGTCTAAAAGTATAATTAACCTTATCAACCCATTACATTGTCCCACTGGTGGGCATGGGTATCTATTGAGAGTGAGAGGGATTAGGCTATAGTAGCACACGCTACCGTCAAGAAAATCTCTCAGGCATACAGGTTTCCTCACGGTGTTTTCCTTCACCGTTCAAGGGCGTGATAATTAATTATTGATACGCACATGATTTCGAAAAGTCAGAGGTACGTGTCTTAAGTGAGACCTTTGACTTGGCAGTTCAATGATCATATCACAAGGTTATCTCTGCATTATGTTGTTGCTCATCAATTCTGCACTCTGTTCCCCAGAAGTGACAAAAATGCAAAGATGACAGTTTAATTTATTCAAATTGATATTTTCAGATCCTAATTTTTTGAGTGATCGCGTTTTGATACTCATCGTTGAGCAAAGAAATTTATCGCTACGAAGCACTTGGTGCTGATGAGGGAGAAAAAATTGGAGAGTATAATGGAAGGACAACAGGTTGGTTGTACATGGGATTTCTGCCAAGATGAGGTAAGTGAAATTCCTCGTTGTCTCATTATTTTGTATATTTACCTAGAACTAAATTAACATACACGTTGGTCTAGTGGTCGCAAGCACGGCTGCTGAGCTTTATTTCCTGGGTTTGATTAACGGGTTGAGCAGTGTTATTTGGTTTTTCTACGAAATTCTCAGTAGCAGCCTGCGATTTTAATTACCAGTTATTGGCAATAAGTCTCCCTTTAATATATGGAAACTAAAAACATTTCGGTTATCACTACACTTCAGCCTTACTCTTTGAGAATACAGACGTGTGGTGGCATGCATATTTAGAACTATACATGTAACAATAAAAGCTATGGCTATCAAGTCTAAGAATAATATGTATTCGTGTAATTAAACGTCTCCGGATATTTATGAAGTCTAATTAATTTTCCAGGGCGGAGCGTGCTACGGCGTAGCGCGGCCAGTGGGCGCTACGAGCTACGAGCTACGACCACCCAAATGTTATGCCACGGTTCGTTCATGACATTTTAATTATCCATTTATTAACAACTACAATAATTATCTATTGAGTATTGTTTGTGAATAGTATCTAATCGGTTAGCTACCTGCAAGTCCCATTAACTACAAGTTTATTTTAACTTAATCATTTCCAAATAAGAGAATAATATATTAGCATTAGAACTCTTCACGTCTCACAGACGTAATAGTGTCGATACTTTTGCCCTATACATCTTTTCTTCGCTTCCCAAGTGTGTGTAATGTCGCCGAGCTCTCCTTTATAAAACGACCGACATAACTTGACCCCTCGCAGCGCATTCTGTCACTCCTCATCGTAATAGTTACAATGTGACGAGCGGGGAGGGACGGGTCTTGTTGTGCTGGTAATGGATCGTACATATTTCTGCAATTGATTAGACGGGGGCGGTCGCCATGGCAACGGGCTGCAGCGAATGCCCCCCCGCGTACCCCACCTCACCCCCGGCCAGACCCACGCTCATTGTGCTAGAAGTAAGTTGATACTACATGACTTATGAATGTGCAGCATAGCTCGATTTTATATGTACAAACTAAACTACTGGTTAACTACTCAGTAGCAGCAAAATGCCAAATTCTCAGTTAGTCCACTATTTTTAGGCAATTCGTTAGGCATAAATCACCTTTTAACAAAATCACCAACTTAAAATAAATAAAAAACTATAACATAAATAAGGCATTCAGGTACTTAACCGCAATTATAACTATCATAATTATTATAAATAGAAAATCGTAATTATTCGGTACCTTGGGGCGTGAAGAATGGTGTTATTGACCTCTGTGTCTTTTGAGTCACAAACGAGTAGCCGCAAAACACATTAACTACGAATATCCTTACTTAGGAAAGTGAACGAATAAAACTTTAACAGATAATTACCCACGTTTAAGACAACCCTGTTTTAAGCAGGTGCTTAAAGTGTGAAGCCCATTAAACTTTAAATGTAAGTAGTACCTAATCATCATAAGTCTAATTCTTCAACAAATCTAAATATGGACAATCAGGAGGTTCATAATACACTTCTTTTTATTAATGTATATATAAATTTTGTTGGTGTGTAACTAGCTTCAACAGTTTCCTTTATTTAAGTTATTTTCATACATACATACATACACTCACGCCTTTTTCCCATAGGGGTAGGCAGAAACTACAGAACGCCATCTGCTACGATTCTTGCATTAAGTTATTTATTAAAAATAAATCAACTACTTGTTATATTTATTAACATGTTAGTTGTATCTCTTTAAATAAATTGTTATTTGGAATAAGAACAACGTTGGAACTAGATAAGGGAAACAAGAATGAATATTTTATGTTTCCACCTTCCAAGCAACTTCCAAGCAATAACAGCACTACAAGCCAGTGCCATCCTTAATGTGGGAATGCAATAAGCGCACAGTTTCCCGCAATACGAAATATTTTCAATCAGCTGAACGGAGCCAATCGAATACCTGTCTTAATTGCCGCAGTAATGGCGTCGCCGATTGTCTGCCAGCCTCTAAAATAGGGTCCTGAGGCCCGGAAGCCATCCAGTTTCAAGTTAATTTCCTCGCTGGAGGCTAATCCGCCAGCCTAATTATGAGCCACCCCTAGCGCGACCCCCTCGCCCCCCTCGCCCCCCGCCTGCCACCCAAATTGATTCAATGATCCTTAGTTTAGTAACTACGTGATTGAAGTTTGTGATATAGACAGTGTCGCTATTGATCTAGATATTTCGCAGTTTAAACATTTTTTGTTAGACCACGCCTCAATAGGCATTGTAGTAGTGGTCCTAAACGCGTCTGCTATGCTAGTTGTCCTGGGTTCGATTCCCAGGTCGATCAAAGTGTAATTGGGTTGTTCTCTGAAATTATTAGTAGGAGCCCGGAGTTTGGACCCAGCTAATGGCAATAGGCTCCGTTTTACATAAAACTTGAACATATCGGCGAAAAGTGTAAATAGTATACCTCTGCTATCCCCTCAGGGAATACATGATATGGACACCACGACTTATGAAAGTGAGTTTGATTTACCTACAGACATAAATATTAGTTGCTTATACAGATTAATGTAGGGAATAAGGAAGTGTTATGATGTTGATGTTATCACAAGAGTCGAGTGCCTGTCCGAAATATTATTCGATACGTAGATAGTTCGCTATGATACGCTAACTATGGTAATAAGTGGACCACACCTTTTCCCCTCTGTCTCTACGTGATGAGTACCAAAAGAAATTAATCAAATATTACTTCATAGGGACTTGCGAAGAATTGTTGATCTGTTTGAAATGTTCTTTATGAAGTTTCCACAGTGTTTTTTTATATTATATGATTTAAAGTAAATGCAATAGGCTCGCCCACTATTGCATGGGACCTAAACATACCGTCGAACTGTTGGTACATTAGTGCACCTCTGTCTAATCATTCGGGGAGTACCTACAGGCAAGATTGTGCGTATGTATAGTAATATAAACGTCCTGCTCCGACAGTTCAAGGACTATTCATCATACCTGAGCGAACTCCAAAATCACTCACAATCAATCAATAAGCCACGGTCCATCGAGCAAAGCGTCCATTTACATGGAGTGGCCCGCGGGCCGGACCTACCGTACCGACCTGCTAAGTGTCGCGACAGGCTTAATCACGCGCCCCGGGGGCCGGAGGACGGACGGAGGGGGAGGGGAGGGTCTCGGGAGGGTAGTGCACCGAGGTGTGCGATGCCATGACGCTTTGTATACTCTCCATACGCATACGGACTGAGATATCCACTAATTTGCCTGATTTGTATTTTTTTGTGTTGAAAAATAACAAAAGAAAAACGTCTTAGTGAAATATCTGTTTTAGAGTCTAATTATTGAATGTAGTTTTTTTTACAAATTGATACAAATGACGTATTGCATAGGGAGAAACTTATTATATTCTTAGTCTATTAAAAAAAAAGAGATTTTAAAAATGTTTGAAGATCAAATCATTCTTCATTTTTTAATGACACTAGGATATAGTTTTTTTTTATCACGGTTTAGGTTTGGACATAAAAAAACTAAGGTAACGTAAAAGATAGAATAAATAATGTTCTGCTGGCACTTGAAATAGGATATCCGCTATGTGCTATAAATACCAGAAACCTTCCTGCATCATCCGAAAAATATTAAACAAGTAAATGGTTCAAACATAAATCTAGTTTATGACTTGAATTTCCTAATGTCTGTCGTTACGTTATTCGCAAAAACATGTTACCAGATTTTTATCAGCTTAAGCGGCATGCAACATGGTTTCACTTAATTATAAGAAACAGTAGTGTTTGATTGACGCCGCATGCACCGCGCTTGTTGCGTATGCGCATGATGAGCGTCTACGTTATGACATGCGATGTGGACTATTTCTTTTGTATTCATTAATAATTGATTAAACATTCGAACTGAATCATATAAAGACATTACCCATAGAAGTATTGTATACTAGCTTCAGCCCGCGGCTTCGCTCTCGTCGACGAATATAAAGAAATTTATTAGTAACTAACAGAGATGTTCTGTTATTTCAAATGGATCGGGTACATTTCTCGCCGGATCCGGTCACACATATCTATTGATCGGGGGCGGCACGTAATGAGCGCATCTCATCGGCTTATGCAAATACCCTCGTGGCCGACGGGCTGGGGACCAGGGGTGCGCGTGCGTATCGATCGTGTGCACCGCGCGTCATGTAATGTATGCACTGCCCCTAACTAGCGCGGGGGACTACACTCATTATGACAACGAGACGAATGGCAACAGAATAGCTGTTTAGTAAAAATATATTAACTATTTTCGACGCAATTCTTTGCTTTTTCATTAATATTTTTCTCTGTTGATAGGTAATATTTCGGCTTACCTTGTAATATGATATTAAAAAAAAGGAACAGGTTTCCGAAACAAATACAACTTTTTAACGAAACTAATAATTGAGATGATATAATTTAACAATACAGTTAAGAGAAGACCAAAGAGAAAGATTTCATCAGTTATTTAGAACGTATTGCTTTAAAATTGTCACATACATAAGCAGATGTGAGAGCTCAACAGTATGTATTAGGTATAAGTTATCGTTGACTCTCATTCTAAGTGCAGTACTCACTACCGACGTCCATTGTGGTTGGATAAACAATTCTATATTTGGATCTTATATTTTGCTAGCACTAAAACTATATCCAAACTTTGACTGCTAATTTCTTCACAATAGGATCTTAAATTCAGTGAAACCACCCTTAGGACATATTCCCATGATCTTAAGGTTAATGCCGGAGCCATCGTCACGGTCGCTCGTCAATATCCGCAGAGCGCCCGCGTCGCCGCCGCCCGCGCCGCCGCCGGCAGCGCAACACAACTTAAATCTTTCATAAACCGCTATAATAATAAATTTAAGTGCATTTTACAGGGACGGGTTTGGTGTCCTGTGCCGGACGATGCCGTCGCTTTATTAAATGACCTTCTTTATTAGCTCTTTAACGCCGTTCCGATATTGGATCAGCGTTTATGTACGCTTTACTGCGGCTTAAGGATTTAACTCTTGATATTGTGTAATTAACCGAATGTAGCGTGGTGTTTCACGGAATTGTATGTATGGCTTTAGTTTTTTAAGGTTTATTGCTGTCACGTTTTGGAACTTTATTTTATTTGGAGTTTATAACATATTGCAGTGTAAGATTTTCAGTATCCGTGTAAATAATAAAATATGCTTTAAGCTTGAGTGTAGGTAGGTACTCGTACTTGAACGATATTATGTAAAGTTAATTGACGCCGCTGCCAATTTAAAATAATTTATTTACTATTTAATAACATCTCC
The DNA here is from genome assembly GCA_958496365.1 of Subacronicta megacephala. Lineage (NCBI taxonomy): Eukaryota > Metazoa > Arthropoda > Insecta > Lepidoptera > Noctuidae > Subacronicta > Subacronicta megacephala. The sequence goes on from OY292520.1 coordinate 15,649,821, forward strand.
GAAGTACATCTCCTTTATGCTCGTATTCCCCGAAGGGTCAGGCAGAGGACAGCCACGGATCGCCACCTTATATTAAGGGGATCTACTCCACAAGATTAAATTCGAATATTTTACTACAAAGGAAGTATTTCAGACGCTAGATGAATGATACATATTCGATGTTACCGTTTTGATTTCTAGTCTTGCGTTGACCCTACCCTAAATTTAATGTTAGTTTCGTTTCCATCGGATACCTATTTCAGTGGTCTGATCCCAAGATCATAAAGGGCAGGCCTACCAGGCCACCACTAAGTGGGCACAATTCCAAACATATAAAATTACATGACATTTGATCCAGGTACACCCAATCCCGAACTGTTTCATCAGTAAGACGGTTTCTCCGAAATTGTCGCATAAAATCTGGGTAAACAATAAAAAATAGTTTCGAAATTCATAATACTTAGTATAATGTATCATACAAAATTTCTCCACTAACATCATTAGGTATAGTGAGTTTTTTTAAAATGAAACAAAACATTCTAACTAAAACAAAGTTATTGGACAGACTCATACCGAGCAGCTAGACAGTGAAGTTCTTAAGGCCTAGTTGATAAACTGGGCCTTTTTGACGTCGTCATAGGGCACATAATGTAATTTTTATTATTTATCAAGTAGTTAATTTACTGTTATTGTTCAAAGAATAAATTATTTTTTTTAAAGCGGCGCGGCGGTAGCCTTCTTAGGCTATCACCGCTAACAATACTAGTTATGTGCGACCAACATTGTTAGTAACTTTTTTTAATAATAAAAAATGGGCCGAATTTGTGAACTGGAATTAATTGTGTTGCTATTATTTTAACGTAACGTAACACGTTTGCAGCGTGGGTCTCCGGTGCAAACGCTTCGCTCGGCAATAATTCGGGTAGTGGCGCTCCTTTGTGGCGCTGAACAAAGGGCGCTAGTTGCCGGAATCCAATTTAAAAGTAGCGTTTACTTCAGCGTGTAATCGTTAGTGGACATTAGGCCGGCTGGACACGCGCGACTCGCGCTCACCTCGCTGGAGACTGACCACAGAATATAGCTTTTAAATATTTACTTTGATCGACCATCATTAAATTCTATTGCAGTTCTTCAATTCATTAAATGATTCGTTTACTATTGGAGGACAAGTGTTTTTTTATATATATGGTATCCAAAAATCTAAAGCTAGATTCAAAAATTTATACTATACGGTCTTTCAAAGACAAGCCGTGTTGGTTCCATGACGTAGCTATCGTGCGACTTTTAATTGGTCTTAAAAAGGGACCCTTAAGAAAATAAAAGGATTTATTATTAAGTTATTTTAAGAAGATGCAAGTTGCATGTGCGTTAAGCCTAAGCAGTGCACGCGCCGCGACAGGCGGGGCGGGCGGCGGCGCGGGGCGGGCGGGGGCCAGCCGCCCAGCAGCCAATATTATACGGCCGTAGTTAGCGCGCACTGATATTAAGAATTCCACAGTGCACAGAGTAGCCTGCCTGAAGGTTTAAAAATGTTTACCTGAAAATATATGGTTTATAATGGTCTTTAATATCTCATAATAAATTAAAGAGGCCTAAACTGGATGCTTGTATTGGGTTTCAAACCGGCAACCACATGATCGCAAGTCCAACGCTCTTCACTTTACTTGGTTAAAACACATTAAAGAGCATCATCTTTGTCTTTTGTCTTTGTCTATTCTTGATGTGCTTCTTTAAGTAGTGAATAATAAAATGTAACGTTATTGAACAGATCTATAAATATTTTCAAATAATATCTTTCTATAAACTATCAAATAATTGACAGAAAAAAAAACATTAGTCTCATTGTTTTGCTACTACTGTATTAAAAAATATCCTAAAACTAAAATAATAAAATTATAATGACAATTACCTAAACAGTTTAATGACAACCATTTTTTAACGTTTACGTATGAGCAACTGACTATTGATGATATCCACCAAAACGGGACAACGGACTAAATAATATTCTATGAAACCGGAAAAATGCTTTTCATTTTAGAGTTGAAACATTAAAATTTTGAGTATTATCATTCAAAATTTCACATTATCAATTAGTCATGCATAAAAAATATTTAAAATAAAATAATGCATAGCATATTTTTGTTTATATATTACCAAACTGCCTCATTAGTCTAGTGGTCCCAAGCAGGACTGCTACGCTAGAGCTCCTGGGTTCGATCCCCAGTTTGAGCAAAGTGTTATTGGGTTTTTCTATAAATTTGTGCCCGGTTAATGGCAGTAAGCTCGCCCTCTATTATATGGGACCTAAAAATACCGGCGAAGTGTGAACATTAGAACATTTTTTTTTCATAAAAAATATAATTACGTTCCCATCACTTGTAAAAAAAACCTAATCTGCCCTCAGTCTCTATTCTGTTTCACTACTCTACAATCTGAGATTGGAGCGAACGGCACAAAGTTGGTAATTGAAAAATCTTTCCGGTCCTCTCCCCCCGCCCCCCGCGACCCGAGCACCGCCACCCCCTGGCCACCCCGGCGGGAATTAAACTTAACTGTAATTACACGTGTTATGTTTAATTAGAAAATGGACGCCATGTTATGTAGGTAGATAACTACCTCGGTAGAAACGCGCGACCGATTTCTGCACTATGGGTTTGATTCCCGCCCTGATCTATTTTTTTTCAAATCAAATCAAATCAAATCAAATTATTTATTTGTGATACATGGGTGATACAGGTGTTCAATATACAATTATTTATAATCAGTGCTCATGCCATGATCAGCCACTTGGGCACACAAATTATTAGTTAAATTAATTATTATTATAGTATACTAATTTAAAATTATGATTATAAAATTACTATTACAACATTAATTAAATATAAAATTATATGTCATGCAGGACAGACAACACAATATGTGATAATGAATGGTCATAATGTCAACATAAACATTTAAAAAGCTCTGGCCGATATAAATTCATCCACAGAATAAAATCATTTTTCTGTCAGAAATTGAAACAATTTATTTTTAAAGACATTGATACTGCTACATTCTTTTGTGTTATTGGGAATCTTATTATAGATCTTTGCAGCCATAACAAACACACTTTTCCCAAAGAGAGTAGTCTTATACTGCCTGTTCAGGTTATTATACAAGTGGCTCCTATTTCGTGATCTAAGTTCTAATGTAAATAGTGATGGATGATGTCTAATAAACAAAGCAGTTTCGAAAATATATAAAGATGGCACGGTAAGTATATTAATTATTTTTAAATATTCCTTGCAGCTGTCAGTTCTTTTGAGACCACACATAGCCCGCACACACCTTTTTTGACAAATAAAAACTTTACCCCAGTTAGCAGCGTTTCCCCAGAATATGATTGCATATCTAAGTCTAGAAGCAACATTACTATGATAAGCTACGAGTAATGTGTTTAGATTTACCTTTTGAGACTTTTAGGCGTACAGAACGTTAGTGTAGGTTATTGTTCATGTTTGCGTATGTTACATTTGTGTTCTGGATGAGTACCTTTTGTAAGAAAAAATAAACGACGCCGAAAAGGGATATAACTACCTGAAAAAAAAAAACTGTTCTACATACAATTCCACATAGCTGTACATAACTAGACTTGAACTCGCACATATATATATTATGCCAATCCATACTACCTCACAATAAAACACTGACGACACAGTTTATATAACATTAAACATCTGTTATTGTTTCCACTGCAGCTTTTAAAGTATCGAATTTGTGCTATTGTATAGTTTTTGATGTTGTTGGAGATGTTCCTAGTACAATATCCTTTAATATTAATGAATGTTTGTTTTCGTGGATGGATACAGTTATAATGTACACAAAATACAATGAAAATATATTTTACTTATTTATTGTATTGCCAAATATAAAGTTAAATATTAATTAAATAAGACCTCACACTTCCATTTCATAAAAAATAATATAATACTAATGTTCTAAAATAACATTCCAGTTCTACGTAATGCGTAGCAAAACCAAGCGTAGCGAAGAGAACTAGACAAGTAGGCATCGTAGCATCGAATTAGAATATATACGCTACGAAATTCCGTAGTCATTACCTATGCTACGAATACCGTAGCATAGGTAATTGGAAAACACACAGCTGTCATATTACTGCGAGGTAGCTATGTCGCGGCTCCCACCCCGAGTGGACAGGCAGGGGTGGCAGGGGGTGGACCGGGGTGCGCAGGGGGACGGCCATTCGTCAGCTCTCCGCAGAAATGTTTTCATTTTTATTTCATAAATAAAGAGTGGAATTCCGGGCGGGCGCGTAATGAGGCTCGGCCGCTGTCCGCCCGACGCCCGGCGCCCGCGCTGCCCACACTGCCCGTGCCCACTAAGCGCTTATGAGACTTGTGAAACTTTGCAACTGTTTGGTGCCTCTGTCGCTGCGAGAGCTTTGTTTATGTATTTGTATTCAATGCAATTTTAATGCAACAAAAGTTTGATAAATACTATAATATTAGGTAGATATTTGAAATCTATACATATAAAATCCTTTGTCCTGAATGACTGACTGACTGACTGACTGACTGACTGACGGAACAACGCACAGCCCAAACCGCTTATCGTATAGTCCAGAAACTTGGAGGGTGTGTTCTTTGTATAACGTAGGCATCCGATAAGAAAGGATTTTCCGAAATTCTACCCCTAAGGGGGTGAAAAAGGGGGGAAAAGTTTGTATGGGACAACGTGATTCCTTGGTCCAATCTGCTTCAAATTTTGCATAAACGTTCTTTAACAGAATTAATGGAAGACGTATTTCATATTTTATTGAAATTCATCCCCTAACGGACTTAAAAAAGGGGGGAAAGTTATTTTGGGCGTGGTTTGCTTCGAATTTGATATAAATACTCCTTAGTGTTTTTGATTGAAATTACTTTTTATTTTGACACATGTCATGTTTGAAAACTCAATCTGATTTTACTCAAGAAATGTTGGTTGATAACAAAGAGATTTAATAGTAGTAGTGTATTAAATGTCTTTGGTTGATAAATATATAAAATGCTTTCTATGGCAGACAAAAGTGGAATTGAGAGGCACACCATAGAACCTTTCTTAGAGGCAGCAATTGAGTGATGGGTGGAGTTACTGTGTTGCTGGCAGGGGCATTCCGTCAAATTCTGTTGTACCTAGAGGATCCCGAGCAGACGAAGTCATTATCCATCGTCATCGTAATGATTATATTTAAAAAGAAATACGAGAGAGATGCGTCTGCTGGAGAGTTTTCTGAGCTATTACTTAAAATAGAAAATGGAGATTATAAAATTTTAATATGTATACCACCTCTCCTGAATACAGTAGTGACAGGTGACTATGATAGATAAATAGATCTTAGAGTGTATCCTGATTTTTCTTATATAAATACGAAGTCTATAGATTGGATGTGCAAACGTGCAATACTGACTCCGAAAAACAACAGTTCAGCTGCTATTAATTACATACTTCTTAAACCGTCGGAGGGCTCAGAAATTGGATTCAGTGCTACAAGCGGTCGAAACAGTTTACTATCCTGTAGAGTTCCTTAACAGTGTTAAACCTCCTTGGGACACCTGTAATTCTGCTGCGTCTCCTTATGACATTTAAGCTATGTAACAGAACTAGACTGTGAGTATTAATCAGCTGTGCACAAAAATATTAAAAAGGTCACTGTGATTACTGGATGTCCTTGAGGGGATTAAGTTTTCATACCTCGAATACCTTTTCTACCCTCCAACTATGTTTTTAAGAACAATTACGTTTCCCCCTTAAGATCTTAGCTTTGCAATTACTATAAATAAATTTCAGGGTGAGTCATTAAGGGTGGCAGGCATAGATTTAAGAAGAAAGAAAGAGAAGAAATTCTACCTTGCCTGTTACTGAATCAGTATTTATAGCAGTCTGGTCATTTTGATACCAGACAGAAAAGCCATAAATGTGGCATAGAAAGAAGTGCAATTTTAAGTCTTGAGAGCGTCCTCTAGAGGTCTTCCACTATTTATACCTTCATAAAAATCGACCCTACGAGGCCTCCAGAATGATAGACCATCGCAATAGCTAAAAGGACATGAATGAATTAATAAGAAATTTACATGTTTTTTTTATATTTCAATAAAATAATATAGTGGAACAAATTATTTGGCCTCAATTTTAGATAATTTGTAATATCCCGCCAGAAATAGAAAAAAAATATAGTCAAAATCGTGTTGCCCACGCGAGCGAAGCTGCGGGCGGAAAGCTAGTATACCTATATATTTTTCCACTTCCTTACAATACTTTTATGCACCTCGCGGTATTTAACCTGCTTATTTTGCAGCGAGCGATAACTACCGGTCACTATTTTGATTTTGCTCAACTATTTTTAAGGTAAAAATATTTCAATGATTTCACTTTTTCCTTTAAAGCTACAGTGTACAAAATGCATGATCTCAAATAGGCATGTGATGAACAGCAGCATTAGATAATGCAAATGTTTTCCAAAAGTTCGTATAAACTCGTGCTCATAGAGATTTGTAAAGCTGCATAGATTTGCGTTACTGACGGAGGTCAGAGGTCGATTATGAGGGTTAGTTTATAGGTCTATCGTAGTGAATAGACTTATGTATTACTTACTCATCTACCGCCATCATCATCAGATCACCATCATCATCATCATCATCTATTAGATGATCTAATAGATGATGATGATGATTCGAATATTGAAACGCTTTCGATGTCATTGCTATGAGAGTTCAAGAAACACAAATTTTGAGTGGTCTATAGTGACAGTGTCCCCTCCCATAAATTCTCTCGCTGGTACATGTCCCGGGTGTCGCCGGGCCCCTGCTCGCAACACCAGCTTTATAATGATTCCCTCACTTTTTATGACTCTATCATGTTATGTTTTTATATTTTCGTGCCAGTCCGCTCTGAAAGGGCGCACGAAAATTTCCTGGTTTATTAAGTTATTTATCTATTTAAATTAATTACATTTAATTCAAACATCGACTGTTTGAAAAATCACAATAATATCTAAAATTAAATATGAAGTTGAGGCCTTTGCCTTTGCTTTGAATAATATGAAGTTAGTATGGTATAGGTACTTAAATGTAGCAATCATAATAAGCATACCTACATACTCGTACTTTATATTTATTGTTGTGTGTTCACTAACGTCATAACATAAACCGTTTTATCTATTATATATAAAATATTTTTCCAACGTCGAGAAAATTGGATATTCACATGATGCGAACCCCATTCAAAGAACTGAATGGAAAATTTAAAGGCGAGGGCCCCCAACACGATTACGTTGTAAACAAGTCGCTACATTCACTGCCAGTGTTTAAAGTTGCGCCTCGAGGCACTACGAGGTACTCGCACCGCGAGGGCGAAGGGGCAAAGTAATTGGTCTCGAGAGCGTCAGGGGCGAGCCCTACCTCCAACATATTGCAAACATATTCTCCGCTTGAAATTTATTGTAAATCGCGGCGGGCGGGGATTTGAATGCGGTCCCGGACCCCGCGGCGGCTGAGCGGCCCTCCGCTCTCAATAAACCGAATAGACTTTCCAAATTCGCTACATTCGCCCAATGTTTGTGTTTGCTGCTTTCGCTTTTTCTTTTTTTGCGAAAAACCTTCCCCCCGCCCCCGCCGCTTCCGATTTTATTTATCTAAGGTTTTCCATTCCGTCGTAATTGTGTGAGTTGCGAGCTCGATTGTTGCTAAAGCGAATATTTATTTGGGCTTCAGTTTGCTTTCCATTTGCGGGCTCGCGTTGCCGGCAGCGGGTAGGCATGTATGTATGTAAGGCGCGCCGAGCTCACTTTTAGCGGCATTGTGCTACAAATTGAATTTGCGGGGTCTCAAATCAAATGTTGTCGTAAGAAATGACTTGTCGCCGCGACTGACACTATCAAAAAATTGATCGTCCGCCAGCTTATGAGGCGAGGCCGCGAGGCCGCAATCATTCAGTAATAGCATCCACCGCCTGCACAACTTACCTTTTTGCTGTTGTACATTACAATATTTACAATAACAATTTATATTCAATAAAAAATTTTATGTGTTTACGACAATTGTACATTTTCATCATTATAGTCTGAAGACTATTGATTACCATGTCGTCCAAGTTAGAACGACATACGTCATGTCTGATAGCGATGGCTAAAAAAAGTGTGATTTGTGAGTAGGTACTACCGAACAATTTAATCTACATAATCATTTAGTAGATTCGTCAATAAATCGTAGCAATAACATTAGTACAATGAAACGCGCAATCAGCATTAGCCGGAATATATTTGGCGTAAATCTTTCACGGCAGCTTTTATGTATATCGTAAAAAACGGCGAGTGTCCGAGCGAGCTATAAATATGCTCATAAAGCGGAGCGAGCGGGGCCGGTCACGCGGCTCCGTGCGGCTTCAAGTGGCTCCGCGCGGCTACATTTACTCTCGACACATAAATTATTACAATAAAATTATGTCAAAAAAGTATTTAAGTAAGTAAGTAATTTTACGTACTTCTTATTTGTGATTAAAGGAGTGCTACTTTAATATTCGAATATGAATGCAAATAGGCATAACGTCTAGGAAAAAGTCTCTTTTTAGCTTGTTTTTCTCTTTAATGGGCTGGAGTTAAAAGCGAAAAGTATTTATATCATTGTGTTTTATTTATTGATACGTAACATTATTAGTTACAATGTAGTGCGTCACAAAAATACTGAAAGACAGCGGCACAGCGGTGGCAATGCTAATTCTTCACTCCAGGTGTCTATATTTACTTGATGTATGCTTTCATGGACCCTGTATCCAAAGAAAACATTCATAATAATTCCTTTTTTAGAAATCTCATAGAATGTCACACTACTTTTAATAGAAAACTTTATATTTATAGTGCAACTCAATATCACGTAGCAAATGGCACTGGGTATCAAGGCATTGGGCACATCTGCCTCGTCTGCGGCTCTACAATGTTTTCCTCACGTAAGAATGATGTTATCGCGCCAACAGTTTTTACTTCCACATCCTAAGGAAGAGGTGTTTCTGAATAAAACATCAGCTTTTGGATTTTTTAACTAAATAATACAGCTTATTACTTTATCAATCGACAGATGGCGGTCTGGGTGGAGACACTGAATGGCGCTTCATTGAAGAACGAAGATGGAACTGGCACAAAAACGAAGGCGCTTGCTTAGGTAAACAAACAACTAGTTTTTATATGTAATATGTGGTATTTGTGAGGTAATCCGTGCAATAGCAGATCAAATGTCAGTAAGTGTTGTGCGATCGGTTCAATCACAGTAAAGAGGCGTCGGATGGCGGCAGATTCGGCCAGATCCCGCCACATCTCGCCTCGTCCCGGCTAGCCGCGATATCATATCACGACGCCCAACTTTACTGACACGGAGCTACGAACGTCAACAACGCGTTGCGGTAGTTCTCACCACTATTGAGCTAGGCCTGTACCTTTCGAGTTAGTATACTAATTGTATTTCGGTGACGATTTAAAGGTGGCAGCTAGTTACAAATAACTAAGCACATAACTTATTTATATCTGGCACTACAAATTAGTTTGCTATTGTGATTGTAGCCTCGAGTCTCTTGTGCGGACGGCTACACATCAAGCTATACAAATCCAGTTTAAGCTGACCTCTTATTGTACAGAAAGCCTATACAATGCTAGATCAGCTTAAGCTTGACCTGTAGCCGTGTGTACCTTTGAGAAATAAGAGTATACAGAGTTGTATTTAGTTTGTATTTACAGTGATCTGATTCATATTTACTATGTGTAACTGGAAGTTTCAACCAACATGCCACATCAACAACGCTTGTTCTTTCAACCTGGATGTCGCAATTGAACGCGATTCTCTCTAAGACAAAGTGTGTTATTTCTCGCGGGATCCCTCCGGGGGGGTCACGGGGGTTCCTCAGGGTGTGAGGGCGGAAGGGGGAGTGGGTACTATGTAGTAATATTTTTACGAGCGCGTTTTATTGTCGCGGCGCGCGATAAATTTGTCATCGCGCCCTGCACCCCCCTGGACTGCAACCTGCTCTGTACTACACCATGAATTGTAATCCATAGATGATGGCTGTGTTATACTGGATAATATGTCTTTGTAAGAATAAATATGTATATCCATGGCGTTTCAGTCACATCACTTCTCAGTCCGCAGGACTGAGCACTGATCGGTGCACAAGTAATTAACAATGTAACATTTGAATTAAGGAACGAATACTATCGCGCCTATAGTCCCCAAAAGAGTAAGGCAGAGGTCTACAAATCTACACTAAACAACAATGTACAGTTGTACCTACACAATAAAAACATGATGGAAATGACGCAAACCTTTTGACTGAGCCCTCCCGCAAATCGATTGAAACTAAATAAAACTCCTGAAATGAAATTCCTCAAAGAGTGCCTGTACCCTGTAATCCCAACACTACCTACCACAGTAGGCAAGCGGGTTAGTGATGTACATATAGCTGACAACGTTTCTCAGGTGATCTATAGAGTGGTTCTGTAGAGCTTCACGAAGTGATGGATTAAAAGATTATCGTCACATCATGATTCTGAAAGTGCTTATTGGGGTTTACATTTATTTTAATATAGTTAATCATCTACAATTTGGTTTATAAACTACTAGTATTTATGCCCCCGGTTACTAAGCAATAGGAGAGGATGCATTTATAGTCTGTCGAGTGTAGATTGTTGATTATATTATGTGACAATTTATACTTACAAAAGGACCGACATAAAGAATCAATCTGACATCATTGCTGCTCTGCTTTAAATGATATAATAATTTATCATTGCGCAGATTGTAGTAGGTTACTTACCTATGTATGATACGCCTTTCGCAGTCTTGTTTAAAATAAGTTTGGTATGGTATACAATGTTTAAGACGCCCATGTTGTTATGCCTGCCTACAAAAAGGCTATCGTCACAGGTCTATCATTAGAGTTGTTTCCCACAGAGCTTGGTGAGTCGCGAGGTGACGCAGCGGTTCACACAACACGAGGCAGCACGTCGCCCTACACGTCGCCCGACACGTCGCTCGACACGTCGCCCAACACGCTGGCCAACACGACGCCCATCACGCTGACTCTGCGGACTGCGACCGGGCAGCGGCGACACCGGTCATTTTGTGTAGTTCGGTAATTGTGCATGTTACAAATACACGTTTACTTTTTATTTCTTGTTTTGTTTGTTTTTCGAATCCTGAGTTTGGAATGTGGAGCGTGGGATACTTCAATTGCTTACCGATAACTGGCTGACATAATTTTCATACTTAACAATCCAAATATGTAGGTAACGTGAGAACACAGGCTCTGCTGACGTCTTTTTACTAAATAGGTAGGTATACATACAGACATAAACTAAGCTAAGTGCGCAGTGTTTGCCTACACGTAGTACCTACCCAATATACCTATTATAATTACGACTAATCAAAAAAGATAGGTTAATAAAATTTTAGTTAATAAATTATGATCAAAATATTGATTATCTTTGACAATATGCATCAAGCTTAAGTACTTATAAATTAGTAATAAAAAATCCTCACTAAATACCGAAGCGCGATAGTATCAAACCGACCTATTTTAATTCTGAGGGTAGTTGGAAAAATGTTTGGTCACATGACAGCGCGCCGTCTGCGTCCGAGCAGTGCCCGCCGCGCGCCGATGTAATTCGGTCGACTTGTCGGAAACATTTTAAATTGTGAAGTTATTATGCAAATAGAACTTTTTTTATACCTATACCTACAAAGGATACAGTTGATTTAGTGGTCTTACTAGAAGTGAGTAAGCAGGGGTTTATACAATAGTTACTACCTACAAGGTAATTTTAAAATACTAGGTTTCACGGTGACTCATGATTGAATATAATTTAAGTTGTTAAAATATATGAAATATGAAATGTAATCATACGCTATAAGTTATAACGTGCTAATACAGAGAGAGAGAGAGTATTGGTGTAAGCGAGTAAGTCGATAGGTCCACGATAAATTCAATTTTACCTTATCTATTTAGTTTATAATTTCTTGATTCTTGTTTGTGAATGAGACTACAAGATCATTATCATCAATCCTATGTATATACCATGGCCTACGGGCTACGGCGGATTGGTAGACTTCACACGCCCGCCGTTAAGAAAATCACTCTAAGACGTGCAGGTTCCCACACTTTTCACACGCTGTTTTCCTTCGGCGTTTTAAACGAGTGATAATTAATACGCACATAATTCTGAAAAGTCAGAGTCGTGTAGAATGTCACAGCTTTTTTAGTTACGACTAGAAAATACTAGGTAATTAATACGGATCATTTTATATCCAAACTAACGTCTCGAATCCTTTTTTTATGGGCTGACGGAGTGTCTTGTTGTAGAAATAACATAGGCGAATGTAAGGTAGGCGTAGTGGACCACTTTAGTAACAAATTCCTCCTTGAATTTGTTTGTAAAAGTCTTACCATCAAAAACAATATCAATGTGGTAGATGTTATAATATAATAACTTCAGCGTACCTACCTACGCACCTTTGGTATCAACCGGGGAAAACCGTAGCAGGTACTTATTATTCTCGCTAAGTTTTATTTGCCCATGTGTATAACTACTAATCAGTTAATATTTATATCGAACAATAGTAATTATAACACTTATTAATACTGTAGCAATAGGTGCAATAGAGGCGAGTCAATATTTGCGCGCGCTATCGGTTGATGCCGCGGCGTCGTCTGTCACCTACTCGCTAGTAAATACTTCATGAATATGTACCGCACTTATCAATCGTATTGGATTTGCAAGAAATATGGATTATGTATAAACATCACGGCTGATATCTAACGAGGGCTACACCGGAGTACTTACTCATTCGCAATTATGATATTAGGTATATAAAGAGTTTTAATCAGCGATCCATCGGTTTTTAACATACAAATACCCAATGTAGCTTATGTATTTTTTTTTCAAAAGATAGCAATATACTAGCTACATAAAGCCTACTAGCAATATGGGTCACACATTACTAGTAATCTTGTTAACCCCTCGAGTTAAGCTAAATGTTTGTATAACGAGTGGGTTCACGTCGGTAGTGCAATAGTTGGGTTTCGAACCGGCAATCACATGCAGTGATAGCCTTATGACATGACCATTGGACTGCCAAGTCAAAGTTCTCGAGTTCGAATCCAAGGCACGCACCTCTGTCTTTTCGAAGTCATGTGCGTATTAATAATTAATTATCACGCGCTTAAACGGTGAAGGAAAACATCGTGAGGAAACCTGCATGCCTGAGAGATTTTCTTGACGGCATGTGAAGTCTGCCAACCCGCAGTAGGCTAGCGTGGTGGACTATAGCCTAATCCCTCTTGTTCTGAGAGGAGACCCGTGCCCAGTATCATCATCATCAACCCATTACATTGTCCCACTGACAATGTAATGGCTTGATGATGATGATGAATCACATGATCGCAAGTTCGACGCCCTAGCCATTAGGCTACCGCCGCTTCAAATATGTACAACGGTACTGAAGTGGTCGTGAACTATAGGAAATGTAATTTACTTGCTTACCTACGTAAGTTCTAACTTCGACCTAAAACCGATTTAGTATGAAGAAAGAATGAATACTTAAAACATAGAGTATGTCAAACTTTATGGTCCACGCTCAAGTAATTTAAAGTATTGCGTCTGATATTAAGTATTACAGCTCAAAAAAGGTCTTTGATTACCTATTTATGTTAGCGATTTGAGATCATTATAGGTTTTTTTATATTTTCAGTCAAGTAAAAGTCATGGTTCTGAATCTGAAGGTAGAATTAAGATTTCAGCAAGGCTGATCACAAGGCTGATATGTAATGGCTAATATGTTGATTGCCTCGTTAGTCTAGTGGTCCCAAGCTCGACTGCTACAGTAGAGGTCCTGGGTTCGATTCCCAGGTCGGGCAGTGGTTTTGGGTTTTTCTATGAAATTCCCAGTAGCAGCTCTGAGTCCGGATTTGTGTCCGATTAATGGCAATAGGCTCGCCCCCTATTACATGGGACCTAAACATACCGGCGACATGTGGGTGTACATAAGTACACCTCTGCCCAACCCTTCGGGGAATATAGGCGGGGAATATGGTACCTATGTATGTTATGTAATGGCCACGGTGAGGTGTCCGACCGACCTATTTGTATCTGTCACAGTACTGTGACACCCCGAGTGTCTCCTGGACGGCTGGCACTTGTATGATAATGAGTGGCACAGTTGCGTGCTGCGTGCGCGCCGGTCCGCCTGTTTGCTTACGATACGATAACTTTCTCGATATCCAGCCTTATCGAGCGAGCAAACATGCAATATCTTCACCTCCATAGAACGTACATTTTACGTTTAAACTTTAAATATACCAAATATCACAACTAAATAAAAGTACTTTACTATTAAGCAGTAATGGTCAAAGCAGCTCGAGGTGAATAAGACAGTAGGTACACCTACCAAATGGTCGCGTTTCAAATAGGGCTTTGCTTTAGAGGCCAACCTTTTTCCCATAACAGTTGATTTAACTTATTGCCGAGTTTAATATTTGCATCGGTCGGTATAATTAATGATTATTTTATAGTTAATTTTGCGTAAATTGTTCAGTACCTAATTAAATATTTTCTAGAAATCGTTGCTTAATAAACAATTTAGATTAAAAATAAGCAACATCTGATGCAAAATGTATCCGCTATTAGGTGTGTAAAAACGTTAGGATATAGGAAACGTGCACAAAACTGAACCATTACATATTGACGCAATTACGAGCCAAAAGAAACCATTTTCTACATATTCAATCCGCATTAGTAGCACCTCATACATTTTAATAAAGTCCATAAAACGCAAATACTTAGCAATCGCTCATACTAATTGACAGGAACCATTTAACTATGTAGATACGATTACGATAAATACCTACATAAAAAGTTAATAGATACTGTGATATGAAAGTTTGGTGAAGTTCCGGTGCGGGCGTGACGTAGGATGCGCGTGCGCATGAGGTGTCGCGGTGACAGTTTACGCGCTCCGGAGATGTGCGCCCGCGCCGACCACGACGACGCGACGCCGCGCTAGTGCCGCGCTCGCACCTGCCGCCCACGGCCACCACGCCACGCCACAGTGACTAGTGCTGCACTACAGTGTCTACAGTGACTACAGTGATACACTTGGATACAAACTCTTTTCTTTTGAAGGTGTCGGGTGGTACGTGCCCATGGATTTGAGTCAGGTAGGAGTTTTGGGTTTTGTATGGCGGTGATGGGATATGCTTTGTATATATTATACGAACTATTTAAGATGTATGACCGCAACTTATAGTAGGTACAGCGGTGACTTTTAGGTACCAACTTTTACGTGAAAAGATAATTTATTCATAAATTTTGTAATTTATTTACCTATGAAGCGAAAGATACTAATAACGTCTAAGGAATATTTTCCGATTTTACGTACAGAAAATATTTGAAGAAACTAACTTTTCCGCTATTCATAATATGGTATAATTAGATATAAAACGTCGAAATTTGATGATTGGAAATCGAAATTACAAGTTCGGCAATAATTGCGCTATTAGATTTAATGAACTGTTTATTCAGCTATCGAATTTTGCCAATCTGACTAAGTATGGTTATTTAAGCGAGTTTTATTTGGCAATGTTTTCCATTATTGCCATTCTAAGAATTCTATGAATACGTACGTGAAGAATGCACAAATTCTCTGAAAAAAGTGTTTTATGGATTCTCTAATGAATTTTATAACAGATGGTAGCTGCACGCGAACTGCAATGATAACTATGATATTTCCTGAAAAACCCTTACAGGCTTCTGAATAAATTATAACAACGCGGTCTATTTACTGGTTCACTAAGTAGTTTAAGTGCCGAGGTGCAGTCCTCTTTGTTCTTCTGTAAACACATGAGTATCACTTCATAATTAACTTTACATACATAATTATGATCTTAAAACTGATTGTAATATTATATCCTTGTAAAGTATGACCGGTGAACATGCAAATGTCAAAACGTTATGTAAATTGCAAGGTTTCATATAAACAGTGGCTCGTAAATCATTGATACTGACGCCAATATTATTAAATTATATCACCTCATTATGTAGAGCTGGACAGGTGGAACCCAATTAATTATTATAATTTGAATAATTATAATAATTAATTTCAATACAATTATTCAAATTATTATAATATGGGATATAAAGTGCACGTAGGTTAATGCATAATTGTTTTGGGACGAATAAATAGATAATTGAGGGTTCAGGTGAACTCGATTTTATGCATATTGCATTTTCTTTAGTACAGTATGTATAATATAACATTTTAAGATGTATCCTATATACAGGTATTGATAATAACTTTTAACTTAAAAGCGGCGGTAGCCTAATGGCTAGGGCATCGGACTTGCGATCATGTGGTTGCCGGTTCGAACCCCACCCATTGCACTACCGACGTGAACCCACTCGTAACACAAGCATTTAGCTTAGCACGAGGGGTTAACAAGAATACCAGTAATGTGTGACTCACATTGCTAGTAAGCTTTAAAAAAAAAAAAAACTTAGATATCTGAAATAACATAACAAATGCAACATATACTTATGACAATATATCGGTTTACATAGGTACCTAAAATTTGCCTCAGGTAAAGAAAATTTACATAACTAGGTACCTATAACATACCATACATACCATCACGCCTGTATTCCCCGAAGGGTTAGGTAGTGGTGTACTTAATGTATACCCACAGTTCGCCGGTATTTTTAGTGTGTGTGTGTGTGTATGTATCTAATAGGGGGCGAGCCTATTGCCATTCACCGTGCACAAATCCAGACTCCAAGCTGCTACTGAGAATTTCATAGAAAAACCCAATAACACTTCGCTCGACCTAAGGATCGAACCCAAGACCTCTAGCGTAGCAGTCGCGATTAGGTACCAATAAATAGATTTAATTTCTAGTATTGAAGGCAGTTAATTAAAATTGACTGAAAAAACGAGAGCCAAAGGACCAACATTTTGCATTGTTTAGGTACGTGGCTATTTATAAATACATTTGAATAAAATATAAAATCACGCAAAACAGGTTTCTAGAATTTAATGAGTGTCCGCTTTAGTAGAAATCATTCGTCATGTCAATATGTATATTAGCGCGGATTGAACTGATAGCGATTGAATTACTGATAAATAACTCATGCTCGAAAACACTCCTATGTTTAAGTTATGTACTTGTACGTACTACACTTATGCATATATCTAAGCTATGACTTATTTTAATAATAATCATAACATAACATACATACCATCACGCCTGTATTCCCAGAAGGGTTAGGCAGAGGAGTACTAATGTACACCCACAATTCGCCGGTATGCTTAGGTCCCATGTAATAGGTGGCGAGCCTATTGCCATTAACCGTGGACAGATCCAGACTCCGAGATGCTACTGAGAATTACATAGAAAAACCCAATAACACTTTGCTCGAAATGGGGATCGAACCCAGGACCTCTGACGTAGCAGTCGCGCTTAGGACCACTAGGCTAATGAGGCAGTTTAATAATAATGGTCTTGATTAATATGCTATATGTACCTACAGACGGTAATGCAAGTAGACAAGCTTATCTGCATATGAATATTATAGATACCTGCTGTACAAAGGATATTTGCGCAGGTTTGCAACGTCATTGTCAGTAAAGTTATATATAACAAAAAGGCGTTTTTTTAGTGGAATGAATGTTAACAATGTAGTAGTATGTTAGTAGTATGTAGTATGTTAAAATTATCAATGTATATCCAGATGATTATTTCTGTTTTCCGCGAAAAGCACCATCAAAGCTGTGTTGTTATAATAATCATAACTATATTTTTTTCAGTTAAAACATTAGACCTTTCATTCAGTGCAGGCTGTATCTAATTGGCATATGATGGAGACAGATGGACAGGCATTAGAGGGGGGTAGTCTCCAGGCTAATCGTTATCTTAGTTAAAACTGTTACAGGAGAACCTGCATAGTTATAGGACCAGTTTTTATATGTTTTCAAGGATTGAGTGTTGTGAATCACAGATGTATGTAGTGTAGTACCGCACCTAGTTATTTATAAATTGCGGCACTGGCGCGTGGCGCCAACCTCACGACCCACTTCCGATAAAACCACGGAATGAATAAATTAAGTACAAATACGATACGATACGTTATCGTGAGACAGCGGATATATTCGATATCAAATCGCTCACCAAGCGAATCGTAAATATGATCCCACTAATATTATAATACAATCGCGATTGTTGAATTATTTCGATTACGGTTTCTTTCGCTATGCTTATACAAAGTTGTGAGTTCTCTTTTCTAATTCTAACGGTGCATATGAAGTTACGTGTTAGACTGTACATAGTAGAACATATTTTTGCTATTTCATTTAGGTAATTTTATTCAAAATAACTGTTGGCCGCGGTTTTATTTGAGTTCCAAAAGGGCTTTTCATGCTGTTTATTTTTTTAAACTTAACGCTCATGTCCTTTCTTAGGAGGCAAGGTATCTCCTTGACAATTTAATATAATATTAGTATGGAGTACGTTTTAGACTGATCAGAAACTAAAGTTGCAAGTGCAGTTACGATACTTACATAAGTATATATAGTTATGTACCTAGTATCTGTTTATGAGCCTTGATCGATCGAACGGATCATACGCAACTGATTAACAAAGCAAATATTAATAAAATAAACAAGATATTGTACAGCATTGATTTATTTAATGCTAGTTATATTAGCTACGCGCTACGCATTACTACGATTTTTTATGTTTTTACTAGTAATACTGCTATTATTTGATAGTAATACTGTCGCATGTAATTCTAGTCAGTCATCTTTGTACACATTTAAGTTTTGTATTACTTTGTAAAAGGTTCTTACGGAAAGAGAAATCAAGAAATTTGCGCAGATAATTGGAAAATGTTAGAAAGCTTAACTATTTTACTACTTTTACTTTACTGACTATTTTAATTTCGCGCGTATTTTTTATTATTTATTCCAGTTAGAATTGAATATTCATAGGCGTATGTCGTATCAGTTAATACTCGTAAAAAGTAACAGATTTCAATTAGTTTCCCGCCTACCTTGGGTTAGGAGTGTAAGCTGCGCATGGGTCGCTAGAAAAATATATAAATTGTTTCGTTACTTGCATGTGACAGTTACTAGTGCTTTACTTAGTAAATTATTGAAGATTAATGATGTAAAGGATGTTATTTATTAATTATATATTTCCTGCTGAATTAACGACGGAAGTGTCGATGGTTTTTATTGTGATGTTCGCATGAGCAAAGGAATGTCGTATCTCTGTAGTGTTGACAAGTGGACATGTCGCACTCATTCATAATCAATAAGTTTTCAATAAAAAGTTTCATGTTGTACAATGTATTTTTAACTTATAACTAATAACGTGAAAAAATAGGATATGAAAATTCCTTGAAGGTAGATAGATGTGTGTGGATCCATTATATTTAACTGGATACAGTTGGTCATATGGTATAAGCAATTATAGCCTGGTCATAAAACCATTGGACTTAAACTGTAAAGGAAAACGTAGTGAGGATCTGCATGCCTGAGAGATTTTCTCGGTGGCGTGTGAAGTCTACCAACCCGCAGTAGGCTAGCGTGGTGGAGTACAGTCTAACCCCTCTAACTCTAAGAGGAGACCCTGCTAAGCAGTGAGACAGTAAACGCTTCGGTCATCAAGCGTTGCCCCATCTGTTACCGCCAAAGTCATAAAAATGTTACGAGTGATAGACGGGACATCACAAGCAAAATCGTAATCTAACTTGAAGTGTCATATAGGTGTGACAACCTGATAAATTGTGACTGATCAAGTCGGGAACAAAGTTTTAATATGAAAATGATCAGAAAGTCAGCTCTATAATGCTATTAACCTCTGAAAACGGCTACGATGCTCTGAAAAAAAAAACTGACATCAGCTGTATTTATTCTTTTTAGTCTCTTAGTAACTCTGAATTCATGCGCAGTGTTACATACACAATAGAAAAGTATATTGTTTTCGAGCTCCGGTAACCGAATGTGATTTAGTGAACTCGGGATTAGATTTGCCCATTAACTTGGTTTCTACAAATAGGCTATTTCTAAGCCTAATTTATTCTAGCTATATTTACGTGGTCCTTCCGTCCGCGTGGCTTGGCGGCGCGCGGCGCTCAGCCACAGGTGCGTCTCTGACCCACATATTTTTTATTTTTCAAAGCACAAACAAGCACCTGACGTTATCGCCATGTTTATTCAACGATAACTCAGTAATATCTACGTGAATATTGATTTCAATACGGTTTCGCGAGTTAACTGCCAATTCTTAGCAAGCTGAATGTTTACTTAATGATACGCGGCTCTTGGCGACTTGTGCAATATAGGTCGACTGTTGTTATATTGTATCAAGAATTATTATTTACAAGAGTGAGTCAATCTTTTATAACACGTATAAAATTTGCCTACTTGGTTGTAATGGTTAAAATATTTTTATTTTCCTTTTATTTTTATTTTACATCAAAGTAATGACCTTCTTCATTACCTATCCCATGTAGATCCTATCCATCATCTATCTATCCTAGATGCGGCTGGTTATCAGAACAGTTTTATGTAGCCTACGCGGTATTCGTGTTATTCGTTTTCCTAGGTTGTGGTTGAGCTACACAATGACAGATGCCATCCATCCATCAGCTAGGACTGCTCTACTTAGAGCCGATAAGGCTATGTCTTCTCATGACCATAATTTCTTTGATTTTGTTTTGGTGTTTTTTCTCAGAGGTTGTGAGTTAGGAAATGCCGAAGCTAATTAGGTACTACCTTATTAGAAAAAAAGAAACAGAAATGGTCTATTTGCGGAAATAAATGTCATAGGTATATTGTTTATCTAGAAAATAAGTAGGTACTGTTATCCTAAGGACAAACTGGTTTATAGCATTTCACTTACTTATGGGTGTCAGTTTGACAAGCGGGACAGTTTTCCAAAGATATAAATTTTAGGGAAAGTTCGTTTAGGCACGGGTTTGAAACCGAATAAAAGGAATCGAACCTGCCTAAGTATACGAATATAGCTATTCTTAAGTTTGGTTCAACTGACGCTTTAAAAAACTAAATTACCGAGATCACTGCATGTGATGCCAGGAATTATCTGCTAAGATAATTTCTGGCATAGAACTTTGAGCTGTAAAATTAGTACTCGACTAATTAATCACCTGGAGTTGTCTGCAATTTTAATGGAGAGCGTGAAAGCATGCTCCAGGATGTATGTCCTAATGACCGTCACAATTAACTTTACCGAGAAAAAATAATTTGTAGCTAGAAGTCAGTAGTTCTCACAATTCAGACATATTTGTACATTTATTATTTGATATTAGAAGATTCTTAGAATTGCGGAAGATTAGAAATAACACATTATAACGAGTTTATCAGTTATTTAGATAATCCAGATCTTGATCAGTAAGTAGATATTTATTTCAGGATGGATTTATAGTACTGACATATATAAGTATTGTTCTCGTCCCTCAGTAACTTAACTAAAATAGTTTCCTGATATTGCGTGTTACCCAACCAAGAGTCAGTGGATGATCCTGTACATAGTGTACATAGTCGCCATCGAATCTGATAATATTTTGTCAACAGTCACCTAAAAAATCTAGTTTCTTTATCTATATCTATAGATACTAATATTATAAAGAGGTAAAGTTTGTGACGCTGTAGGGGGTAATCTCTGGATTTACTGAACCAATTTTGAAATTTCTTTCACCACTAGAAAGTTACATTATTCCTGAGTGACCTAAACTATCTAAACTAATATTATAAAGAGGAAACATTTTGTTCTTGTATGTATGTTTGTAATGTACCTACTAAATAAATAAATAAATAAAATGTTTACACACAAAAACTACTGGAGCGATTTCAAAAGTTCTTTCAGCATTAGAAAGCTGCATCTTCTAAAAAAAAAAAAAATGCAATAATATACCTAACCGAAGGTGTGAAAACGCGGGCGAAGTTGCGGGCGGAAAGCTAGTATACTATAAAATGAAAATAAACGTATAGTAAAGTACCTATAAATTAAAGCTGGAAATTGAAAGATTCGCAAGTGTCGCTATTGCCAAACTAATTTCATTCATTCATGATTTCGACCAACCTTCGCCCTCTTACAACTTGTTTATTGTCTAGTAAAAGTCTTTGCCCGTCTCGAGCTGGCAGTTCAAACATTAAATTATACAAAGGAGTCATAGAAAACAGCCCATGCAGGATTTTCCAATTTCCAATTACCTGGGCAACTTTTCCTTAAAACATTATTCCGATTTCGAATACAAGCGCTTAGCACCGAGAAGCATTTTTAATTTAGATAGCAAAGCGAGCTAGTATTAAATAAGCTTTTAACTTAAACAAACGTCGTTTATGATTTCTAACTAATTCCTAACACGAAAATGATGCATGAAATGTGTATAGCTTATTTATTAGTTCTATTTAAAACAGCCTGTAACGACAATACTTATTATAATGTAGACTTCGAAAAAAAATAAAAAGACGTAGTAGATATATCTACGATTTTGTATAAATTGTAAAAACTTGATACCATTTGGATGAAAGAAAAATTGGGGTAACCCAGGCACTATTCGAGCAATTTTAAAAGGAAATCATTGCGCTGAAATGAAAAAATCGTGGATACGATATAGGTATTGTTAGCGACTTATACCTAGTCCAATGTGCCCGAGTAAAACATTACCCACTTTAAGGCAGTGCTTACCTTGGCTGAAAGACTCATCCATTTTCCTAGAAGTGATATCATCAATATAATGTACTTAATGAGTGACAGGTTGACAAAGAAGACTCGTTGTACCTACTAGCACCGATGCTATCAAACAATTACCTAAGCTAATTCATGTACAAGTCGCTACACTATCGTCCGCGAGTGATCTATTGCGTTTCGTGGTTTGTCCGATATTGTCCGCCTATGAATATGATAAATACAGGATATGTACTTCCTCAACTGATAATTGATGAAATTGTCTTGTTCAGTTATTTCGAACACAGGTTTGTGTTTTTGTTTTGTGTACGAGTCACATTTTTGAACAATAAATAACGTACACAATGTGGTGTTGTATTAAGATACAAGATTAAATTAGACTTAGGTAAATAAAGGGTTTAAACTAAATAAGAAGGAAGATAACATTGTTAAATAAATCATAAAAGTTATTTATGGCTTATAGAAGATAACCAAAGATCGTCAATTTCAAGGAAAACAAAATACATGAACCTTAGTCCTTCCTCAACGTTATTAGTTTATGTGGGCTTTGTTTTATCAGATGAAGTTGAAAATATTAGAATTTTGTACGAAGCGACCGCTGCCACCGTTGGTTTGTTCTGCAATTTCTGGGCAATACCTACCGATATCCGAATGATAAAGTGATAGTCAGACTTGATTGCAATAGGAAGAGGATTACCACCTTATATCAAGGAACACTTTCTACTCGAGTAGCAAGCAATGATGTTGCTCCATATGTCACAGTGCATTCCAGTTTGATACTAGTGTGATAGTGTAAGTCATTAGGATGAGTGCCAGCGGGCTATGCTTCATAAGTGGCACCTACATATCGGTCGCTAACGGCGCCGGAGACATTAATGTGTCCGACGACACATCGCCACTGCTGTAAATATCGCCTGCGCTCATAATATCACCCCTACCTTATATGCTGGAGTATGGAACAGAAAATAGATTGCTCTAAGGGTGGGAACTCCATACTAAAAAGGTACTATAGTTGTGTTGGTGTTTTTTTCTGTCTTGAAGCTCAATGTAGCTACACCGTCGTTTTACAAAGTAATTGGATGTTTAGACGGCTTCTATTACGTATAATGAATATCCGTGACAGCTTTCAGCTAGATATCTTCATTCGCAATCGCGATTGAAAAGTTAATGCCTTCAAAAGCGTGGTCTAGATCATCAATCATTTTGTGGTTACAAACAACGTTCTACAAGATCCTGCCGCCTCCTGCCGACAGATAACCACCAATTAGTTACTCCGATCCATCACTCATATTCTCATCAAGATTGCTGTCCAGGAAATTTAAACGAACTTGTATCAAGTTAAATAAAGCATTCGTGTGTGTTATCACGACACGTGCCAGATCTGATCGCGAGGGGGCGCCACATTAGCATACCCGCGACTACAGGTGATGAGGAACAAATTGCTGTCAGGTCGGCAATTGGCCGCTGGTATCCACAATTAGCGGTATTATGCGATGATTGATAGGGGACTATCGCGGCATCGCGAATATTCGCAGTTTCGCACAACAAACGAGTGGAGCCACCGCAGGCATTGTTACCAGACCCTTTAAAATGCTAATTAGTCAAAAAACTCTTGATTATTAATTGCTTTAATTAGACGCATAAAATGGAATGTACGTACGAGAATTGTACAAGAGACGTATAAGTCCTGTATTTATTTTGGCAGAACACGTTTTGATTAGTAGGTACTAATTAGTAGATGAGATACGATCGAGTAAGATATGGAATATTTTATGCAAATCTTCGCAAAAATGAAAGGTATGGCCGTACTCAATAAATAATTTGCTTAGCTTAATTCTTTTGTTATCAAGATGTGATGTTTTCGGAATAATAATTATTTTAATATGTAACTATGATTCGTATACATCGTTACCATAGTGTTATGAGATATATCTACTTAAGTATATGCGTGGTATGGTGTGATGCGTTCTATTCTATGTGCTCCTTAAATTGTTGTCTACGTTTTATTGTTTATTACGTATTATTGGGATTTGATATCAACTTTTGGTACTTTAAACTTGATTTATATTTAAGTACTTAGGTACCTACTTAGGGAAAAAGAATCAATGTACTTAACATTGTAGGTAGGACCTAACCTATCCTAACATTTCAAATTCAACTGAGGGATCTGCGTAGGAAATAAAGATGTTTCATAAGTTCTTACTTGTTCATAATACGTTAGTTGGTTCTATCTTCTGTCCCTATAAGAGATAAGAAGGCTGCGCACATACATGAACTGGTTTAACAAGAGGCAAGCAGTCACAAGCCAATTTTGATGAAAAATTCTACCTATCAGCCAATCATAGGGAAAGTTGATATATCGTAAGTCAAACATATTTTTGCACAAACCATGAGTCTAGACGGCAAATGGTCAACGAAGATACTATACATTTAAGTGCAGGTAACGTTGTAATTGAAATTTGTTGTTTGGTTGGACAAGGTGAAAGTTATGGCGTAGGATTGAACTGTTGAACCAAAACGTTATGGTAGAAAGTTCTGTACGAGATACAAAACTGGCTAGTGTGTCGCAGCATTCCGAGGAGGTACAAGTTCTAATTAAATAGACATCGTTTTGCTCAAATACGTGTAAGTACTTATAGTTAAGTCTAAAACTAGTCATCTAAAAACCGCCTAGGTGAGGGCAGGAGGCGTGCCGCGGCGGCCGCAGGCGGCGCGCGCGCATTCCTCTGTGTCGCCATTGGCTCGCACCGATTTCCTAGTTCAAAATCCTCGCACTTGATTGGTTATAGCCCGCAATACTTTTACTAGATATTTCAGTGTCTCGATGTATTCAATGTAAATTGTAGGCTGATTATTACAGACTCCATTGTTTCGGGTAATTAGTTTAATAAGCTAATATAAATTAGCAGATGTCTCTGATTGCTATCCGAGTTGCGACACTGATCGTTAAGATGGTAATAGCGGACTTGTGAGATGTTTAATGCATGTTTAAGGTTTATAGTTAGTATGGGCCGTGGGACGCCACCATTACGACCAGTTCATCTTGTCACCGAGTAGTTTAATGTCCTCGGACAAAGGCACGCTTTTATGAATGACTCTCGATTGTTTTGAAAATTGAGTTGGTGGGTTGTCATCGCGTTAAGGTTTTGTTACGATACTTATCTATCTATACCTATAAGCTATATTCATTCATACATACCATCACGCCTGTATTCCCCGAAGGTTAGGTAGAGGTGTAGGTACCAATGTACACCCACACTTCGCCGGTATGTTTGAAGGTATGAAAAATGTGCACCTATTTTAACGTTTTTATTTGAATTTCATAGTGAAAAGACACAACACAGCACTCTGGCGTGAAAAAAAACGATAAGTACGCAGTGTAAGAATAGGATAGGTGTAAGCATATGCATATAACTAAGTATTTCTGCTTTTATTAACTTAAAATCTCCAATTGAAACCTTTAGAGAGCACGATGTCTAAACAGCGCGTCACGTGTAATGGCGACGCGCATTTGTATCCATTGGCGGGACATCGATGGATCGATGGACGCGCCATGCGCCATGCTGGTGAGTGCGTCCTTATCTGATGCGTCTGCGCCTGCGCCGCCCGCCGCCCGCTTGATTAGTAAACGATACACAATTGAAATGTATGCCGCCATTTATTCTGATGGCTCCCCGTGTGACCGACTGTTATTCATCGACTGCTAAGATTAAAAAACAATTCTAAAATCCTGAATAACTAGAGTCATGACTGTAAATGTGACTATTATTGTAGAGGTCTTGGGTTTACTTTTTATGGGATATGTCGGCAAACGAGCAGGCGAGCCATCTGATAGTAAGTACTCATCGCCGCCCATGGACATCTGCAATAACAAAGGAGTTGCAGATGTGTTGCCAACCCAAGGAAAAGGGAGGGTATGGAGAAAAGGATAGGGAAGGGGACTGAGGGAGGACTGGGCCTCGGGCGCTCCAAAATTCGATTCCCAAGTTTAGAAAAGTTTTTAGTAACTCAGCAGGCTAGTGGTTGTAAGCGGTTCTGCTACACTAGAGGTCGTGGGTTTAATCCCGAGGTCGGACAAAGTGAGAATTCACCTCTTATTTGATGGGACCTAAAAATGCAGGGGTTCTGTAGGGGTACCAATAGTACACCTCTGCCTAACCCTTTAGGGTATAGGTAGAGGTGCGATGATGGTATTTTTATTTATGGTATGATTCACATATTGAAATAAGTCAGTAGATAGTGTTAAAACTAACACGCTAAACGAATACATAGGTAGGTACTTACCCTTATTCAAAGACAACATAATTCGCAGCTTACTCACAATTAAATATCAGATCAATGTTAACAATCAGCATAGTTATAAACATAATATATCCAATCGTTAACTGTTCCTTAAACGACTGATTCCTATCGCCACTCGTAATCGTTCCCACAAATATAACTAATTGAATACTAAACTACACATTATACAGTTTAAGGACTTTTAACTAATTTGTCGATCCGTATCATTCCCCCTTTCGCCAGACCCCATAGATTGAACTAACTACCTGATGACATCCATGGGAACATTATGGCTTTTTAATTCCATCAAGTGGCGACCCCTATCGCGCTGGCTGTCGGCTGGTGTCCTGCCGCTGCCGGTACCCGAATGTTTATGTTTTCAATTAATTCATTAATGTCCCGCTGCCGCCTGCCGCCCGCCGCCCGCCGGCCGAGGCTCCGCGTTATCAAGTTCATCGTATAGCGCCAGTTTTTTTGGCCGAGGGGTGTAATGTTGATTTCGGAGAGTTTTATGTTGTTTGTCAAAAGGTGTGAAGTGTCATACCTTGATAGGTATCTTTATATGGATATTTTTTATACTGGATTTAAAATATCAAATAGTAACAATAACGCAAGTTGCAGTGCTACATATCCATATTTGACATCATAATCGGATAAACGGTAAAGGGAAACAATGTGAGGAAACCTGCATGAGACTCAGATGTGGTAGGCTCGTTTTATACGACTTATCTATAGTAGTTTTCATAAGACTGGGAGAATATTAGTTGTTGTACAAAGGTGGAGCAACATGACCGAGGTTGCAATAGAACTAAGTAACTAAATAGTAGGTATCTGTGGATTTAAAATACACTAAATTGATACGTCAGCACTCAGTTAAGCTATAACATTATCATTTAAAAGATAAATCTCAGGTTCTTTGTCCCATATCGTTGTAAACTCATTTGCACTTTACGAATATTAATGGTCGTTGATTGAGTGTACCGGCGGCAGCGTCAGGGTGGTATACTATATGTCGCTAAATGGTAAATACCGACAATTTCCCGGTATTGGCCATCAATGGACGGTGGACAGTTCTTACGGTGGCTCATTGACGCATTGTTCGGTTTTTGTGGGCATCAGGTTCCCGGAGATGAGTCGCCACCCACCTGGATGCGAACACTTAAACCGAAATGGGGGAAATGCTATGGAACTTGATTTTTAGACGCGATATACAACATAGCAGAATAAATATATATTTAAGTATTAAACCCTGAACTTCACTTGTGCATAATAATAAAAAATAATATTTTATGAGTGCACTACTGCAGTATTTATTTCTGCATCACCCTAAGGTTGTCTGGCAGAAAATGCCTAATGGCATTAAGACCGCCTTTGTACCAACGGTGCATAAAAAAAGTAAAAGACCAACAACCCACTTGTGACTCCTCTGGTGGTACAGGTGTCCATTAGCGGTGGTAATCTAAATAATAAATAAAAACATTCTTCTTCATGTCATTTCAGTTCAGTTGTCTACTGTTATCTACTCAATCACTGTTGAATGGATCTGCAGATTATATGGACTAACAACTAGCCAGTGATTAAGTAGATAATGAACCAAGCTAACCTAGTACCTAAAGACAAGTGTCAGAGTATGCTAATTTATAAGGAAAAGGTAGAGTACGAGAGGAAGCGGGGGGAGGGGACCTTAGAAAGATATCTGAGAACTGTAAACCGACCTTATTCGTGAGGTCAAGTGTCAAGTCAAGTGCGTTGAACTCCCAATCTTCGGCTGTGTATGATAGATTACATCTATGAACGAGAACTGAGCAAAAGCAAGAGTCGTAGCAAGTGATGTTCTGTAGCTAACTACATCTCAAGAAATCTCACTCTCAGTCTAAACTGAGAGTGAGATTTCATCAATATCAGCTGAATTGATTGGTATCTATGTACCTCTCTGAAACCAACATGCATTTAAGTGTAATTGTATTTATACCTCTTAATACTTACCTTTAATGAATATAAGTATAAGTAAGTACGTATAAACAATAATTTAACTAATAATACCTAGGTACTTACACCCCCCTCGGACTATTTATCGATCATTGATCATTGATCACAGTTGGACAGCGCTATTACTTGCGTACGCGTTAGTACGCATGCGCGGCGGCGCGGCGGCGGTGGCGCGCGCGCAGGCCCCACTATTAACAATTAACTTATATTTTTATTGGCTCAAAGCGATTAACCGCCTCTAGAAATGGATACAGCGCGTTATATTTTATTCTGAGTCATTGTCTCAAGGATGATAATTAGTTTTTTTCGGTACAGCAATGTGTGCCAATCTACGTACTAATTGTTAGGCGGCGAGCCATTTATGGTAGCAATTAAAATTGTATGGAATTCATAACAATATTTTGTAGTGAATTCACTGCATATACATGTAGTGAAGAAATATTTGCAAAACCCAATTAAATTCTACAGATGTTCTTTTGAAAGTATTTATCTACTTTTATATGTGGCTGTAATGCCAGATCTCCACCGTGTGATATTTCCTTAGCGGTGAGTGTGCGGTGTGCTTTTGACGATGATCTCGGCGCAAGCGCATATTGAACAGCGGGCCACCCCCTGAACAAAGCTCCACTCGGTAGAGTAGATACTAAATATCCAAGTAGGTACTCTTTGCCAGTCTTACCACAAGTTTTTTACCAAGCTGTTGTAGTCTGTATGTTTTATGAATAGAATGGGATTCGCAGATCTTTAGGTGACGTTTCTCGTCTTCGTTTTCTCAGGTACATGTCAAACACAAGTATAAATTATATTAATATAATTTTCGCAGTGGAGATGATTAACAACTAAAGTTATTATTTATTGCACTTAGTATACCTACCTAATTAGGTATATTATGTTTATCTAAGTATTTTGTTTATTATCCGAAATTGTATTGTTTTTCATGATACCCAACAGTTGTGTGGTGGGCTGGTTCCGGGAAGCGCGGCGGGTCCGTATTCCGCGTCGCGTGTCCGGGATTCTTGACGTGTTCCCGGCCTTATCGCCGACTCAACGTTTTTGCACGGCCCTGCGTTACTATTAATTGATTGGAATTACTAAAGAATGTGCATTTTTTGTATCGTTGCGCCAACCAGGCGTCCTGACGGAGTATGCCCGACTGACTGGGTTCATATGCCTTAACTAGATTTATAATCAGGTTTAATAAGAGGCAAATTTAGAAAGGACATTTCTGGAAACCTTCATTCAAAAAAGGCAAACTGCTGCTGGATGGAGGCATAAGTAGGTGTGCCTTCAGACCTTGATAAACCACAACCTTTTTAATGTAAGTAGGTAAAGTAGATACTTACCTACAGATCCAAAAATATTAAATCCTACTTGGGTATTGATTTTTTTGGTTTTATCAAAATCTATAAATAGATGACAATGTGCCAGTCGTAAACTGTATATCCCAATTGCCTTATTCTATCAACAACTATTACATGCACCTATATTTTACGAAGAGCACACGCAGTGTATTCCTTTTTATGGAAGTTGAAAGTTCTCCTTAAATAGCTTACAAACTGATGAGCTCGACTGTTTCGCAACACTAGTCGTGCTCAAGGGTTTACTTTCATAGAACCAATAAACTAGAATTCATAATAATAAAGGAAGTTCGTCAGATATGGGACCATCTGATGAAGATATTTCCTTTTTTCATTTTTAGAGTCCCATACAGATAGTAGATAGATGGTGATACAGATAGTAGATTGGTAGAAATAGTAAGAACATCGATGTGCGATAAATATTGTATCAAGTTTCCTTGGCATTTTTGTAAGTTGGCTTCAACTGGGAAAAAACTAAGGAAACTATTTATTTACTCAATCAATATAAGGTACCTAGTCAGAGTACCTAATTCACTTGTAATAGTTATAAATGTCCATATTCTTGCATCAGACATGCACGCTTCTACATAATTTTAGGAGGGACTTTGCCATTCATTATAAAACCACTCACTTGCAACTCTATTATTTGTAAAGATCCACATACCTGGGTCAAGCGCGATCAATGCCGGTGCGGCTCTGTATGGTGGGCCCGTGATTAAACAATCAAATAATCATATTAATCACAGCGCGCTCGCAGCCCGCCGCACTGCGCATACGCCGTGATGTGCGCTCAAACACACACACACACACACACACATGCGCATACATTTATGTCTGAACACTAGATTATATCGATCTCTTAGAGATTGTGTTATTATTTCAATGTTTACATGTATCTAGGTACGTAACTAGCTTTCTATTCGTAGATATTCTATTATCAAACTGAACCAACATTTTCATCCAATTCCTGTCTTCTTTTAGAATCCTCCTACTGGAACAAGAACTAGGCAGGCCATAAATCGTAAAATCGTTTAATTTTACCTAAATAGAACTGGGACACAAGCCACACAAAAACACTCAATCCGTATGTTTCTATAGGGTCATTAACATTTCTAAATGTAAATCTCTTGTTTAGTTAGAGTCGCTATTATTAAAAATAGCAAAACGAGGATTAAAACTTGTCATTAATTTCCAACTGCTGTTAACTGGATCCTCTTATTTCCCTAATGTCACCTATGCATGGTCTTGTATCAGCAAAATAATGTATTCTGAGAATATTTTTATCTTACTAACTGATCCAGTGTGCAGTTACATACAGCCCTACACTCCCACTTCCATGGTTACCGCCATACACTCATTCATCGCAAGTAGTCCACGTAGAACTCTTCAAAGGCTTTCGATAAACAATGGCCTGTCATTACGTCATCCGTTCCCGTGCGGGTACTTACTGCACTTACCACTGCACAAAAAGGTGCAGAAGTGTGTTGCGATGAGTTCAATGTGCATTTGTAGAGAACGGAAGGGTATTGCCAAGGTTTTGGTCGCTATAATTCAGGTAATTAGGAACAGTCAATTTACGGGGACTATAGTTGATTGGGCAAAAGCTAATTGTAATCCAATAGTTAAACATAAACGAGATCATCATTAGACCAGCTCAGTGCTCTGCTACAATATTTGTGATTAAGAGCCGTGCTTAGATTTAGCACTAGCAATTAGCTTTATCGAAGCATGGCTCTTAAATCACATAGACATTTGGTTTGTTTTCCCCACGTCTCCCAATGTTAGTTAGTTAGTTATGTGAGTGCGGGTGAGCAGGTTATCGACTGGACTTTCTGTGCTCCTATTTTCATTTTATGAATCCTTTGACTATTACAGCTCACCCGCGGCCTGTGGTTAGATGCGCGCGCGCACGCCGCGTGTGCTTTATGCTTATTAAACTGAATCCAATCAGCCGACGCCTCCGATCATACTAATTAGAGATATTGTGGCATTACGTAAGACTAACTTCCGGTGGCTGAGGAGCGGCGCTGATCACCTGATGCTGAGGCTAAGTACAGGACAGGGGGTGTAATGATAAGGTATCGTCTTGTTACCTAACGTAGATGCCGACGGCAAAATGAGATAATCTTCTGGTATATTCAGGAGAATAACTATGTTCGGTTGGATGTCCAATGCATTCCGAGATTAAATCTGTATAGTTAACCTAAATCTCTGTTGTATCATTAAATTGCGACACGTTATTATTAAGCAACCTGTTTTAGAAACCTTTGTTGATCAACAGTTGGTCAGTGAGTCAATCTGTTTTAGAGCAAATTCAGACGCATAGGGATTAATTGTATTCAAACCAAGTACTTAACTTCTTTATAGCTGGTTAAAAGTAGTCGGCAGATAGGATACAATAACAATGTAACTGCAACAGTATCGAGGCGCGATACTCAGCCACAGTACAGCTCGTTTTAACTAAACCGAACTGCAGATCAATAACTGCAGAATATCGATATTGTCCGTCAATATCAAATCAGCGCTGTTTTGAATGGGACATTATTGTAATGAATTCCATCCGCTTCAGATGTTAATCATCGTAGTGAAGTTTGTCGCTTACCTGTACACAAGGTTCTATATTCAAAACCTGACACCAATTGAAATAAAACTACTTTTTACGGATTTTATCGCGTTATAAGTATTAATATTTTTAAATTCCCAACTGCTGTAAAGGATCCGAAACGTCGGGAATTTAAAAATATCAATATAACGCGATAAAATCCGTAAAAACTAGTTTTATTTCAATGTCTAATATTCGCGTAAGTGTTAGAAAACAGGCTGACACCAATAACTTGTAATAAAAGATCATTAAAGAATTAATGAACTTTCTATGTTTTCCTATAATTTATTAATTTCATTTACCATAATATGAGCTACACACAGTAACAACCCACACCACGCCCGGTATGTTTAGGTCCATGTAATAGGGGGCGAGCCTATTGCCGAACATCGTTATCATCATATCAGCCTATTGACGACCACTGCTGAACGTAGGCCTCCCCCAAAGAGCGCCAACTATCCCGGTCTGCTATTGTCTGTATTGCCATTAACCGGGCACAAATCCAGACTGAAGAAAACTCAATAACACTGCTCGACTTGAGAATCGAACCCACTACCTCTGCCGTAGCAGTCGCGCTTGGGACCACTGGGGACTCATGAGGTAGTCACTGGCGGCTATTAGGTGACCATTAATGCCAGGTGACCTCTGTTGTCCTTTTTCGTCATCTAACGTAATTGGTATCATATAAATGGTGAGTTTAATTTCGTTTTTGTTAAGACTTGCGGCATCATAGGGGTCGTATTCATTTGTACTAGGAGCGAGGTATCTTTGCAGCTTCTGCATTTGTAATGTGCCTGTCTCCCGTAGATTGTGAAATGACCAGTAGGTATCGTGGCTTTACATATTATCCTATTACGTTACATGTGTACATAGATAATGCCACCTATTGTTTTGCCGCTACGTAATCAAATTGGACACTTCCTGAGCGCGATGGGAACTGCACTTTCATTGCCTCTTGATGATTAAAGACTTTCGAAGAGAATGGGGAGATTGCAATAGATATAATGAAAGCTTTTGTTTAGCTATAGATAGGTATCTTTATGATTACATTGAGACTATCCTTTATAGGGTACAGAGAAACAAGTCTAACACAAAGTCTAGACTTATGTTTTGTTAAGATACCATCACGCCTGTATTTCCGAAGGCTTAGGTAGAGGTGTACTAAAGTACACCCACAGTTCGCCGATATGTTTAGATACCATGCAATAGGGGCGACCCTATTGCTATTAACCGGGCACAAACACAAACTCCGAGTTGCTATTGAAAATTTCATAGAAAATTTCAGGAACACTGCTCGACCCAGGTATCGAACAGAGGACCTCTAGTGTAGCAGTCGCGGCTGAGACCACTAGACTAATGACACAATGGCAATAATTATAATATTATTTAGTAAGTAGATGCTATCATAATATTGTAAAAAAATAGTGTCTCTAAGTACCTAAATGTACAGCTTATAACAGTCGATCCCGCGCTACAACAATAGCGTAATTTAGGAGACACGACCAAGACCGGCGCAGGCGCTCGATCGTGAACGTGTTATTAAGGGCCGGCGCATAATGCGCGTACGCAAATCACGGCGCTCCCGCCCCGGACGGCGGATAAAAATAATTGCACCCGCGACCGCCGCGCCCGCGCCCGCGCCGCTATTATCTCAAACTATACACAATTACTGACCGCTGCCCGCACAACGAACACCCTAACAATATGAAGGTAACACTATACTAATACCATGTACACTATCCATTTATGTATTTGTTAGGGATGCTTCTAAATTGTGTACTACTTAGTCGGCAATGGACAGTATTGCTTTCTTACCATCATTTGGTGGTACCGAGGGAGTTATTCGTCGTGCTCATTACAATATTAATCAATGCTTTCACATCCAGGGCCCGGGATAAATATAACCGATGCAGAATATTCTTTAATATTAGTTGCGCAATAGTAATGCGCAGGTGAGCGCTCCAAATGATAGTCTGCGACTTGCGACCGGCGACCGGCGACCGGCGACCGTGCGATACGGCGACCGACACGCACAGGTTTTGGTTTAGTTGCACATAACCTATCATTTGACTGTATTACGTATGCATTATCAAATATTATTAGGTACTTGTTTTTGTAAAATTATTTGGTATTTGTACGTAAGTAGGTCGCGTGTGACGAAAGTCTCGGCTTTCCGTATTTGATATCATTGCGTAAGTGTTGTTTGTGATTTACTTAGTATTCACTCGCTGGTTGACGTGTTATCGATAAATCTGCCGTAAGACAGTTTGTTGCGAGTATAAGGTATAATGTACTTTAATATGGCTATCTATAAGGTTTATTCATAAGGTGGGATAGGTTATCATTAGGCTAGGATATAAAAGTTTTACTAGTAAGTAGTAGTAATATATCTACAAATAATTGAATATCTTGCAATTTAAAATGATTCCTCTAGAAATGGACTAGAAAATCTTACGACTATAATTCTTGTATGTATTACTTACTAAGTAAGAATACTACTCATTAGTTTAGTGGGCCTTCGACCACGATTGTGTAGCTGCTGGGGACAAGAGGTCCTGGGTTCGATACCCAGGTCGAGCAAAATTATGTTGACTCACTGGCATGTATGTTCTACTTCTTCAGGACTTACTGCTTACTCCTAGAATTTTGGCGATTTGTAACCTTAGCTAAGTGCCTAAGTTAGGCTAAGTGCCTAAGTCCTTTAGTCGTCGGTCTGTAGTCATGAGCAGGTTCAATAATTATGATACTGAGAAAAATAATTCCATAATAAACTATGAATTCACAAGCAATATACCTTGTGTGCTTCGGCAAATAGGCTGATTGTGTTTAGACAAAACGATAATTACTTTTTTTATGTAGCCCCTTTTGTGTCCCTCTGCTGGGCAAAGGCTTTACCTAATTTCGCCCAGGATTGTCTATCCTGTGCTTCATACCACGATGGCAGAAAGAGATCGAGATCATCTCGCAATTGTCTCCTGGCCGACCTGGTCTACTTTGTATTAATAAAATCATAGAAAGGAATATAGGGTAGGTATACCCATTTATGTATAACAGGTTGTTATATTTCGTATGCTAATCAGTCTTAAAACAAGAGACGTGAGAGGCTCTCTGGCTCCGTCGTCTATCTTCAGAATTTCCTTTCATTGGACACTCCTTATTCACAGAACTGTTGATAATTTCCCGTGTTTGTTTGTTTGTCCAGATAACCTTATTATCGTGCCGTGCACTGATATAATTTATTTGCTTTACGAACAAGCATGTTACATTAGTGACGTTACAAAAATAACGTATGTAACTGTTTGCAATTCTTATAAGTAACTACTTTTAAGATAAGTCACGTAACGCTTTTTTAAGTAGGATGAGTACTTAGTTGTCGTTGTATCTAAGTCAGTTCAGATGCCGACGGCATTTTACTTAGTCGCAGTATTAACTCAAAGGTATTGATTGTTTTGTTTATAGCTTTGGTATTAAAGGAGGATGTAAAACTCGCGTAGTTTAAAATTAATTAATAGGTCTGTGTCTGGCAGCAACTGGATGAAAAGAGTTGAAGATCAGGCTCTGTGGCGTTGACTTAAAGAGGCCTACGTACAGCAGTGGACGAATACGGGCTGATGATGATGATGATGATGATGGTTTGGGTCGTAGCGAATGTGATCATAAATCCCATGTTCGTCAATGGCCCATATTCGTCAACTGCTGGATGTAGGTTTATTTCGAATCAGTGAACGCCCAAAAATCCAATGTTCAGCCCTTCTAATCCAGTTTCTGCCGGCTACTACGACCCACTGCACGTTGTGACAGTTACAAGATACATTACTTTGCTGAAGGCAAAAGAACATAGCATTAAGCCTTTGATATAACCTAAAACATAGATAAAAGCGAATCAGGCACAATTGACACGAAATGCTTTTGTCGGAAAAATCCGAATTGGGCGTTAAAGGGTTAATTACCTGATCACAATACTTAGTCACCTTGGTATCATGCATAAGTCCTTAAAGTACTCCTTGCAATACGTAAACATGTAAATAAGTACCTAGTTCCCGCCGCAGCCGTCTGGCCACTTGACTCCCCGTGCCCTACTCGACGCGTATGAATACATATGACTACATACAGACCAAGGATTATGAGCAGTTCTAATAATACTTTAACTGTGTGATTGATTAGTAATATGTAGATAACATTAGCTCTGACTCAGCGGAGGATAAATTGTGAATGTTGTCCATGTGTCACAAGATGGCGCTACTGTCTACTGTGTGTAAGGCATTGAATGCAGCAAACTGATTTTTTATTCAGATACCTAAGCCAGAGTTAGAGAAATCTTAATGAAGATTGTTTCGTATAAATTGTGCTCGCAAGGTAGACTGCCTGTATCCAGCAGAGAAACGCAATAAGCTGATTGGTCTATTGATGGTTGAAGGCAGCAGCTGTGAATTTTTTAAAGAATATAAATAGATAGTTGCCTATAGGACATACGAATATCGATGCATCGCTGTGTAGTTAATGTTTTGACGGTCACTTTCTGGCTGCGCCTTGGGTGATGACATGGGTATAAGAACTATTTTATGGTCACCATATCTAACAAACAATACTAAACTGGTTATACAATAAAACTGAAACTAAACTTCAACTAGGTACTCTAGTATTGTGTGGCAGGCGTCAGATAGGCACTTCGTGTCTGAACGGCGCGGTGCGGCGCGGGCGCAGCAAGACGCGGTAAATCACGTCGCGTGTTATGAGGCCCGGGCCCGGCCAGTGCGGCGCGGCGGCGTGCGCCCGCGCATCGCGATAGCTGACCCACAGCCCGCGGCGAGGACGCACCGATATTCATAAAACGACGTAGAAGGGGCGCGCGCGCAGACCTGACACAGTATAAAGTATTGCGTTTAGTAAAATAAAACTCACGGGCTTTAGAAGGTAGACATACACTGTACCAATAGCATTAGGTTCCTACATCATTCTATTCTAAGTAGTTAGTGGTAGAAGGTACCTATAGTAAGTAGCAGTATTAAAGGTTGTATAATAATAATACTGCAATGCTCCTTCCATTGCGTTATCAAGTGCAAATCCGAGAAAAAAAATTCTATGAAAATTATTGTTGAGGTGAACGACTCAACATAACTTAATCATATTTAGATAATATTTTTTTTGTTAACCCTGACAAGCCGTTATCAGTTCGAAACACGGCACTTTACATATTTTAACATATTATAATTTAGTTATGTAGTCGCCGCAGATCGGTTATCACTCGATACACATCGCACGATATGTTGCAGATATATCTTGAGATACTGGTGGCGATGGCGCCGCACCGAATATGTAGAGCGGATATCATGGCGGTATCAACCGATACCGAAGATATTAATCTAATTACTTATGTAAATTTTCTGTTTAAAAAATTATCAGCAATCAAAAAATTTTTGTACTTATACATACATGTTTTACTAAACACTTGGCCGTGTTTATTAAAATGGTCTGAGAATACAAGAACGTGGCCTACCTACCTACTTGTCGCTAAAACTCTATAAAATACTCGTAAGTACTTGACTTTATTTTCTGCTGAACTTTCTCATGTTTTGTTGCACTTTTTGAAGTGTTGGTAATGAACGGCGTGGGGCCGCGAGGATGCTCGCGAGCCTCAATAAATAAATTTAACTAGATTATCAGCGGCCGACCGCGTGCGCAGGCGCAACACTGTAAGTTAATGCTTGGACTCTCTTAGAAACACTAACATTAAATGTACAACTTATTGTTTCAATGTTACTTATAAAGTTGGTATTTTCCAGATTTGATAATTATGTGAAGATTACAATTTTATAAGAAAAAAATCCTCATTAAAAATTTATTTAAAATTATCAAAATGGTAATAGGTTCATCATTGTAGGTACACGTTAGTAGGTAAGAACTAGGATGTGCTTTATGGCGGTAGGAACCAAAGGTAATTACAAATATTACAATACTCCGCGCTTCCAATGCGCAATTATATTGCATATAAAACAAGCTAGATTGAACCACATGCCAAGGTCATATAGTTCCGTTTGGTGGTAAAGATAATATTGTATGTCACAGTGTTAAATTGATCAGAGTCTACACAAATATTATTTATAAAAGCCGATTCACGATATCGCTGTTGTTCTCAATGTGCGGCAAGACGACTTGGTGGTGGACGGTGGACTCACGACTACTTACTTGTGCACCTTGTAGCAAAGCTTCCTTAAATAAGTACATACATTCCAAGCTACGCGATTTAAGACCTTTAGAAGCGAAAGAAGCTGAAATTCATAGTCATCAAGACAGCAACTTTCAGTGGATAGGTCTACGCAACATCAGATATGACGCTATTAAAATTATAATGTCGTAATTAGATAAATAAAATTCGTGCCTCGCCAGGCATGAGCAGCAGAGGTTTCACCCATCCGAGCAATGACGCGAATTTTGATAAAAAAATTAAGAATGTGAATCGTGATATACGATTTTAATGTTGTTTTACTTGTTACATACTTATGATGAAACGTTGGTAATTATCATGGCGTCACAATCGATACATAATATTTTTTACACAAAATACTTGATCAGATATAATCGGTGGTACCTTTATCTTCGTAGAAATCTCACGTTTGAATGAATGTGAATGGTTAATTTATTCAACACAGAAACGTTTCCGACGAAGCCATTGATGTTACGGCAATGTATCACGGACGGACGGCAAAAAGTGATCGGCCGGCCGGCAAAAAGTCGCCGGCTTAAATCACTCGGAGGCAAATGACAAGACGGTGATTACGGCAATTAAAACGCCGGCGGTTGGCCGCTACTTGTGAGGGGGGGGACAGAAAAAGTTGCGTGTGCGCATCCAAGTCAAATTTGTGGGTACCTGAAGAACCGATATAATAATGCATAGAGCATTATGTAGAGTAGGTGTGCTGTTGATCTAGCATAAGCAGGGTATCAGCCAGGATCTGGTGGAGGGGTTGTAGCTGGAGTGTTTAAGTGGCTTCACAACAGAATAAAGAAATAAGTATAATGACTGACTTTGACTTGTTTGACTTTGACTTTTGACTTTTTTGACTTTTGACTTTGACTTGCGTTTCTAAGATTTACAGTAACAAATACCTATCATTTATCAATGCGACAACTTGACAAGATTCACGTTCTGTGTTAAAAAACTTAATGTAACAATGTAGAGCTACTTTGATTTGTTGCAGGATTATATTAAGTACCAGACGATCTTTATACAGAGAGTGCACTTACAGTTAGTTATAGTTAGCGGCAGTAGCCTAATGGCTAAGGTGTCGGACTTGCGATCATGTGGTTGCCTGTTCGAAAGTCATCCATTGCACTACCGACGTGAACCCAATCGTAACACAAGCATTTAGCTTAGCACGAGGGGTAAACAAAACAGCAAATGCAACAGCAATTTTTTTTTCCAAGTCATCTATATTCGGTTATGTAATGCAGATGAAATAAGTATGTATGGACCAAGAATAAAAAAGGGTTGTAAAATTATTACGTACCTACTCGACAGTAACTCAACGACAATTTTTTTTACGGTGATTTGTTATTCAGTTACGCATAACAACACCAACAACTTATGTTATAACAGCAATCCTGAAGTATAGAAACACAACTGTTTCGTACATTTTCTTTACATTTACATTTTTCAGAGTTAGTGACATGGTGGAAGTGGTTCATAATTAAATATCAGTACTTACATACTTTCACCGTTGTTGACAGGTAACTATAAGATAGTATCGATCCAAGTCCATTATAATCCATCCAATTGATTATAGGTATTTTGGAACAAACTATAAATAGACCATTAACTTGTATGAATTTGTACACATAATGAAATAAGTAACTTAAATGAGTACTTACTTAAGCACACATGATAGAGTTTGTTACTGCGCTGTAGAAATAAATATGAAAGCAGATTTGTATTCTCTTCT
This sequence comes from Subacronicta megacephala, assembly GCA_958496365.1. Classification (NCBI taxonomy): domain Eukaryota; kingdom Metazoa; phylum Arthropoda; class Insecta; order Lepidoptera; family Noctuidae; genus Subacronicta; species Subacronicta megacephala. The sequence goes on from OY292520.1 coordinate 15,690,752, forward strand.
CTTCTAATAACAAAAGCTTATATTTTTGTCAAGATAGTTTTTATCAAGACAAAAACTGTTAAACATAAGCCTTTGTTACTAAAGCAGTCAAAACATGTCAAGAACTCAGTAATGAACCTCACATAGTCATTACTCATTTAGTTGTGAATGTGAGACTACAAATACACACACATCATAGCTCCGTTTACTTTTACAGCTGTCCACACCTTTCCCATAGAGCAGTCCTAATTATAATAATACGCAAGGAACACAACACAACCTGCATCGTCCAGCCACAATCAGTGCAGTCCGGCGCGGCGTCCGGGGCGGTGTCCGGCGCGGCGGCGTCCGGTTCAGGTGGCATTTCCTCGATTATCATGCGTTTAGTTTTTGTGCGCGACAATTACACTGCATCTGTATGCACGAGGCAGAAGCGCGAACTATCCGCGGCACTGTCACGACGTTGACATAACACAGAAATACATTTCTGCTCTGTTCTTTAAACTGTGATGACGGAAATAAGAAGATTTCTCGTCATTTACTAATGTACTTATAAATTATTTAAGAATATTATCAGCAAAAGGAAACCGCTAAGTTTGAGTCAATAATTTATGTCATCCGTAGCAGTGGTCCGAAGTCATACGGGGAAGTAAATTATAATATCCATGTGTTGTTACACTTTAAACAAAAATCTTCGATCGTCGAACCCTGGCATCAGCTGGTATAATAAAATGTACCTACTTTTAAAATAATAGTTTGTAGCAGCAATGATAATGCCACCATGATTCTATAGCTCTTAGACGTATCTATCAAAAGTGTAAAGATATTACCACTAAAGGTAAGCATTGTTCTATATGCTGAGTGGAAGTACTGGATGTTAAATGATTATAAGATCATGATCAACACACACTAGTACACTAAGTTTGTAGCGGTACTACTGCGCGTGGTGCTCAGGCGCGTGTTGGTGCAGAGCGTGTTTTTGCGCATGCGCGGCGTGCCCGCGGCGTGGGAGCTGCGGCCGGCGCGCGCGCACACCGCCGCGCTCCAGGCCTCGCCAGCATAGAATTAACATTTCACTGCGAACACTCATACGAATATGTCACTGACGAGCATTGACATGTGCTTAGTTAGCTACAGCAAGAGATATGGAATTATTATAATTGGCGACCATCTTGTTTTATCGATGATAAGGTTACTTAGGGTTTGACTACAGTATCAACCAAACAATGTAATTATATATTTAAGTACTCAGTGGACTGTAGTATTAGACAAATTATGGCGAAATAGGCGATAGTTGTGTTATTATTGTTGAAATGACTGTATTCTGGAGTAGAACTGATGTTAAATAATTTTATCTATGTATAATCTACATTGCTTTGAAATCTATGTGAAAGCTGCATACTTATGACTCTTTCCAAGAAAAGTCCACTGAATCCAATTAAGCATTACTAGTCCCTTTAAAAGGAAAATGTTACATAATCTGGCTCATAATTATCGACCAGATTTACACTGAAAATGTGGGTGAACAAAGTAAAAGCATTCATACTTACAATATCAACAATCTGTGTTGGCAATCGAACAGCTTCTAACATAAATGTGCTATTTGTTAAGTTAAGGTTTCACAATAACAAATCTCCAGAGACATCTAACATCAAAATATTTGCATAGCCATTTAATTTTCTTTGTCAGCCAAGCAATAGACTTTGTCAGAATGTTGATGTCGTGTCACACAAACCTGACCATGAATAAATGAGTAACTTTATGCCAAAAACTTCATACCTTCCATAAGTTAATATGAATTTATACAGTCAGATAACTTGCATACAATGAATATTTTATTTATTCAAACTGACGAAAAACTTGCTCGGAATATTCGGCTTGCCGGCCGGTCCGCCGCAAAAAGTGACGCATTCAAACGATGTGCCCTTGTTAGGAGCGGGTTCGACTCCATTCAGTGCAGTCTCGTCGAAATGGCTTCATGCTCGCTAACGTTAGCGTCATTACGCTTCAGGAGGCTTGCGCACGCGCATACCCCGGTAAGGTAAGGTGTGAACAAGTGGCACAGCTGTGAGCTGCTTCCTTCCACGTAGCAATTGAATCCTTGTTCAGATAGATGTAAGTTTAGTAAGTGTTGAGTCGCGACATAAGTCATAAAATTAATAATAAACATCTAATTACCTAAGTATTTTTGACGTTTCTTTAGTAAATATTATACATATTTTTTTGTTGTTTTATAGCTTTTCTTTAGGTTCTAAACATCGGAAAGTTCAAAGTGAGCTCATCGGTAATTTAGCATCCACTCGGCGGTTCAACCATGATGATCGCTCAACCGATTACACTTATTATGGTGTAATTGGTTTGGCACTGACGGAATCTACATACAATTTATCCATTACAGTAGTGCTTGAGGAGACCAGTTTGTAAAGCAATTAATACCATTTATGAACAGAGAATAGCCGTTAGTTATTTTTTATTTACATAGAAATTTTCCTGGTCGAAAAACAAAGAGATTTCGTAATATTTGAACTTTGAATAAACTTTCAAATATTAAGTAGGTAAGTTTCTCCATTGAAGGGCTACAAAGCTTGGCTTCTTTTCTTAAATTTGATTTTATGAACTATATAAACAGCGGCAATGGTTCGTCACCTCATCAAATCAGCCACGTCTCTGATAGACTGGTCGGCAACGGAAAATAGCAGGTCGTTGCGGACGGACGCATGGAATGCGTCGCGTCGGTGCGCGGTGTGTCAAAGCGATGCGCCCGCGCAGCCGCCGCCGGTCATTTAAATATCATCGCTACTCATATTTGGGATGCCTTCGCTCGCCGCTGGCCTGCTCGCTCCGCGGATTAAGCGACAAAAATTGCTCCATTTTTTGTTAGGAGACATTAACTTTGACCTTGTTTATAAACGCGACAGTCTGTTTGTTTAGCAGTCAGTATAGGATTGTTTGAACGTTTCAAACTTTTACATCTAAGTAGGTCTGATTGAATTAATTTGTAAGTACTAGTAGCTAATCAGCTGAAGGTTAGAGCCGACTCTGGAATAATAATAATAATGACTGATGAAAATTTCTAATTTGGGTATAATAATGACCCAAAGAATAATCATTAGGCACATCACGAGCTAGATCGGTACACATTGAATTAAATTACGTTGTAAATCGAGATATCTGTTTTGATAATATACGAGAGCAATTCTATGAATTTTGTTTCAATAGGCAACTAGCTTTCAACACATGTGTTATTCGGTGATAGAACACTTACGTTCAAAGCGGTTGAATACCTAGTACCGTGTGCTGACATTGTTTATCCTAAATATCCACCAACTCATCGACAGTCATTCAGGGCACAAAGTTCTGATCAGTCCAAAATTAAAGTTATACATGCGCTTATTATAACTGTGTGTATAAAAAAAAACAAACACGGCTAATATCTTATTAATTTTACCAATTAAAATTGTATCTTGAGAAAAAACATAGGCTACATGTTGTCTCAAAAAGTCCTTCGGGATATGATTAAACCGCGGGCAACCACCCGTATTACATAAACTTTGAATAACACGATTATTTAAAGTCACCCCACGGCAAAGTCATCGCGGTGCTCCCGGCCGCGGCGGGGTCGTCGTGTTTAGCGTAACCCGAGCCCAACACTTTCGTCATCGATCACGGCTGGCAGCTCGGAGCCGCACACGTCACACGTCACCCACTAAATGTCGCCGTTGTAATGTTATGACAAACGTACATTAGGTGTGTGACGTCAGCCCGCAGGGACCGTGCACCGGAACATCGATTATTCTTACGAGATCTTCTATCATAACGTCACACTTAGTAGGATAAGGTGTTCAGATATTTGAATACTTTTCAAACCGTTCAACTCGTTCGAGTTTGTCGTCCATATTCAGAAAATACTTAAAGCGGGGGTGACAAGGTTACGACAGCCTCATTATTCTGGTAGTCCTAAGCGCGACTGCCACTTTAGATGTCCTGGGTACGATTTTCAGGTCGAGCAGTGTTAATGAGTTTTTCTATGAAATCATTAGCAGCAGCTCGGAGTCTGGATTTGGGCTTAGTTAATGACAGTAGGCTCACCCTCTATTACATAGGACCCAAACATAGTTTGGCGACATTGAGATTAGGTTCACTTTGTCGCCTTAGATCTATACTTAATACAATTAGCACCCAAGCAAAGTAGTAACAGGTAACTTACATAAGAAACTCTATGAGTTAACTTTAGTCAACAAAACTCCCAAATTGAAGAACATCCATCATATTTTGTACAGAATGCGTATGTATAATTAAAACGGACCGTCAGTCCTATAATACTTCTAATAGTATAATTTTATACTAATAGCGGCTCGTAGTCAAAGGCGCACACGCACAGAGGACGCAGGACGGCGGCGCGGGCGCAGCGCGGCCTGGAGCGGTGCGCGCGCATCGATTAAGCTTAATTTGTAACAATTATCGCCCAGCATAAACTCAATAGTTAAATTCGGTAACACCTTCATTAATAGAGTGATTTTTCCGACCTTGTACATCTACCGCACGAGTTTAAACCTTATTTAATGTGGAATAGAAACGAACTTGCATTAAATGGTCTTTGGATCCGCGGAGCTGGCCTCATCAAAAACGCATTAGGAAGATATCTAAGACGCGTCTTCATAATTATAATACTGGTCCCATGACTGTTTACTATGTTACACGTGAATACACTTACGATCGTTTTAGGAGTAGACACCGGGCTATATAAGTACGTAGGCAAGTTCTAAGCTGCCACCAATAGGTGATAGATGTACTTACACAAACGAGGAAGTCTGCTCTCTGTGTTCTCTAAATATCGAATCAAAATATTTCCTTGAAGACGATTGGGTAATCATTTTAATACACTAATAAAACTTTAAAATGCAAAGCAATGAACTAAACATGTTAATTAACTGCTGAATAGCGTTATTATTAGAAATACTAGTAATTGTTTGCACACAATAAGCATTTAAAAAACTTACAAATGCAGTCTCCAGACAGGCGGCGTCGTTAAACCAACACGCAGACAAAGGTATGCTAAACGAAACCTGAATAGCTAAAACATTTAGTAAGAACTCGCCCCACATCGACCCAAATTATAGTAATTTGAATATAGAGCTTGATTAATGAGCAGCTTCCAGTCCATTTTGGTATCCCACGTAATGTTAACAAGTTGCTCGTAATTTCGTAAATTGCTCCCAAAATAACAGTCATCTAAATGATACAAATTATACAGACGAATGTTTAGAAAGCAGCTTCATTTCCAATGGGAACGGTTACGAACTGGTCGTAATAAATAGTGACATTTTAATGTAATAAATCGAGTAGGAAATGTTTCAATATTTTCCCAAGAGCTGCACGTGACAAATGGTGAGTGACCAGCTCATACATGTGCATAGGCTGACCGCAGGCGCGGCGTAAAAACGCGGCGTCGAGGCGCGGGCCCCGCCGCCGCCGCGCGCGGGTAATTGTCGCGGTTCCCAGCGCTGGTGCAGCACGGCCGCGGTTCCGTGAACCTCGCACGCCGCCGCCCGGCCACATGAATGACATACTTGGACGTCCATTGAGCGGCGCCACCCGACCTCCACGAATATAGAATCTGAGAATAATTTGCGGCTCGGTTCTCTATACTATGCACGGCAGAGAAAAATAGTTCACGTTCAGCAGTTCGTCGTCAGGCACCCGAACTAGAAGACTATTTATATGAAAAAACACAATTTGATTGCGCAGGCAGGTGTGTAGGTAACATCAAAAGAAGAACCAATCAAAGTTTGAATACGCATCAGTAGAACGCGAAAGAATGTAGATCTGATCACTGATCCCGTGGTCCACGTCCGAGGGCAGACGCACTCAAACGACAAATAATTATTGAAGTGGACGCTAAAAGTGCGCCATAAATATTAATAAAGCGCTTAGATAATTATATTCTATGTTTGTCGCGGCATTCGACGTTTTTGCCGCGGAACAAACGATCTCATTCCTAGTGCCGGCTACATTCTCCGTGTTGCGCACACTTGCTAATGAATTATATTTTTTCCTTGTCTGTCAATCATATATTTTAACGGGTACTGGGAAACGGGCGGCGCCGTCATAGACTCACACGCGTGGACGCTGAGCTGGACCTACACAAGTACCTACACACACACATAAACTGTAAAATGTCCGTATATATGGAACAAAACACCAAAATCACTGCACGCTAAGTTTTCTTCGGACTTTCATTAAAAGGAAAGCAATAAAAGCTTAAAGCTAAAAGCTCAACATTACTGCGATTCTGTCAAACTCGGTCTATGAGATAAGTAACTCGATAGGCACCCGTGTCACCAAGTCACGACCGACACGCCCATCGGGGTACATGTTTACAATGTCCATATTCCTACATCCACACCACACGACACAGTGCCGCCTGCTGGAATGCAGCACCACTCGAACGAGGCTCAGAGACTTCATTATGAGATTCTACCGATATTTCCCATTAGACTTTTTACCATGATAGTGTTATCTGCAAAAGTCAATTATGGAGTTTTTACTTAGCAACCAGTCTTGGCAGCGAATATGTCAGCTGTCGGTCCTCTCTGAGATCTTGTTTTAAGATCTTGTGATTTATAAAGAATAATTTACAATTAATTCAATACATTCAATAGATCATATTATTTTAATCTAGAAGTTTTCTAATGCTTCCTGTAACACTTGTTTTTAACTTGTTTTACGAATACATTTCTCGGCTGTTTTATTAGGTGTTTTTAAGCGACTGCAGTGACCATCTACGCACAAAATTATTCTGCAATGGTCTCGCATTTTGTACCTAAGTATAAAATTATAATCACATGATATAAAAATATCAACAATCTGCATGCGATGATACTTAGCCACTGTGAATTCTGTATAATTAATATTCCAGAGCCATAAAAGAAACATAACAAACCTTGAATGTCGAGTGTAATTGTTTAGTATTCAATAACTAGCGAGGGTATAAATCAACGGTAAAAACCTCGCGACATGTAAATGTTAGCCATTAATCTAAGTAACGCATGTGGTTTGTATGGGCACCATACATGTGTGTATTTGTATGAGTATCAATATTAATGCACCTCGATACGTATCACGCCAGTCGGCGCAACGCGAATGTTAAAAATTTGCAATGACATTCTGCTAATTACCGTGTTACGTGGACGCGACAGTCCATCGAAACGCTACGTACATTACTCTTCATTAATAACCAGTCGATTCATAATATAGTACACAGTAATCAGTGTTCATAAAACATGTGATATGATTGTTTTTTTGTAACGTCTGTCTGTGTGCGGAGGCGGTATGTGGCGGTATGGTCTCACGGCGTTTCCCACGGCACAGATGCCCTTAAACGCTGCGTGCGCCAGCGCATGCCCACCACTGCCTGCAAATGCGCTGTGCGTACAGATCACACCAAATATTGATTGATTTGACGAATTCACAGCATTTAAATGTTTTATTAAGAGGAGTGTCCCTCGCGAACGCAACAATGTTGCACAGTTGTCGCTGTCTCTATCCCTCGCGATGCGAACGCGTGCCCGAGAGGAGAAACAACAACATTTTCACGCTTATTTCGTATGTTCCGAATTTTGGAGATTACTCCTATAATATTGCTAATATGTAAAAAAAAAAAAATCTTGTTAAAAAATATTCACTATATTATCTGGGTTTCCTTCGAATCAGAACTTTTCTGTATTGATACATTGTCGAGAAATACTAGCATAAAGTTGGGCCGTTTTTCAACGAAAATTGCCAATCTTTGAGCTCGTGTAACTTTTTAACCGTATATTGAAATGAAATTTTATATTACAGGAACACGTATATTAATGATAAGATTGTTACTGCAAAATTTCAATGACTTTCATTGTTTAAAATTCAAGCAAGGGCCAAACTGCGTTTGTATGGGGCGCGAAGCGGATACTATCCTCTTAAAGGCGTTCCCAAAGTTTGTTTAAGGTTGGAAATAAAGATGCTATGCGTTGGTACCTATCTACGTTTAAGATCTTGGTGGAAAAGTAGGGAAGCTTTATTTTATTTTTTAGTCTAAAACTTAATTAGATTTTATCACGTAGCTCGTAAGTACTTATTCAATATTCTGAAGTCTGAACGAAAAAATATTACTGTTTACCATTCTGCTCACAGTTCATAAGGGGAATATGAATCTTTAGTAAGTGAAACGATGGCAAAGTAGATAATGTCACGTCACCACCATAATAAGTGATGAGCGACATGCATGTCAAAACCCATTATAGCTGAATTGCCTTAAAATTGAATAAAATTATACTTATAACAGTATTTAAAATTGGCTTACTTTGCAATATCTATAACGATACGAAAGCAGGCTATTATCGTGATCATGTGAAACTTAATATGACTATTAGACATTGTGGAAAAAGTTGCGAATGTAAAAAAACATTGCAGAATGTTGGCGCAAAGTTAAAGTAATAAATCGACAATATCTATGTAATGATGAGCGCACTGCTCAGTCGTACTGATACTGTAAGTGATGATCAGGTGGTGGTGGTGAACATGTAGTGAGCAAAGGACCAAAAGCCCTTAATTTTGGAAGAACTGAGTGACAATGATTATACAATGTTATCTGGATTATACTTAGGTCTTGTCGACTGCTCATGAAAATGTGAATTGTAAAAGAAAAATGACCCTACCATAATAAGGTTTCTTCTAGCTATGACCATTACAAATATGTACGATCACAAATTAGCATTAATTTCCATATGGGCAAATGTGTTTTTGTGCGCATGACGTCACCGCGACTATTACGCGGGTATTCTAACGCAATGTTTATGCAAACGCCGCAGTGCGCTGTGTCATACTGCGCGCACGCATAATTCTGCGTCTTCGGAGGGCGCCTTACTAACATTATCATGGTTAAATATGTATGTATGCATTGTTTGTATTTAAAAGTTGATGCAAAAAAAGAAAAACCTGAGATGCTTGATTTATTCTGCAATCTCAAGGGACATGGTATGCAAGCAATCTTTGTTAAAAGGCAAGTTAATATACTCACAATAATATTCACAACAACTAATAATATCTGGTGTTGATTTTGTAGTAGGTACCAATGTTTGTATCTATTCAGATAATATCTAGTACTAATAAGGGTAGGTAACACGTCTGCAAGTTTCGACCTATGTTAAGGTTAGGGTAAGATTCGAGTGTACCATACAATATGCGAATGATATTACCCTGTAAGTATTTTACACGCAATCATAGCCATCTGCCTTAAAAAGCAGAATAATCTAGTGTTATGTATGACCAAGGACTGACAAATCGAATCTGTTGAAATCCCACGCGAGGAAATCTTTACCGGAGATATTTTCTTAATGGCGCCACGAGACCAGGGTAATAAAATATAGCCAAATAAAGTTTAAAAGAAATATAGAGCGGACACAGGGAATATTTTTATATAATTTTAGAATCTGATTTGTACTTAACACTTCGACGGAACGATTTGTTTCGAATTGAAAACAAGTACATACTTAGTACCTACTTACTCTAAATTCAATTTTGTTCGTGATGTCTCTATATATTTATGTCTGTGAGGTCTGAGTATATATTTAAATATATGTTAATTTAACCTAATTGTTCTCATGTTGAGCGGTCTCCCGTGCCAAGTAATGGAATAGCTAACTGTGTAATAGGGTTGATTTGATATTTTGTATAGTATAGATATATAGGCTCTTTCCATTAGACATTGTATAAATAAAAATTGAAAAGAGACTGTAATCACACTTTCTACCCGACGCTTTGCACGAAGTAGCTGTACCTACTTGTTAGTCAGATTTAAAAAAGTAATATATTAAGTTAATTTAATCAGTAAAAGAGGTTTTAATTTCGAAAGTCGCTAATGAATGTGGGAAATTATCGACACTCACTCATACTTACTAAATACATCGAATACTCGAACTCGTTTCTACCGAAACGATTTACCTGACTTGCTTACATACTGATTCTTAGAATCCGCGTCATTTAATATGCAGATGCGAATGCATCGGCTTTTGTAGCTCACTAGTGATGTGCTCGGGTTAGCTACAGCCAGGTGCATTGCACAAGTGAGCTACTACCGTACCTACTAGAGGCCTGCCTCACGGCTATAGCATACGGCAACTAGGTTAATTAATAAGGTTTCACTCACATTAGAAAGTTAAATACAGAAAACTATAGTCTCGAGCGCGGCTGTTGAAGCGGTCCTAAATTAGATTTCAAGTTAGAGAAAAGTATTGAGTATTGGGTAGTTCCACAGTTTACTGGTAGATATAGTTTAGATCCAAACTCCTGCAGCTCCTTTCTTCCTTCACAAATCTAGACTCCGAACTGCTCCTGAGAATTTCATATAATACCCCAAAACACTTTGCTTGACCTGGAAATCGAACCCAAGACCTCTAGCGTAGCATTCGTTTAGGAACACTATAAGTACTAATGAGGCAGTTATTCTTACTACTTAAGTTACCACACAACGACCAATTTTCTCAGTTGAGTTTTTTTGTTCAGATTGCAATTTGACAGTTTTGTATAACTTGATGAACTGCACAATGGCAGGATGGCGACCACCGCACACAGTGGGTTCGATTCGCAGGTAGCCTTTTATAATTCATGTATATCGAAAATATAAATTGAGTTTTTTTTTATTAGTTTAGCAAGGCGATCTTAAAACAAGGATTGATAGAATATCTACTCGTATTTATATGATGGAGGACATCGGATTACATAGCTCTACGTAAGTAGTGGTTTACAAGCGACTTAGCTATATAAGTAATTAAGTGTGTAACAGGTCAGTGTTATATTAAGGGGAAGGTTAACTTTTTTAATGGAATTCTACGTTGACTATTCAACAATGCTTACCTACGTGTATAGGATACTTATTTCAAATTAGGTTAATATTTAAATTAGAAGAATCTTTATTTCATATAGTATACGGAAATGGTTATACCTACCATGAAAATACTTGTTCTGTTGTATCGGAAAACTAAAATCCCTCTATACATTTCATTTGAACAAAAATTTTCTTTTAAATGTGAATAGCATTATATCTAACCACCATGACAAGCGAATATAATTATATCTATTTACGTAGTCTCCTAGAATAGTTTAATTAACAATGAAATTTTTCAGAACATATTAGAGTAAGTTGATATTAAATGATATGGAGCCACATTAAAACATGTAAGTAATAAGTATAGTGTGTTGAAGCAGTACGTCAGTGCAGGGCGGGCGGCGCGGCGGCGGTGGCGTGGGCGGGCGGTGCAGCGCCACCTGCCGTAATATCCTATTTATGAATAATGTTTTATTCTAAGAGCGTGCGACCCCCCAGACACCCCTGGCCCGCTTCGTTAGGGCTGCGTACACCTCCCTCCTCAACTGTACATATTTAAATATTAATTGTTGGTATGGTAATCATAAGAGGAACATTATTAATTCTGGGAACCTTACTCTATTCTATTGAACTTCATATACCGAGTATATTTCGATGTATATTTTGATATAACAGTAAGTTATAGATATCAATTTAATTAAAATTATTAGAGTATTTAATCATACATTCTCGCTGCTGTGCTGATACTTCTCTTTTTTTTATGGGATAACTCGGTGAACGAGCAGCTACCTGATGGTAAGTAGTCAACGCCGACCATGGACATCTGCAATACCAAAATAATTGCAGATTTTGTTAGTTCATTATAATAAGCACATCACAGTTTGTGTTGCTCATGTTTCAGTTTCCATTTTATAAGTTGAACCAGCACTAGTTGATAGGGTTCGTACATAAAGAAGGATGAATGATGTGGAGGAAACGCTTAATGATCAAACATATTTTCTTGACTCAAAGGACCAATAAAATAATAGATAGATCAGTATGGATATGCGGTCTTCCGTAACTTGAGTTGATTTTTGAGTGTTTAAAAACATTTTAAAAATACCAAAAAATAAACAACATAAAATTAAATTTATAAAATAGCTAAATTGATATGAAGTTTAAGGATCGCTATCGTACCTCCTCCGTATAAGTTTGACACTTACATTACATTATGTCTGCGACAAATATCAAAATTCCTACACTGGGATAAGTTTTGCCGTTACTAAATACTTAGTTTAGAACATAAAATAACCAATAATAACTAATTGTTCGGAAAGAATGCTGTTACTTTTAAACAGTTATCATAAATCGGTGTGTTATGTGTTAGTGTGGCAGCCCTGCGCTCGTTATTGCTTGCTTTGTTTTTGCGCGGAGGGGTCGGGGGTGGCCCGGCGGGGCGTGCGGGGGTGTGCAGGGGGTGCGGGGTGGGGTGTCGCGGGCCGCCGGGTTTAATTAATGGAATAACTCCGGCGAGTTCGGCCGCCCCCTCGCTGCACACCGCCGGCAAATCTTTAAAGTATCGCCTCCAACTAATGTGTTTGTTCGATTTATGGACGCACGAAGTGGCGTTCATGGCGCTACGACGACCATATCAGTGGCCGCGACCGCCCCGCCCTCGCGCCGCCCGCTGTTTATCGCCTCCAAAGAGCTCCAAATGTCCATAGATACCCTGCCTAGTTATCAGTGAAACTTTGAAAATGGTAATTAACGATAACGTAAAAGAGTTTGTGCTGATGCTATGACATAGCCTGAAGGAATTATCTACATGAAGTAAAATGTCAGCATACATAGTTTACATAATAACTTCCACATTGCAAGCCCAATAGCACACACCTCAAACTACCAAAACGAAGGTTGTCGTAATCCGGTAACGTAGTGGTGGACGGCCGCGGGAGGGGGCCTCCTCCTTCGTATATATCACGTAAAATAGTCGCAACTCCTTTCACGACCCGTATTCGCTCCGCACCTTACATTATTATGATTTAGTGGAGCACAGTTGCAGCGTTGCAGACGCCCCCCGCGGGCCCGAGGCCGTCCCCCCCCCCCCCCCTGGGGTGGCAACAAGTCAGCGATGCTAGTAATAAAGCCGGCCATATTTCACACTTAGCGCGTAATGAGCGCGCGCCCAAATAATTGGATCACGTACATAACTCATTATTACCTCGCGCCTCACTTCGGCGTGCGAATGTATCATTACTTGACCCCCCCCCCCCGCACCTTCGGCTCACCCCACCCCTCACCTGGCGACTTCGGAACGCGCAAACACAATAGAAGTTTGTTAAAGGTGAAATACGTAGCGACTTTGGCTCGCGACCCGCGACACACGTATGTAAGTACACAAGGTACCTACACGGCAGCACTCCTACACGATCTTATTTGCTTGTCCTTGTTTGTGAACCTCCATGACAGCTGTAATAAAAATTTATTGTAAAAATTGTAAACTCACATATGAACATTCAAAGATTATTGTACCAGTGCAGCTAGTCAGCGCTTTATCCACCGAAGCTTTTTATGAGCACATATATAAGTGAGTACCTATTAAGTGGTTTCCCAAACAACATTTGTAGAAGCGGTCGTTCAACATGAAATGTAACGATTATTCAAACACGCAGAACCTCAGTTAATTAATAATAGTTTTTCATGTTCTTTGCCATCGCGGTCGGTATAATTAATATGTAGATTACGTTCTACAAGTAGTGGTGAATGTGTAATTCGGGCGCGTCAGTAGCTCACGATACACTGCTGTGGTGGTGTCCGTCAAGCACTCTCCATAAATACTGCGCGCGCGCACGCAACGCGCTCGCACCGCGGCTGCCCGCGCGCGCCCGCTCTCTCCACGCAGTGTTATTCAACTTTAACATTTACCACGCGGCCGTTAGCATATTCATGGCGAGCAAGTATAATTTCACCCTTTCTTTGTAATGAATATGGAAATAGAAGAAAGTTCTCGCGACTTAAAAACTAGTTGCTACTGTAATTGGCAGCAGTTTGATGGTTTTTATATTGTTGCCCTGCGCTGCGCGCCGTATAGCGAGCCAGCTGTAGTGACGCGACGCACACGTCACAAATGTATCGATACGCTGGTGGAGGCGCAGCGGGCGGCGGCGGCAGCGGCGGCGTCGGCGGCGGCGTCGGCGCCTCGGTACTGAACTCGACATTGTTTTACAATCATATTATACGTTATAGCTGTTAGAACAAGTATTAATCATGGACTTAAGTAAACGTGAAGGTCACACCGATAATATTACCGATAGATTTACCTACATGATTTGCTTTCTATTAACGATACATGCGTCGATGATCAAAGATTATTTGAAAACACATATCGAAAAGAACTGTGATTATCGTCGTTTGAATCAGTAATTGCTAAAGCTAGGTATATGAATTGTTTCATATAAAATTGTAAGAACAATTTAATTATAATCACTCGTTATCGACAGTGTTAATCGAAAGGTAATGGCGTATATTTATCGATAGCTCACGGAGCTGTGGCGGCAGCGCTGTCGCAGCGCGCGGGGTCGCGCCCGGGTGGCCGCACGCACGCTAGCCGCGTTTTTCTTCACCGTTATATTTGTTTGCGATATTTATATGCGCTGTGTCCCGGCTCGGCTCGGGCTCGGGCTCGGGCTCGGTCGTGATGGTCACGGCGGGCCACAATTTACCTCATACTGGCGACCATTATCTTATTAAGTGTCGATTCGAAGCATAATTGAGGGTGACCGCGTCGCGCCGTTCTCAATTAATATCAATGCTTTAATTTGTTTATTTATTGGCTCAATTTGTCGCAACAGTCAGTGAGATATCGTAGCTTTTTGTTTGATCTGTATCACTCAATCGAAATGAATTGGAATAATCGAATGATTAATGCTCGTATCTATGATGATTAGTTTTGTACAATACTTACCCACAATACGCCATGTCATACCTTTTGTTATAACTGAACTGTTGAACTGGTACGTGTGTTGTGATAGCTGTCTGTTTGTAACTGTATAGTTTCCTTAAAGATTTCGCTATTTGAGGACATAGTTTCAAAAAAATCTGGTTATGTTTAGTTTTATTTGTTATTTTCTAAATATTTATTCATTTATTATACCTAAAAGCTTCTGTAATTTGGTATACGTGCATCCATACTCGTTATCTCTTAAATTTTTTTCGATGAAGCCTAAGATCGAACTTCGTAAGTTTATTTCATCATAAAATAATATACCTAATTAAGTATGCCTACTTAACGAATACCAAAACTTGACAGTTCTTATTCATAGATAAGCGTAATGATAACATTGGGTGCATTATCTCGACTTCGCTGAAATGATAAATTAACGGTACGTAGTTATAGTTCCGCGCGGCTGGTCAGTGGCGACGCGGTGAAAGCGCACCGTACGCTCTGCCCTTTGCGCCCGCGCATCAACGCGTTGACCTATCGTGGGATGCTAAGTAGTTGAAACAAGTGTAACGTTGTAACACGTGTTACAACAATGTTACATTAGTGATAATCAAAATTCTTGATGAATTAAGTTTATGTTTGTGATTATAATGATTCTGGATGATAAGTGAGAGCTTTCAAAGCTTATAGAAATACAATAACTGAGCATTAGCAATTGGTATGGTGTTGTGTGATCACAGTGGACTATGACTAGAACTTATATTCGTGAGTATCGGGGTAATATATTGGAGTGTTTCTAGAACATTCATAATTTCAGCAGATGATTTTTGATTCTATGTCGCGTAAACTTTTGATGGTTCTCGTAACAAGATTTTTTATAACAGCTTTTAGGTAACAGGGTAGAATGCAAATGCAACGGTAATGGGCGTTTAAGTTATCATATTAAGTAGGTATGGTATCTATGTAGATCACCTAATCATCCCTACTAATCCCTACTAAACTAATAACATAACATAACATACCATCACGCCTGTATTCCCCGAAGGGTTAGGCAGAGGTGTACTTAATGTACACCCACAGTTCGCCGGTATGTTTGGGTCCCATGTAATAGGGGGCGAGCCTATCGCCATTCACCGGGCAACAATCCCGACTCCGAGCTGCTACTAAGAATTTCATAGAAAAACTTAATAACACTTTGCTCGACCTGGGGATCGAACCCAAGACCTCTAGCGTAGCAGTCGCGATTGGGACCACTAGACCAACGAGGCAGTCACTAAACTAATCCCTACTAATATTACAAATGCGAAAGTAACTCTGTCTGTATGTCTGTCTGTCTGTTACGCTTTCACGCCTAAACCACTCAACCGACCAAAGAATAAAGCTTGAGAAAGGACATAGGCTACCTTTAATTGCAAAAAATGGTTTTGAAGGGGTTGATATAGGGGGTGAAGGTTTGTATAGAAGTTCGTCATTTTTCAAGTTAAAACCATGAAACTTTATATTAAGGCACTTGATTAGAAACAAATAAATATTTGTTGTAATAAATAAATACGTTTTTGAAATTTCGACCTGTGTGGGGATGAAATAAGGGATGAAAGTTCGTTTAGAAGTCCAAACAAAGTCACGCTTTCAAGTTTAACCCCGGAACCGATTTTGATTAAATTTGGAACAAAAATAGATTAGACCTTGGGAAAGGATATACCTAAGCTACGTTTTGTTGTAAAAAGGGGTTGAAATAAGGGATGATAATTTGTATGGGAGTTTGTCATTGTAGAAGATAAAACGATGAAACTTTGAATATAGGCACTTGATAAGAAGTAAAAATTTGTTCCAGTGTTTTTAAAATTTCGACCTGTGTGGGGATGAAATTTCATATGGAAGTCCAAACAAAGTCACGTTTTGAAGCCCATCCTCGGAACCGATTTTGATGAAATGTGGTACAATAATAGATTAGACCTTGGGAAAGGATATAAGCTACGTTTTGTTGTAAAAAAGGGGTTGTAATAAGGGATGAAAAATTGTATGGGAATTTGTCATTGTTGAAGATAAACGCTGAAACTTTTTGTTAAGGCACTTGATAAGAAATAAATAGATAATATTTGGTATGGGGTTTTTGAAATTTCAAACCGTGTGGGGATGAAATAGGGGATGAAGGTCCATTTGGATTTCGACGATATTTGGTAAAAAAATTCACTAGACCTTGGGAAAGGATATAAGCTGCGTTTTTATTTCGGTAAATAGTAAAATTGGGCAAATTTTGTAGTCTACCCGAGCACAGAAGCGGACGGAAAAATATGTAAGGATAATTTGCATTTTCCCCCAGAATTGGAAAAATCTAAACAGTCAAAATCGTGTTGTCCACGCGGGCGAAGCGGCGGGCGGAAAGCTTGTAAGAGATACATTCCAAATAAAGTTTTATCCTCCGAATATTTCAACAGGCCAGCAAGGTGCAAATTATAAAATGAAAGTACGTTTTTATATCGATTACGTTGGTACCTACTTGCAAAAATTGGAATTTCACTAGTCACTTTTTTCCAATAGCATTCGAAAGTTCAAGTTCAAGGAGAAATTACGCAAAACATGGTTATCATTTTGCGCAGGAGTGCTGTTAGCGTTGGCGGCCGCGCACCCTGTAGGTGCACGCCGTGGAACCAGTTAACACAAAGTGAAAATTGTCATCGCACTCAAAGAACCTAAAAGATTTTTATAATATAAAAAAAATAATGAAAACAGGAAACTATTTACTATTATATTACGATTTTGACTCGAGTATTTCGAGTCCAAATCGTAATGAAACTCAAACTCGCAAACTCGTATGTTGTAGAGTAGATAATGCGTTGTCTGTCAATTTGGGAGTGAGACTTCTGTATCAGATCACGTCGTGTTGCGACTCGCGAGCCTACACCGCCTGCCGTGACATTTAGAGCGTGCGACGCGCAACGCACCTGCGACTGCGACCGTGTCGCACCGCAGACGCACCGCGCCCGCGCCCGCGCCGCACCCACACCGCCGCACCGCCCGACATCACCACGCACGCTGCGTTTCGGCGCATCGCGATTAAACTGCACACGATAAGTTTATTAATGCACTATTAAACGTGCCCGGCTGAATATTTAGTTCTTTATAAAATATAGTCGACATTTTGATCGCGACACTCCGCCCTCGTTAATTCATAGACTCAGATAGCGATCGGCTTCAACTTAAGTTATCGTTTAATAGTATGTAAAATGTCTCCAGGCTTATCTACATTCTTTTAAATGCTACACCGTCCTTTGTTCGCAGTTCGGTTGTACGGTAAACTGCCAATAAATAATTCTGACGACATACACTAGTAAAAGTTCACATAAGTAGGTAAGTACCATTCGTATATCTACTGATCAGCGGCTGTAGAATTTGTTAAATATGAATCTTATCAGTGCGGGCAGGGCGTGCGCGTGCGATGGTTACAAACACTTATAGTTTTTAATAAACTGTTAATTTTCTTTATTGCAATTTATTAGGAAGCCCACGGATAGATAGGGGGCCTCCCGCGCACCGGGGCTCTAATTGAAGGTGGAATCAATAAGTCAGTGTGGTTGTATCGCAATAATGATCGCGAGTTATGCGCCCGCGCAGCGCCGCGCCCGCGCCCACCGCCTGCGCCCGCGCCGCCGCGCCGGTCCGATCGCGATACGGGCCGGTCACGAACCGTGCTAACTACCACCACGTGAAAATTATGAAAATGTACACATATTTATCAAGATATCTTAAACTGTTTATGTTTTAAAATACACGGAACACGGCGATGATCACGAGATGGCGTTGATACGAGATTGATGAATCTGTACCTTCCACTGGTTATAAAATGATTGCTGCTGAAGCCCGGTACCTTTGGGTACGCAGATGTCAGCCCGTCATAGGGAGATACTCATGCTACGCACGGAGTACCTATAGGGGACCGGAAATCTTGTGCCTATGAGAGGCGACGATCCATCGCCTGAATTTGTCCATTTAGGCAGTCTTTGAATGGGGCGATGCCAAATTTGGCAAATTCATACCGTAAAGAAAATATCTTTTTGGAAAAAAATAACGCCACACCTGGGGCGTGTTTATATTTTTTCCAATTAAAGAAAGAAAGAAAGAAGAAAGAAAGAAAGTAATTTTATTGACAACACAATCCACACAAGACAATTCAACATAAAACAAGACAAAAAGAGCCGATTACAACTGGCTCCTACTTTCAGAGATGTATCTGTGCCGATAACTAACCACCTCGAACTCTTGGGCGCTTCTAGTCCAATTTTATCACGAGTACCGCTGAAATGTGGAATGAGCTTCCCGAGTGGGTCTTCTCCGATGCTGAATCTGGGTTTCTTTGAATCACGAGTAAATCGGTTTCCCTAGGCAAGCGCGCTCCATCAAAGATCGCAGTATCGCTTAACATCAGGCGAGCTGGCGGTCAAGTGAAGGCCTATCATGAATAAAAAACAAACAACACAGTTTTTTATTTATTTTGACAGATTTTTTTCATCATAACAGATTGACCAACTAAACAGTTTGTACTTCTCATGTATTTGAAATAGTAACGAAGTGACCGGGTAAATATTCCGAAGACTTCACTCAGTATAAGCAATAATATTAATGCGCATCAAACGTCCGTGTCACAGGTAGCAACTCACTCAATACCTTCTGCCTACACAGTGAATGCCTTTGAGAGACAAAACCGTGAGAACTGTCCTCATTACCATATAAAGTGTCGTCACATACTTGAGTGGTCATGCATTAGTTATCAAACGAACTATTTAAACTAAATGTGCAAATAAAACCGGCTATAAATTATTACAAGGTGCAACACTACCTATCAATGTTGAATACGTTGATGCCATTGTTTTTAGCACTTCTTTAGGAATTTTTGTTTTTCCAAATGTAGCCTTTATTTGTAATGCATCTACCTACTTTCAATAACTGTATGGTATAGGTATAGTTTGACTAAATTACTGATAACATGGTTAAATTGTTAGTAGTGTATGTATGGATGCGTGTATGTATCTATTCATATCCGTCGATCAGACCGATTTAGGAGTCATCCTATTGAAAAATCGTTGAACCGTATTCAAACATGTTCATTGGGCGAGATTTGTTCTAAAACGTTGGCTTGACAGTATTCTATAACACTGGAAAACTGTTTCAGCGATTATGTCGCTGCGGCATCGCTACGGTTTAATTACGTGAATCGGGCTACTGGCGCGTCGGCTCGCCAGTAGCCCGATTCACGTAATTACCACTGACGTATTGACCACTAAGCTACCGCGAGTTGGGACTCGCGGTAGCTTAGTGGTCATAGCGTCTAGTGTACCTAACCAGAAGACGCAGGTTCGAATCCTGGCCAGAGTCGAATTTTTCTTTCACTAAAATAACTTTATAATCTTACCATGAAAAATACAGAAAATATACAAAAAGATAATACATATTAAAATTAGGTTTACATTAATATATTTGTTTTAGGAAACACATTGCTGTAACAGTCATACCTACACATATTAATATCGCCATCAATATGATTAGACGATAATATTCATAGTAAGTAGGTAGGGTAACATGCCCAGTGTGCCGGCCCCCACCAATGTCCATCCACACGATATTCATTATAAAAATTAAGAAAACTCGTAAAATTTATACATTTTTAATTACAACCTAGATTCAGCGATATCTGCTGTTTTAAGTCAGCGGACGTTTAATATGCATCTAAAAACGGAGGTGAGCAAAAGCGTCTTAAAACAACACTTTCAATAAATTAGAAATAGTGGAGAGGTGTTTTCAGGTGGTGAGTTAATGTTCTTTTAATCACTTATTATTAATTTGTTTACACTTTATGGCACAAATATACGTTTATTTATTAGATTTTGATGTAAAAAACGAGTTATTTTGGACGGTTTTTTAAATAAAACCGGAGTCGCTGGACCGGTATAGAAAAAGGCTACTTCTAGTGTGCTAGTGCTTTGAAAGCGATTACGATTTGTCAAATTATCTTGAATACCAGTATGTTGTTAAGTAAAACTTAATTAGTAATATGAGAGATATTACTAATTAAGTTTTAATTTCTAGATAATCTTGTGTCCAGTCTTGGGCCGCAAAATAAGCTGTATAAATATTATAGGTAAAATATTTTGTATGGGAATACGGTGGCCGGACTACTGGACTATAGCCTAGTAAGCCGGCCCTTAAAAAGACTAAGCGGCCGGACTACTGGCATACGTTCCAGTCCCCGGCCGCTATCTACACATATAATAATCTGTACGACCAGCGTGTCTGTCTGTTCATTTTATCTACATAATTTTTTTAACTGTACCTCTATTTAGAAATTTAAGCAAACAAAATTTCTCCACTATATTACTCACCGTAAAACAAAAATACTGATTTGCACACAAAAATTTAGTGTCGAGGGCCAGACATGACTTGCATTAATAGAAAAAGTTATTTTAGTGAAATGGGTTCTTTAAAAAAACGCCATAAACGACTTATTTGGAGAGAAAAAAAAGAGATATTTGGACTTATTTGCTTTTTCATAAAAACTAGTCATTCAGTAAAACAGTTAGCTTTAAAGATCTAACAGTATAGTATAATTGATTTATTTGATGAGCAAATTTAGTGTGCAATTCAGTATTTTTGCCGTAGCCCGTAACCCGTATTGTAATCTATTTATAAATCTAAATACTTATGAATAAAGTTGTTATAAATGTATTAAAGTTCAAATACTTCCATGGTTGGTTTTCATTGTAATAGGTATAGGTAACGTATATCTAAATGACTAATTTTTTATATATTTTTTCTTAATCTAGAGCAGAACCGTAGGGCGTTACTAGTTACAAATTAGAAGTAGCTTGTAGCAACATTCAATTATACCTCTTATTCCAATGTATCGAGAGCTCAGTGGCCATTCACTAGGCATTTAGTGATGTTATTACCTAGTCTTCGGCCTATAGGTTTTTGTTAGGTGGCCGGAGACTAGGCATATAATGGCCGAGCACTGGACTTCGGGGGCCGGACACTGGAGAATATACCCTTTTCCTAAAATATATTTTTTGCAAAAAAAACTGGCAGCTGAAGGACTTTCTATCAGTTTTCAATATATTTTTAAGTACCTTTATCTACAGCTTAAATAAAAATACTAAACACACTGATTCCTCTGGGGAGGTCCGGTATATGTATACTAAGTCAGCTAACGTCTTAAGAGGCCGGGCACTGGTTATCTTACCCTATGCGATCAGTGCTGTAGAAAGAAAATATCAACGAATTTGTTGAAGCTTTGCAGAGCAAAGAATATTGTTTACATAAATTCTCTGTATGGTGCTTCCATGACATTTTATTGTATATGTATCGGCCGACAAACTTCGTTGAACTTAATTCATTTTTTTAACTTCAACTACAATTTATATTCTGTACAATTTAGATTCGAATGTCAAATTAATGTTTTCAATAAGGTAAATTTTATCATATCTGTTAAAAAATGTGCAAACCTCAGCAAAAAGAGAATCATATTAATATATACTAGAAACAGTAATGGTCCCAGCACATTTCCTTAGGGTACGCCACATTGAATATGTCACAGACTAGATGGGGAAACGGTTTTGGTTGTTGGACATAGTTTAGCCATATCGGTTCTCTGCTGTCTATCAGTCTTATACGATTCTAATAATTTGTGAACATTGGCCCCTAATAACACATGCATAAGTTTGTTTAAAAGTATATCGTGTGTAACGTGGTCGAATGCTTTTGTCATATTATCCAAGAAAAACAAGGCAACAGTATGAGCACTCTTATTCATATTTGTTAAGACTACTAAAATAATACAATTAGGGCTAAATTAATAAATTCCTTCTTTCTAAATCGCATTGATCTTTAGCTTACAGTTATTGCATTTCAAATAAACTCTTATGTATACTTTTTCAAAAATGTTAGATAATATAGATAGAAGCGCTATTTATCAGTAGTTATTAAGATAATCTATACTACCTGCCTTATGTAGGTAGAGATTGATGTGTTTAAAAGCTTTGAAAATATTCCTGTTTATATGGATGACAGTATTGGGGTTCTAATATGGAACACTCTTTTAATATTACTTTTACTATTAGTCATCATCGTAAACATATTCAGGGCCAATGGCTTTCATGAACCTAGGTTTCCTATGATCTGGTGGACATTTATACCTATTCATTTCATAGTGTTTTACTAGTGCCTGTCCATTTAAACTAAAAGCGTATACAAAAGTCTGATGAGAGCTGATAGATAATATTGGGATGAGTAATGCAACGACGACTAAGAACTGAGTAATTATCATGATAGTTTCCCAAACGGACAGTGCCCTGTGTAGAAATAAAAGAAAGTTTATTAAGACAGACAAGACAAAAACAGGATCATGTGTCATAGAATATAATAGGTAGGTACGGTCAGCAACGAAAGCTGCTGAACACCGCCAAGTTTTAAAAACAACACAGCAACAATACTTTTCAATAAATTCACTAAGGAAAAAAATGATGGTCCAGTATGTAGAAACACGTACCTACTACCTACTTACCACATCTTGGGTCAGTAAGTTTGAAATAATAAATATGTTTAAGCGTTTTGAAGATTTCATCGTGTTCAGCAACTTTCATTGCTGACTGTACTTATCTACGGTATTAGCACCAATTTTCGTTCCATGTATGGAAATTGTATGAATTACTATGCACTTCAAAACATGTAGAGAGTTGCATACATGTATTATAAGTACTATTTTCTCTGAAGCGGCTTGACTAATTGAATAGATCGAACATTCGATGACGTGCAACAAAAACGTCAAATATGATGGCGCGCGAGGCGTATGAAATGACAGAGAAATTAAAAACAATGCTGCCATTGTAAATTCAGAAGGCTGCGGTGGAGGCTGCAGGCTGCAAGTAGTGGCTGAGGAGATAATCTGTTGCATTTTCCATGCGTCGTCGGCGCGGCAAAAACGAGCGGCGAATCCGAGCTTGTTACATAATCAGACGATCCGCTGTCGCCGACCGCGGGCCGCTACTCTGTTACCGGCGTCGGTGCTGGCCGTGAGGAACAGATGACTGATAATATTTTAGACTGAACAGAACTAATGCCAAAATTATAGGTTGTGTACTAACTATATCTAGAAAATTGGATTGTTTTCATAGAGCTTTCTAAAATGTGTGCAGGTTCAGGCAGAGGTCCGTGTAGAGAGATTCAGGCGATGCATATCTCTAAATTAGTATCCGATATGATACAAAATAAAGCAATTGAAGTAAATAGGATCACCTTGGGTCTGGTTCACGGTTGGGTCATCCTGAAAGCTGTGGCTTCTGTAATCCAATAGTGGAACAATTTTATGAATACCGATTATACCAATGTCAAGAGTTAAGATTAAATTAAGTAATCGTATTTAGATATGAATTTTATTTTGGTCGATGTGCTAACAGAAACTATCTAGTTACCTAATATAACTTAGTAGTAGTAGTACTTTTGATAAGGTTTGAGAAATCTGTAATAACTGCTATGTGAAACCTCATCCACTTAGTTTAGTGCAGTGATTGTTGCTACGACATCTTAGCGCTGCAGCGCAGGCGCAAAAAATTACTCCATTCATATGCACGGGGAGGAGTGCGGTCAGTTTTTGCGCGGCCGGACGTTCCCCGCGTTTTATTTGTAAATTGGGCGCGGGCGCGGGGCGGCTGAGCTGCGGCTGCGGGGCGCGAGCGGCGCGGGGACGCGGCGGTAACGAGACCAAGCGCGCGTCATTCAAATGCGCGACTAGTTTTTGCGCAGGCGCATAATTGAATACGAATGCGTACTCGGAAGGATTCTAATGCGTTCAGATGAGACGCGTAATGATCGTTATTTATACAGGCGTGAGGCGGCCAGGCCTGCGCCGTGCTGCCCGCGACAGCTACTCTCAGCGCTCCTCAGACCTGCTTTCATGTAGTGTCTGGCTACTCCAGTCGACCTTTTGTACTTACCAAGCACCTAGCTACTTAAGTAGGTAGGTAGGTACTTGATGTGTGCTTCGATAAATTTAATAATTGATAGCTGCCATTGGGATGACATTTCTTTGCTGTACATTATGGCTCTTGGACGCAGAGATTCATGTGCCTACTTATCTTGGTCGTAAGATAAGATAAAGTACCTTGGTAGATACGTAAGAAAGTAGCAGGTAAAAAACCAATAGAAGAAGGTATTTTTTTGCCCTATTCTACTCTAGACGTTATACTTATAACATAAGAGTACGTTACCAAACTTGCAACCTATTTTAAAAAATCATCCAAAAGGTAACTAATATGGATCCGTTGATTGACAATTCCAACCTACACAAACATACTGTATTACTGCAGGTACCTAAACAAGTTTGCACAGCGATATTAATATCGGTACCGAGGGAGTTGCGCGAAACGATCAGGAAAAATAACGAACCACTTGTGTACCTAACTACAGTAACTACACTGACCAATGTAAATAAATACATAATTGTGTTACAAACAAACGAGTGGAACGAATAAAAACTAGAAAGGCCCGGAAACTCTCCGCTCTGCCCGACGCAAGCCGGTCAATTTGCTTACTGCACTAATTCCAACAGTTCCCGTCGCAACGGAATTGCACAATGGAAGCAATTGCACTATTGACCGGTCCGTAACGACTGTGTGCGGACGCTTAGATAACGGTTTGAGACGACCTCAAGCAGATTGTAATGATATGTACTATTTATTTTTGTGTAGGTTCTCACCTTCCAACTTTTTATTCATTCTTTATATTTGATGATCGGTTACAAATCGGTTCCTCACTCAGTTAGGTACCTACTTACTTGTAAGTATCTGTTAATTTATTGCCGTATTTTAATTGAGCGTGGCAACCTGACGACGACGGCCGCATGGCGGCAGGCGGAGTGCCTCGTAGCGCATTCAATGTAAATGTGATTTAAAAGTAATGGCCCTGTTGCCAATTGACTGTGCTCACATGCTCTAAGAGCTGTGCAATTTAAACGCTGTGGGTTCACTACCCGGCTGGGACGTTTTTGCTCTGCCAGGAAAATGTGGCTCTGAGTGACGACAGGCTAAACGATGTTAGGATAACTAACAGGAGCGGGACTTGCGTGTGCGCTCGCTTGCTCCTCCGTACTCCTGCGCGCGGGTGGAGGGGAAGCGAAGGGACTCGCGGGGACATAAATCGCAAGTAAAAAGCGTCGCGTCGTCGTCGTCCGGCCTTTTTTGCAGTTTCTTGTTATGCGCATTCCTTAGTTTTTGCTCGCGCGTGTTCCCGACAAACGAGCTCGGGCAAGTTAGCCAGTTTTTGCTTTGAAAACAATGGTGGGTCCGCGATGGCAGCGGCCGTGATTGCGCGCGCGCAGGCGGTGCGTCGCATTTGCATGCGGCGGCCAATCACATGGCGAGGCCACGCCCATGTTGCTCCGCCCCACCGCGCCACCGCCCGCCGGTCTAGCGCGTTGTCTAATGCTAATGCGCGTGCGCAAGTGTGTGCCCACGCCTCACACGTGCGAGCAGTAGTGCGGTGCAGCAACAGCCGACCACTTACAACCACTCTATCTATTGACCATCATACCATACCATCACGCCTGTATCGCCCGAAGGGTTAGGCAGAGATGTACTTAATGAAGTAGGTACACCCATAGTTCGTCGGTAGGTACCTACGTTTAGGTCCTATGTATTAGGCGGCGAGCCTATTGCCATTCATAGGCACAGATCCAAACTGTAAGCTGCTTCTTAGAATTTCATAGAAAAACCCGACAAAAAACACTTTGCTTGACATGCGAATCGAACCAAAGACCTCTAGCGGAGCAGTAGCGTTTACGACCACTAAACTAATGATCAATGTAAAAGCGCGTCCACCTAACATTCTACCTATAGCTTTCATTGTTTAAAAAGTTTAATAAAACAAAATCAAAATCGGTTCATCCGTTCGGGAGCTACGATGCCACAGACACACACACAGACACGTCAAACTTATAACATCTCGTCGTTTTCGCGTCGGGGGTTAAAAATAAGACTGCCCAAGCAGGCACTCTACCCACTGCGAGGCCATGTTAGAATGTCTACCGTCGCTTATAAACGTCACGTCTCATCTCACTCACAGAGCATTTGATATTCAGGTCACATGTTGTGCATATGCAAATATCTCCCACATGAGTTGCGCGTGCGCATGATTGGTGCGAGTGAGTGCGCCGCGACAAATCGCGACCAATGCTAATCAGCGGCCATTAGTGTCGCACACACATATGCATAACAAACATGGTGCATAGTTATGTGGGTGTACCAACAGTACCATACATGTAAATGTACCTACTGAAGTTAGTAGGAAATGGAGTTTGATGATAAATGATATAAGGCTTTGTGAGGAACATGGGGAATAAGTAGATTGCCTACTTATATGTTTTTGTCGTCGGACGGCTAACAAAGCATTTTGTATCATTTTCATCTCAATTAGGTATTATTGTAAGTATACTCGTTCCAATATTAAACAAGTAAATATCACCATGTACAAAATACTTAATATTTTATCTGTAAGTATCTTTATTCGTTCAGTAACCGTTATAATTTAACATACTGGCAAAACTGACAGGTGATCACTAAATTCAGTTCCATCCAAGTGCCCTGTATTTGTGTTAACATTACATTATATCCAATTATTCGGTGTGTTTCAACAGAACCGCATAAATATGTAATAATTGGGATATGTCCGCGACCGCGAGCGGCTGGTGCCCGGCCGTGCTCGTCGGCGCGGGCGACACTTGAGCACACAAAAACGCATTGTGTGCGCCGGCGCAGTTTTTATAATGTTGACATGTTTTGCCGTCATCATTCTTATATAGGTATTATTATTTTCTTGTGATGTCCTGTGAATTTTAAGATGTATCAATAATGTGCTGACGGTAGCATAGGTAGGTACAACACAGCACAGGTACTTACTCATTGCTACTACTTTAACCACGACCTCTATCAGTTTATCAATTACCTATTCCTGTGAAATAATTTGAAGAAATGTTATTTTAATAGTGCTGACCCACGAAGGATCTAAACCACAATTTCCATTCCTTGTTCTACGATCACATTCACCATAATTCACAAATCTATAGAAATCTTTAGACCGTGTGTTCCTAACTCCTTGCCTACATCAGTTGCAATTTAGGTACCTAATTAAGTAACAAATAAATACGAGCAGCGACACTTAAGTACCTAGATCTTGAATTGAGGCTCGGACACTGCGAGAATCTTTCAATCTTCTACCTTATGCTGGATAGGATCTGGTCAAAATAATTGGCTTCTCTAGAAAGGCATTTATAGATAATACTTAGTAAGTACCTATATGAGGAATATTTATTGTTTGTAGGTATCTAATAAAGAAATAATTATCAATTGGTCATGGCGAATTTCGGAAATCCTTGGCCGTGACTATAGAGCAAAAGAAGTCAAGTGTGGTTTTTAGTCGGTAGGTAAGTACCTACGAGTCCGACAGACCCGGCCGCCCCCCCCCCCAGAGGTGTCGGACGATCCATGAGGATGTTTAGTACTATAAAATAAGAGGTCCAAAATATACTAGGTTTATGGCATGTAGTAATTGCGACGTTAACTATACAATAATCTATTCACAACTGAGAACTTATGCTTAAAAATGATTACAGTTGGTAAAAGTTATCTAAATTATAAATTTTGATGGCTGGCACAGTTTTTAGTTTACTGCCATGAACCTAGAATATCTTATACTTAGACCTGAATTGCGAATAGCAATCAAAATTTGGTTTAAGGAAAATAGAAGCTGGATGCGAAAAACGTAGGACAGGGTGAAATGGCACACTTGGGGTAGCTTAAATCCAGCAGTGAACTGATATAGGATAATGATGGTGATGTTGATAATGAATCGAAAGATAAATAGGTATGGCTGACAAGCGAACGCCTTCACCTTAAATTAAGTTCGTCACGTAGATACGTCGTCGTCACTGACTTAAAGAAACAATAGCAATTGCTCTCTCGTATTGTAGTTATTATTATTATTAGCATTAAATGCAAGTAAGTACCTATTAATAATGCGCTATCAACCTGCTAGGGCGACACAGGTGTGCCTCACGACAGCTACTCATTCAAATAAGGGTGGGCAGCAAACTTACGTGCTTCCAATACCTGGCGATTAGTTTAACCATAGGAAAAACTAATCGATGGAAAATTTATGGCATGCCATGGTGTATTTAACTTATTGACATATGGTGCAGCGACGGTTACGTGCGAATAACATTCAAAGCAGTAAGCACACTGTTAGTATGAATAATGTTTTTTTTTAAAACATTATTAATAATGGAAGTGTTGTCGTCTGTGATGGTTTTATTTACGTTGAGTTGTGGAAGTTTTTATTTCTTGCGCATTTGTAAAGTATTAGTTTGAATAAAATACACATATTTCCTTAGATACTTTCAGTTCGGTGCTTTTTAAAATATTTTATCATATTTCAAATTTAAATTATTGCGATTTAGTTAGCTCGTTGTTAACACAAAATACTATACACATCAAAATTAAAAATTACCTAGTGGCCTATTGGCCACTAGGTAATTTTTAATCTATTAATGGAGGTATACCTCCATTAATAGATACAGACAGTGAGATTATCTTCCGATGATTACCTACCATTATAGACTAATAATACGTACATATGTACCTATTATTTTATTAAAACAAAATGTTTAAACCGCCTCGTTCTCGTCAATTAACTAAGTATTACCTAAGCCATCCTTTTTTCAAGTAGTATTGTAGTAGATACAATAACACACTGTGAGTATCAATTTTAACCATCGGTTGATATTAGTGAGTCTTTAGTAATAGTGTTCATTAGCCAGATATGTGTGTAACGGTGTTATCGGCGGTGTAATGGCGGGTAGTCTTATAGAGACGTTACGCGATAGCATCGAGCACGCATGCGCGGGCGCGGGCGCGGCGCAGGTCGCGGGGTCGACTGCGCGCGCGCACCTCACTAAACAGACTCCACCGAATACCCAGTGTGTGAGGAATTCATGACTAGTCAGTCAGTTAACAGGTGTTGACCCATTAACCTAATATTTTTACAGAGTTGCAGAAGCTTGAAAGTGTCAAACAAAGCTTTAAACTAAAATGGCATTCAATCTGAATAAAAAATAAAAAAATTCTGTTGTGTCGATATCGGGAGGTAGATACTTACATTAAGGATATCATTTGCCAATGCAAGTATTGGTTCATCTCTTGCGCCGGTTGATTGCGTTGGTAAGAAGACTCTGTGGCATTGTGAAGAGACGTCTTTCTGCATTATCCTACGCTGTGGTCGGCCACATCAAACGGCTCGCGTAATTACTCGATTAAGAGTTGCGCTTGATCATCACCTTGGAGTAGCATGATGCGGGAACATCTGTACTCGAGGATTTGCTGATTTTATGAGAATAATAAAACCAAGGTTATTAGAGCTGTCCATACTAAATCTTTATGCGTTTAAAAGCGCAGTGATAGCCTAGTGATATGACCATTGGACTGCTAAGTCAAAGGTCTCGAGTTCGAATCCAAGGCACGCACCTCTAACTTTTCGAAGTTATGTGCGTATTAATAATTAATTATCACAGCGCTTAAACGGTGAAGGAAAACATCGTGAGGAAACCTGCATGCCTGAGAGATTTTCTTGACGGCATGTGAAGTCTGCCAACCCGCAGTAGGCTAGCGTGGCGGACTATAGCCTCCTCTCGTATTGAGAGGAGACCCGTGCCCAGCAGTGGGACAATGTAATGGGTTGATGATGATGATGCGTTTACCTATTTCTTTTTTTGTTAAAATCCTAAGTGTCTAGTAGGTACGTTACAACTATACCTATCAAAGACACATAAAATTCCAGTTTATAAATTATTATAATTGATTCGCCTGTGCAAGTGTCTATGCCAAATCTACAACACTGTCACGCGTTCTACTATGTAAATGCAAAAGATGACAAAGTACGGGTCTGAAATCAATTCTATAAATGTCGGCCTAGAAACTGATTGGCTACGTTACTTCAAATAGCGTCGCATCTCCCATGCCCAGTCCGACAACAACAAAAATCTGAAACACTAATACATCGTGAAGCATCTCATTGATAATGACCTCCGCCTGAACGGCGCGCTGTTTTTGTGCCAACACACGCACCACCCACCTCGAACAAATACCAACTATATATAGGTATCTAGGTATAACATGTTTGACATATTATCATTTAAGACAACTTCTAGTCATACTACATAGTTGATTTCATAAACATAACATACCATCACAGAGATGTACTTAATGTAGGTACACCCCCAGTTCGCCGGTATATTTGGGTCCCATGTAATAGGGGGCGAGCCTATTGCCTTACCTGGCACAAATCCAGACTCCGAGCTGCTACTGAGAATTTCTAGCGTAGCAGTCGCGATTGGGACCACTAGACCAACGAGGCAGTATTTGATTTTGTAGGGACACTGCTGACGCATTACATTTACACTGTACTAGCTTAGCGACTTAGCGCAGCGCGGCAGTCGTCTCCCCGCATCTAAGCAGTTAGGTCGTTAGTAATAATGTAGTCAATAAGTGTATGTATTCATATCCGGTACCAGGCAGTAAATTATTATATATAATGTGACGACCTTCATTCAACATCCACCTCACCACAAACCCTACAATTTCATTGCACCTACCCATAATAAGTGTTTTACGAGTATATTTATTATTGATCTCGGTAACTTAAAATTCCTAAAAAGGGTCCGGTCTACTAGACAGGGTGGTTTGAATCTGCTTGACTCTAAAATACAGTGAAAACCTCACATAACCCAAAGGGTAGGCAGTGGCCTACTATTTCCTAAGCAAGTAATAGATAGCACAAATCAGAACTCCGTCAGTGTTTTCCTACGAAATTCTCAGTAATGGTACTGAGAATTTCGTAGGAAAACCTAATAACACTCGATCTGGAAACCGAACCCGGAACCTTAGACCATAAGATAAATAAAACATTACAACTACAGTAACAGCAGTAACGACTAGTAAACATACCGAACTCTTTATTGAACATAGGTAGTAGGCATTGCAGTCACGTAACCATTCTGCATAATAATATGTACATTAATGTTTTGGATAACATTAATGTTCACCCCTCAGAACAATCAATCAGAACACGATCCAGTCAAGCTACGCGTCGTCGCGTCGTCGGTGTAAACGCGGGACCACGCGCCATCCGCGGCCATCCATCACGGACCATCGCAGCTCCATTACGATGCGCAGCATATTGTGGCTCTCGATAAAAATCATAAAACACTGTTCCCTCCCTATCAAACCCTTCTTGTGGACACCCATTGAGCAGCACGAACAGAGAAGTCTCGATACATACGATCGACGCCACATCGTCACACGATAAGCAAAACCTGTTAATAATATCTACATATAAATGTAAATAAGCACTAGCTTCGGTTCATTATTTTCTTTACTTTAGAAGCTGGTAGCCTTTTTAAAAGCCCAAGATTAACTTTACTACAAGTTACTTCCTTTATTTATGCTCCTCGGTATCATATTTTTCTTAGTTGGTGACACTTCTGTACTTTTTTATATTGTCAGGGTTGCATAAGAAAGGGGTGTTGCGTGGCACCCTTCCGCACGAGGTGTTAACTGGTTGTAAGTAGGTGAGGTGCGACACGGGGCGCCCCGTGGGACGCGCGCGGCCCGGCCCGGGACACGTGACACGTGACGATGTTTCAAACTGTTAAGTGGTACAAGGGGTGACATGTTTTCATATTAAGTGGAATGTGAGACACAGTTTTTTGTGAGGGTTCTCAAATTCCGAAACATGACGTAGCTGACGACTACGACACACTTGAGCCTATTAAGTGCTCGTTACTGTACTTACTACAAACGTGACTACTTGTGATCAGCTCGTAAAACTTGCTTGTCATAACACAACGATGGGAAAACCGAAAACCATTGATGTACACTAATGATCCGCTACTGGCTATTATTTAAAAACCTTTTGTAGAATTATTAGATAGCTACCTATCGAGCTATTTGTTGTCGTCGAGTGCCGTCGTCATGACGGGTCCCACGGTCGCCGGACACTGCACGTTAAAAATTAAATAAAAGTCGCGCGCGCCGTAATAAAGTGTAAATGCGGTATAATGCGCGCGCGCAGATCTCAGCATTAGTTCCGCGCTCCGGATTCGTCAGGCGCGGTGTGCGTCCGCCGCGCCGCGCCGCGCCGCGTCTCGCCGCGTCTTGCCGCGCGTCGTAATGCACGGTACTTACACATCAACGGCTTTACGAGCGTCTCGGTGAAATGTTTATCGATTGAGACTCAATTCACAACTGCTAGACATCATTTATGAAGAATTTATCTTTAATGTAATTAGGTTTTACTCTTATTATATTCCAACACCATCAAACTGTGCGGTTGGTTGAGATTCGCGGAACCATTATTAATAAGTATTATGTATTACTGGCACACAACATTAAAAGTATTTCCACAGATCGGTGTTCTGCGAATCTGCTCATTAATGATGATCATTGGAACATAGGTTGATAACTCAATAATAAAAACAAATTGAAGTCGTCTGCAGTCTTCACATTTATATTCATTTTCGATTCGTTTCAATTTACCCCATATGAATGTTACGTCGCTGTAGGTTGTGCGCGTGCTCAGTGTTGTGTCGGCTCGGCAATGTTCGTGTGAAATTGGAAATGATCGCGCGCCACGCGCCCACCGTCCTGCGCGCGCGCATTATAAACCCATTACTGACAAGCGACAATTGTTTACAGCTCATCTTTGCATTTGAATAATTTAGATGGATGGCTGTTGAGCCCACATGCCACATCACTTCAAATTTTTCCTCAAGACCATATACTGACTACATTAGGTGTATTTTACAATAACAAACGACAACGATAACCAATTTGAATTCTATAGCAAGTATTTTAGCCTAGTTCGATATTTTTCTAATTTTTTTTACCTTTCTTGTATTTAAATACAGACACAATGTTAAATCTGTATCTGTATAATAGCACCGAGATACTTACGGGCTTGGCTGGATTAATACAGTAATACCTGCAATATATAAAAGTATAAACACTAGCATTTTTTCCTACAACATGGGGTGAGTTTTGTCCAAGTACGTTTTCACATAGGTACATGACCTACCTACATTTCACTCAGGACGACGCGACGAAACTTACGAAACCCACAGTAGCTAGGTATGCACCTTAGTTCGTCCGTCGTCGGTGTGTAGTCCGGTCCCCTCAACAGAACTTGCACCGGAGGCTGTCGCGTTCACTAAATACTTGAAGACAATAGTTTGTTCAGATCAATATTAATCACGCGAGGGGCGCTAATGATAAAGTTTGTGGTTTGTAACGCGGTTATGTCTGCCGGAACTTGTTCCTTACCGTATAACTGACATTCCAATAACCAGCTCTGATTTACTTGCCAGCTAGTGAGACATTAACAAACAAGGGACGTATAAAACTTTTACTTGCAACCGGAAAGGATATCTGCAAGTACCTAAGTACGCTCAATGTGTTTTCAGATTAAGAATGGACGCTCCGATGTGTCAGCAGCACTAACCGATGCACCTTATGTGTAAACAGAACTATTATCTAATAACTAAGTATTTCACGTGTGATCCACTCCAAACAAAGCAGTATGGATATATTTCGGTGCATTATTCTTAATTAACCTTTTGTCCTTACAATCATTAGCGTGTTGTGACCGCGACCGCGTCCATTAGCAGCTCTCCAATAAGACTGTTGCACTATTTATTAATTCTAAATGTTTATTGGTCAGATCAATGTTTATAGCATACTGGCGTCAATTATGTTGTGAGCCTTATAAGATAAATTCTATCAGACTTTTCAAATTAGTATTTTGTAGATCTAACAACAAGCAGAACACAAATAAAGAAGTACTTAATACTTACTTACGACTAATATCAAGATACAATAAGTATTAGATTATTATTAATATTTTTCCTTGTTAAAAAATACTAAACAAACCTCCGTCTCAGTATTTTAAGTGCAGACATTTTGGTCAACTAGGCATAAAAATTATGAGCTGCATACAAGAGCCAGCCTGCAGAATCCAGCGCTCAGAAAGTTTACACTTTATAAACGAACTTAGTACTTATCAGTTTCTGAAGGTAGGATTTCCTTAGTAGTATGAAGTATTTTATTTGTTTTTAGAGGATTAGTACAAAACGAAGCCTTAAAAGAAGCCTTCATGTTAATGACTTAGTTTTTGCATTCATTATATAAGTTCTACCTACTTATATGCGTACATAAGTATTCTCTCAGTGTGCAGTTTCTTTTAAACAATAAGTACAATGAAGCAACAAAATCTAGTTAATATTCATATCACGCGTTTGCTCAGTGATTCAGAAAATCAACCGCTTAAAGTTTGGAGTGAGATAAAGTAAGCTTTATACATGATTGAGTATGGAGTCAAACACAGCACTATGTCGTCACTCCTCATAGACGTCGAGCTAGCCACGTGCGATTCCGAAAATCCAATTTGGATAGTAAGATTGCCTATATCCGTTAATATTATTACTATTAACACTACTGATTTAGTGTCAGTTGGTAGCTCACAAGCTAAATAAAAAAAAATATTTAGCTTGTTTCAAGGCCCAAATCAGCAGTGTTTTAAGGCCCAGTTTCGTTTGCTTTGGGGAGAGAGAGAGAGAAACCTTAAATGGATGTGCCGGAAAACTAACATGTACTGATACTGAATCTAATGTACATATCCTTCAGAATTAAATCTATATCTTTAGTCAACAACTTCATTTGTCGTGTTAGACATTATGAAACATTGATTAGCTGTTAAAAATAACAACAACAACCTAATTTGACTTCGAGGACTAAGGAAGTGAATAAAATCGTGCGTGTTGGACTAAGGTGGTACGACTACGTAGCTATTAACTACGCGGTTGTGAACTAATCTGTATAATACTAGTGATGCGCGTGCGCCATATTATTTTGCTCATCACTGGTATAAGCACAAAGTGCATGGTTGCGGCCAGTGCCTGTACTTATGAGTTTTCCAATTAAGTAAATGGTAACCGCCGCTTATTGGAATAACAATTTTCAACGGAATATCTGTTTCGATCGCGATTAGAGGCCATCGCAGGAGATGCGCCTGTAATTCCAACTAAATTTATTAGAAAGCCGATCTCGCCCTTCTCCGCTCGCCAATTTACTAATCGTAACTCATCTGCGATAAGAACGGGATTACCGCGTGGCGCGATGGCGTGCCGGTCCGGAGCGGTCCGGAGCGGTCCGGCCGGCCGCCGCATTATCGGACCCATCGTCCGGTAATAAGGAGCGAGATTGGAGCGCTTTAAATAATATCAGTACAGATCGGTCCGGGCGCTGACGGTCGTTCACCGCGCCGCCTCCGACGCGCGCGCACCCCGCCTCCATCAATGTTACATCATACCTACACTCTGTTACCATGTTTGGTATAGTAATATAATGTGTTTGATTATACGACAAAGATATTATGGTACTATGGCACCAATGGCATTAAGAGTATCGCGCGTCAAGCAGCAAGATGGGTCGACGACATAATTCACGTCGTTGGGCGTACTTGGTTGAGAGCGGCACGGGACCGTGGTGGATGGCACAAACTTAGGGAGGCGTATACCAAGCAGTGGATGAGATCAGGCTGTGGATGATGATGATGATACCTATTCATTTGATATAATTATTTAAGAAGTTTGTTTCACTGTTGACTGCCTCGTTGGTCTAGTGGTCCCAATCGCGACTGCTACGCTAGAGGTCTTGGGTTCGATCCCCAGGTCGAGCAAAGTGTTATTTGGTTTTTCTATGAAATTCTCAGTAGTGGCTCGCCCCTTATTACATGGGACCCAAACATACCGGCGAACTGTGGGTGTACATTAAGTACACCTCTGCCTAACCCTTCGGGGAATACAGGCGTGATGGTATGTAAGTTTGTTTCACAAAGATAGATTCAAAGAAGCAAGGGACTCCGCGAACAAGAAACATTTTAAACGAAAGTTATGTAATTATATCTTTGGTGGATTGATCAATTAGAAGGAACAATACTTAAGTCTTCGATGCCGAAATAAGCACATGCATTCGATTCACTGCCATCCGACCAACTGGACAATTTAATACGAAGATTGGTATTGAGCACCAAGTCGCATCCTGATACTTTTCGCACATTCCTATTAGAAATGAATCCCCTGTACAGGCTTGTACATCTTGTTTCTTACTGGAATTGACAAGCATTGCACCGTTTTTTTTTTCTAATAAAATCTTTTAATAATCTAAAACTTTTCTAATAATCTATGAATAAATTATATTTATGAGTACCTATCTAACTATCACTACTTAATTCAGTAATATTTTTTAATATCTCTGAAGATACCAAGTTAGTATGAATAATCGTTTTAGATGAAGTACTCAACCAAGATTCGCAACCAAAACCCCGAAGAACGAATGCATTCAGCAAACACAATAAGTACTTACCTAGATACTTACTGAACTTGATTGCCATAATCAGCTAGAGTCAACCAGTCACAGAAGATACCTAGCTAACTTTATTTAACTTAGACTTTTGTTATACCCATGGATGCAAGCCCATTCACCTTCACTAACAGTGTCTGCTTTAACAAACCAGGTCCCCATGTCTTAAATGTTCTGTGAGAACATTAATTCTTTAGCTGTGCTCGGTAGCGGCTACGCAAACTTATATTTATGACGTTCTTCTGGTCTTCAGATGTCCTATGCTTAACAGACGTCAGCGTTATGTTCGAGCATTTGTGCTTGATGACGCGCTCGTGGCTCGTGGTAGCTCGTGAGATTCTCACGGTGCAACCGCCACCAGTTGATTGCCTCGCAATTATACAATAAAATGTAGCGCCGCATCGTCCTCGTGCCACGCCCGCGCCGCAGTCGCCCCGCTGCCGCCCCGCACTCGCGCCGCACCCGCTGGGAACACGCACTAATTGCTGTGGGTTTTTGTCGATCGACTGTTCCCACTTGTCTTCACAAAACCACTTATAAATTGACGCCATTCTCCCACAATACGTATTATCTTAATCGCTGATCAAAACGACAATTTAACAGTTTCTTGCTACAGTGAGATTATAAGTGAATGTGATTGGCGATGCTGCGCCACTTTCTAAAACAAAGGGCTACACATTATGCGGCCGCCTCACCGCCTCACCGCCTGCAATCTGCAGCGATGATGAACGCCCTTCACTATCATTATATATGATAGTGAAGGATATACCTAAACTCTGTTCTCGACTGTGTGCGATTTTATCTACGAACAGTTTAGAGAGCTCTACCTGCGCCATTCTAATAGTTGAGATTGGTTTCTTCTGATGATTAACTTTAATTTCCGTCTTCCGGACGTTTTCGGCGTTTTTGCTTAATTTCTTCTAATCCCAGCAATAAATTATATCAAACTTAACCGCCGCTGCCGCCGCAGCTCCGAGGCTACAAAATTGTGGGTTACCAGCGCAACGTTATGTTCTTATAACCGACCGCGTGATTAATAAACGACGGTTTAAACACACAAATCACAATGAGCGGCGCCCGCGCATGCTAGCCTGTGTGCGTGTGCGTATACGCAAATTATTTAATTGTCGGCGGCAGCGCTGCTCTATGGTTATACGCCATAAATCTAGCGGAGTCATCCGCGAATTATTCAAAGGGGCCGCCTCCGTGACGTAGTCCGTCCGTGGTCCGTCCGCTAGACACTGAGCGCTACAACCGCCTCGTGAATAAAGCGTTCATCGTTGTAGATCTAAACTAATTGAACATAAGTATGCTGTATACTTATCTACATACTTATGTTCGACACGGAGCTAGGTACCACCCTATTTAGGTAAATGTATAGAGCTTTTAAAAACCAATTTTAAAACGGTCACCCATACAAGTCCTGTTCGGGGCAACATAGCTAACTTACTCTATAGATCGATCTTACTTGCCATTTAGCGAGCTGCCTTCAGCACATTGGATATCGCACCCATTGTTACGCAATTGAGAACCAAGTTCTAGTTATTTGTGTGGCGGCTGTCGCGGTCGCGTTGATTCATAGCGTTCGTTTGTCCTTCCTGCTGTGTGTCAGTGATAGCGCGCTATCGCTGCGCCTGCACACAATCGCGCTCTATCGTGCCATCTGCGTGAAATATTCCGCCGTTGCCACAATGCACTGTAGCACCTACAAACTTTAAAATTGCACTTTAAATGACCTAAAAGCTATACTGCTAGAGTACAATTTCCGGCGATTTGGCGGAAAGTGCGAGTTGGTTTTACAATAACGACCTGTGGCCGCGTAATTCACGCCACCGCGTTCATCATGCAAAGTGACCACGCTAAACATCCTGACCAATTTCCAACTTAAGCATTTTGAAAACAAGGTTCATATTCAGTTGGTTGGGGCAAGATTTATGTCGCGGGGGAGTTTAGCGTTTGGTATCGGAATTTGAATTTTGCGCGGTGTGGTCGCTGCGTCGGTGCGCGCGCGCTGGCGACAGATACGCATCGTCTTGTTAGCGCTATCTGATGCCCGATGCTGTAATTGGCACGGAACTGCGCGTGCGCAAGCAACCTCACATTCATATAAAATGAATTTTAAAACGCGTTTTATCAATATTTATTCTAGCGTCATAATGGGCGCTGCCAGCGAAAATGATAAGTTGCGAGACGTTGTGGCACCTCCACGCCGCCTCCACGTTCCGTGCACCGACACAAGCCTTGGTTTAGACTGATAAACTTTTAATAAGGATAGAGGTATCTACCCTAACTAAAGGCGGACTATTAAAATTTGCAAAAATAAAAACAATCTATTTCGTCAGGAGGTAGGTATATCCGGTGAGCTGATTTGTCTACTTCGGTATATGGACAATCAAATATCTGCATGTAATAGATGCGCGGGCGCAGCAAGGTGTTGGACATTTGCATACAATGCGCGCGGGACGATGTTCCGCGATATTGTTGCGTTTCTTAGCACGCGTAATAGCGTCTTGCCCAACAGAAATACGCGGCTGATGATGGGTGCGCGGCGCCCATTATAAGCATCAGCACTATAATACCGTTTAATATACCTACTTACGTAAAGCCTAAGTAGGTAGTGATAATTAGTAAATAGCTGAGTAATCTTGGACAATATACTGAATGTATAGACATGAGATCAACAAAACCGGCCAAGTGCGAGTCGGACTCGCGCACGGAGGGTTCTGTACCATGACGATCGATGACGTATTAAAAAAAATACTTAATAGATCTCGTTCAAACCAATTTTCGGTGGAAGTTTATATGGTAATATACATCATATAATTTTTAAGTTTTATCATTCTCTTATTTTAGAAGTTACGGGGGGGACTCACATTTTACCACTTTGGAAGTGTTTCTCGCGCAAACTATTCAGTTTAGAAAAAAAAAATATTCGAAACCTCAATATCATTTTTGAAGACCTATCCATAGACACCCCACATGTATGGGTTTGATGAAAAATTTGTTTTTGAGTTTCAGAGTTTCTAAGTATGGAGACACAAAATTTATTGTTTTTTTTCTATTTTTGTGTGAAAATCTTTTTTTTTTTTTTTTTATGGTATAACTCGGCAAACGAGCAGGCGAGCTACCTGATGGTAAGTAGTCATCGCCGCCCATGGACATCTGCAAAACCAAAGGAGTTGCAGATGCGTTGCCGAGCCTATTTAGGGAAAGGGAGGGGAAGGAAAAAAGGAGAAGGAAGGGGATTGGGGGAGGAATTGGGCCTCCGGCCCTCTCGCTCACCGAACGAAGCGCAGTAACTAAACGCTACTACTCGGACGTCGGTCTTCTGCGAGAGTGTGGTACTTCCCCGGTCAAGCCGGCCCATTCATGCTGCGAACAGCGTGGCCCTACCACGACAAAAAAAAATCTTAATCTGTTCACATAATACATCTACTTACCAAGTTTCAATAGCATAGTTCTTATAGTTTCGGAAAAAAGGGGCTGTGACATTCGGACGACAGACAGATAGACAGACAGGCAGACATGACGAATCTATAAGGGTTCCTTTTTTTGCCATTTGGCTACGGAACCCTATAAACGTGGGTACCTGGGTAAGTAGGTAATATTGTCTGTTCTTCTGACAAACATCAAATGAGTGGCCGGCTGCAGCCGACCGACGCGGATGGTGACTTGTCTAAATATTGTGTAACACCACTTGACAGCATGAATAACGCGTGGCGTAGTGACTAGGTACTGGCGCAGACCTGCGCAGGCGGCGATCAGGCCGTATACGCACACGGGCACGACCTACGAGTAGTGATGGGTCGAGACAATGTTCTCTGTAAGACAATTTTCTGTCCTCAATAATGTTCTGCATTTTGGAGAATATTCCCAGAACATTTTTTTTTAGGGATAACTCGGCGAACGAACTGGCGGACCACCTGATGGAAAGTAGTCATTACCGCGCCCATGGACATCTGCAATACCAAACGGGTTGCAGATGCATTAATTCATTTCCAGGTGCTTTATAGTTCTAATGCAAATAGGAAGGTACATCGCAACGTATTCTGTTCAGTTTATCATCAAATAAATATTTTAGGAAATGCCAGAAAGTTTTACTCATAGAGGTCTGGCATCCTTAGCCGCACTCCCAAGTGACCGCTAATCTGAATTAATTCCGTCGAATAAAAAAGCTGTCCGTGTGATGCGCCGGCGCACGGCAATTGCGAAAGACGCCGACAATTGCCGAAGGCGCCGCTACGAATATGGATGAGTTTTATATTTGAGCTGGTAATTAGAGCAGGCGACGGACTGTACACCTAGCTCTTTGTGTGGGAGCAATTTGCAGCAGGACATGTGCTTTCATTTTACTACAATCATTTTGTATAACGCGATAGCCAATATTAACTATTTCTTTTGTCTTTTTTTGTCCTTCTGCCCCCTAGATAACGACTTATAGATAAAACAGCCTAAAGCTTAGCCAAAGGCATTGTCTGGATGTCGCCGCTTCGTAAGCTGCAGGCGTAACATGACATCCGTAGACAAGACTCAGTATAAATAAAAATACTTATATATTTCGACTCGACAAAACTTTTAAAATGTTTGTATTGGTACCTACGCTTGCTGGGTTATGTGATGTGTACCTTATCTTCTTAAGTATCGTCAAGCAAACTTTGAAATTATTTTCGAAAGAAACAGGAATTAGTACATAGAAGTTCTTTCGTTGAAGTGATATTTTAGAAAATTTTTGAGTAATTTAAACAAGGTGTTCCAGTCAACGGGCTGGCGATCTATCTTGCGGCTTATTGAAGAAATTAGACCACTAAAACTACGCTCATAGCTTTATTTATTACTTGAGCACGGTTCTCTCACAAGCAGAATTAAATCGTGTCTGATATACAGTGTACATGACAAACGGACATTGTAATCTACAGGATCATTCACGAGTACAATTGTCATACAGTGCCGTTAATTAGCAGGAGCCGCCATCTTGCGACAAAACGCAGCCAGGCGCGACAATACTGACGACACTGCGACAACGACACCGGAATTCAAACTATCTGTAACGACAGAAGGCTCACTACTTTTATTGCACTGTAGGAAATCATAGGAGGATAGATATTAGCAGTCATGGGAGCCTTAGCTGGCCTATCGGACTAAATCTACATTTGTGTAAGAGCATTCTATAGTCTAGAAACTTTTATCCTGTACTATTTTAGTCAGAGTCAAAGTAACTAAAATCTTTAAAACATTACAAGAATTTCCATAGTTCTTCGTTTCATTCCTTGTTTGTTATGCTTTTTGCATAACGGGTCAAGAAGATGGTAATAATATTAGAGTAGAAGTTCTCAAAATATT
The DNA here is from genome assembly GCA_958496365.1 of Subacronicta megacephala. Taxonomy (NCBI): domain Eukaryota; kingdom Metazoa; phylum Arthropoda; class Insecta; order Lepidoptera; family Noctuidae; genus Subacronicta; species Subacronicta megacephala. The sequence continues at coordinate 15,733,365 of OY292520.1, forward strand.
TGGTTGCGGTTGCGGTGACCCAAAGATGAAACTTCTGTGCGATTCCATTCCGTGTCATCACGATGTAAGATACGGCACCGGAGCTCAACGATTGCGAGATTGTCGCGATACGAGATCCCTCCGATGATTGCCGGGTGATGACTCACTGACTGTTACATGTTGCGTATGTAAATTTTAAGTCAATGTTGGCAAGTGGCCAATGACTGTTGTAGCAACATGATGGCCATAGCGATACCGCGGAGGTACAACGTATTCACTTAAGTATGTTGAGATGATGCGAGCGTTGTGTTGGCACACATCGAAGGTGCCACATGCCATAGGATACACACCCTCTAGAACCGATTCATTCACAAGATCACGGGCACCCCCTGGTACTTGCGCTATAAGGAACTACATCTGGAACTGAGACTAAACATCGTAAAGCAGTGCTTATATGAAACGCGACTCTCCCCCATCACCCAACAGAAAATCCAACAGAGAGACTAGCACTCAAGAAACACTCTGACACACAGATGCCGTCCGATGTTCACTGTCTTAGTTACTTTTGCTGCAGTCAGTCTGGAGGTAGTTGGCCATTCTTAGCATTTTAAGACACCTTCATGCGATAATAATTTAATGAGGTCGTGTGTGTAGTGTGCGTATAATATCCTTGCTGATTTTGCTTTTGTAACCTGGGCGCATGCTATTCGAAATTTGTGTGACATTTGCGTTTAGTCGCGACAGATGGGCGTGAAATCGCCGGTAATGGTCGCAGTCGCAACCCCTCCCCCCCTCCCCCGAGCACCGCGCACCGCGCCGCCCCACCCCGCGGCACATCTGTCTGCGTAATTAAACGAGCGTCTAATCTATTGATTATTGGCTGGTTTTTATCATTCAATTAGTATTATGTCAAGCGATACCAGTTTTTGTTGGAGGCATGTAAATTAAGCTTCGTTTCGCAATAATTAAGTCATCAATTAAACGAACTGCACCACAGAAGTACTTTCAATGCGCGATGTTATACTTAAATAGGCCTTAACCTTTATGAAGCAGTAGTACTTTTCTTTAATAGGAATATAAAATTAATTAATTCTTGACTGATTTAACCGCACAATTTGATAGACTTTATGCATATTTCATTGAAAAGAAACTTTTTCATCTGTGAATCACCTATTCACAGCTGTTTATTTTGTACATTTTTAAATTAATGGCTTTCTAATAATTTCATCATAAAACTGGCATAAACTCATAACTGTCGAAGACTCGGGTCACACTGAGTATCCCATTCTATTTCTCTACAAAACGTTGCTCATCAGCACATTCTATGCATCATGGATAGCAGTATAGTGCTCAGCATCGGCAGGGCTCGTCCTTTACCTAAAACATCAATCACAGTCGATTATGTAAAAGGCAACCTGCACCCGCACATCTCTTTAGACCACTCTACCACTCACTGACGTAAACAAGCTTTTATCAACAGTAATATGCAAGAAAATAATACATGTTTCATAAAATTTATTAAATGAAACATAACTTAGCTGCTAGCTATAATGTACCCAGAATAACTTTAATGCTAGTAATAACGTGAAAGAATACAGAGAAATCCGCTCTCAATATCTTACGATAATTAAGACGTGCGTTACTCATTACCATTTCGCATAATTCTCGCTCGCCTGCATAATCCGACCACTTAGTGCTGGCAAGTGTAACGTATTGCGTGCATGAGTGTGAGATGCGCTTGCGCATACAACCACTTTACCTGAAAGTGTCGGTTATCACGACGCCAGATTTGAATAGATGTATCGTCAGATGTACGTACCGGGAATGGTGTAATTGTAAACATGCTCAGGTGTGCGCCTGCTTCTGCGCATCGATCCTTAATTTTAATAAAAAAATTAGGGGGAATAATAAGAAACACCCTTAACGACATTGAAATTCGTGAAATGGCATTCATTGTTTACATAAGCCGTGTGCGACCATCACATATGTTAACGACGTGATAAAAAGCAGATGAACAGCGAAACACTTTTAATGACGCGTCGCTGGCCGCTGCCGCTCGCCGCTCGCCGCTCCACGACGACGCGACAAAAAAGCGAGACGTTCACGGAAATTAACCCTGTTAATGCAAACGCTCCCGTTTTGTGGCGGCCCACTATTGACACCCGCCATGTTTGAATCCGACACATTTAATTACCAGTACGTGAGACGCACTCACGTTTTTCTTCAGTGGATGGATTTGGAGGTTCCTAACTTGGAACGTGTTGGGAGCGATTGCAGTAATTATCACTTCATGACATTAGGAATGCTTCTGTAAATTACTAACATAATACTTCATATGTTTCTTACTGATCCTTCAGTATCTTTTCACTCGTATGCATAGTGAAACCTAAAGGGTTGCCCGACAACTTTAATTCATTATGCGCAAGCATTGAATCAAGCGCAGGCTGATATGTGTCGTTTGAATTACGTAAGTAGTACTAACGGTAACCGACAACTTGTATGTGCTGTTATCTCGATTATTTCTGCAGAACTTTTCCGTGATAATAAACACCACATGCTCACCTTACATCAGGTTAATGTACTAATTGCTCGGCTAAAGCAAAGGATGTTTATCACTGGCTTCCAGTTTTAAACTCACAAATATCTAACTCCCTATGTATTCAGTATTCAGTATTCATTCATTTATTGCGTTCCACAAAGTTTTTTTGGATGGTAAGTATACATTATTAATATAAGTACATTGTGGACCCTGTCGGGCACAGCAATATGGGAGAGAGGAAGTACTAATTTATGTCAACTATTTTAAAGATATTAATAATAACTGTTTTAAATTATTGTACTATATTTAATATGCAACTTATTTTATGTAATACCTCAATAGGTAGGTAAGGTTGGTGATCTTGATATTTTTACAGTGAGCGAATGATTACCTAGTAGGTTTTGCTAATATTAATAGGTACACACGGCTACAGGTCAACCTATACAAAACCAGTTTAAGCTAATCTCGCAGTGTACAGGCCTCCTGTACAAGACGAGGCCAGCGTAAACTAGTTGTGTATAGATTGATGTGTAGCCGTGCGTACATAATTTATTCTTTGGCCAAAATATTTATAGTTCTCAATGTGAACGACCATCTAAACTTATTAGTTACCTATAAATTATTATAAATTATTATATATGAAGTTCTAGCGAGTTCATAGAGGCAGCAGTGCCAAGTTCAGCATGATGATGTGTTGGTATGACGTGCCACTTTCTCCTTTTATCTGTATGAATATTCATTCTCACGGCATGTCTATGAAGCATTGCGTGGGAACACAGATCGACCATCACATCGCAGCTATCGTCAAGCATCGCGCGGCTACCAGCCGCCTGGCGCGGCGTGCGGACGTGCGGACGTGCGGACCTGCGGACGTAAGGACGTGCGGACATCAGGACGTGCGGGCGATGCCGCGTGATGCTGCGTGATGCCGCGTCACGGGCCTCGAAGTCGCTGACATACTGTGCCATCTGATGTGGACGTGTATAATGAATTCACACGTTACCATATTTCATAGAATTTAAAAAATCTTCATAGAATTTAAAACATGAAAGCTGTACTTTCATGTTTTTAGCCTTCACTGAGACATTTGGGATAAGGATCTTCGGTACCTCCAAATTTCCTCCGTAAGGAGGGACGTATATGGATTGAACAATAACTTTGCGAGACCAACTAATGTACCTATTGCCAATCCTGAAAAGATAATAAGTGTATAGTAGCCGCATACCGAGACTAACTAGTGCTGTCTAGTGCGGTCTAGGTACCGTGTGTTGTAATAATCACCAGACATGTTTTAGTTCCGATGTTAATAATGTATTGGCTTATTAAACAAAGAGCCGTGTACCCGTGTTATAAAGTAGCGCAGCATTGTACAGCAAGTGATAAGGTTATCTAGCGCATGAGTCAGTTTTGGGTAGTGCACTAAATTATGAAGCCGCTCACGTGATTTATCTGCGTGGCCAACGATACCGGCCGCGGCCGGGCAGCGCGCGCGCATGTTCTCTGCAGAGGTACAACTGCAAGCCGTTCTTGAAATGTCATCATTCTTGAATTTGCTTGTTACTTCAATTTGCAACAGAATAAATTAATTTTAGATTTGTTACAGTATGCTTCTGAAAAAGTTACTCCCCCATTATAAGTCAGTTCCATTCATTCTTGCCAGTCATAGTAGATTTACTAATAGTGATATTGCATTCGAATCATTGATTTCTGTATAGGTCCATAAGCTCAAGATAAAATTCATTCGTTCTTACTGATAAATTAAACTTGTACTTCTGTGCGTGAAAGGAGTGTAGTCGGTTCAGATCCTGCGCACTCGATATGATATAATTAAAACGCTCGCCGGCGCACGAGCGCGCGAAATATTACCATACACTGGTGTATCGCGCATCGGCGCGGGCGGCGGCGCACCACTCACGTGAACCTGCCGCACTGTCAAATTTTATTAACAATACACCAGGTCACCGAGGTCAAAACTGGATGACGAAGCTGCAATGATTTATATTAAGCGTTAGTTGTTCCTAGGTACTTCCTAGAAAAGTACTGATCTGGTTACTTTTTCTTCGCTTTAGTTTCGTTTAGGCTGTTAAATTACTCTATTTTTCTTTTTTTGCGATACCAACGCTGCAATATTACATTTAAAAAGGTTTTGTTTATGACACCTGCTTTATCATCCATAACGTGGCATGATAGAGCTGTTAACGGTTTTAGAACCCCTCTAATGGATACGCGTCTTTACTGACGTTAGCTCGCAATCGACGTGGATTTGGCTGAAGCTCTCCAAAAAAATCTGATTGGAAAACTTGACGGACAATTCACAAGGTCCTTGTCGCGCCCTCGCCGTTGACGGGTCGTGCTATTGTTGTGGGTACGGGCATATCTAGTGCTGTTAATATTCGTCGCTTTAAGATCTACGTGTCGTTTCTGAGTATCGCTGGCAAACGTTGGCTGCTCGCGTAGGGCTGCGCTTACAGAAGTCTGGGGTGATTTCAATGAATATCACAGATTCTTAATTCACGATCAATCATACTTATTAATTTATTCTTTGACTACACCAATCCCTTAGCTATTGCTTTTGAAACCTAGGTACCTTTTGTTACCTACCCCCGAAATAATGCTTAATAACAAGTAACTTACGTACTTCAGTTACTATTCTATCGTAAATGTACTGCAAGGTTTCTAAGCATGGAGGTGACTTAAGGATCCGTAAAAATACCTTTGTATAACTATATGAAGAAAGTAAAACATATTTCGAAGCGACCTCCACAAATTGCACCTTATCATCATTCCACTTGAGCAGGCGAGAGCGTCGCCTAGTGCCAACCTTACTTGACAATGAGGCCATTATAAAATTGTAAATGTATTTCAAATGAAATCGCTTGTAAAAACAATTGGCGCGATCTGTTTCATATTCAAGTCTCGTCTACATTTAATCTGCGGAGACTTATCGAGAACAAACTAACTACCTACTGATGTATGTACAATGGTTAGCTGAGATCAATTTCCTGTTTCCTATACACAATAAAATTATCTCAAATGTACTAATCTCACTTATTATGTTATCATCAACGACATACAAGTTGTATGCTTGTTGCCTTCTGGACCTTAATTTGTTGTGTTTGTGTGTGTGTGCGTTTGTTTGTTATGCAGCGCGCGCGCCGCACACCTGCGCAGGTCGTGCCGCGCATGCGTACTCGCGCCCTCGCCCCTGATTCACTGTAACACCTGATTTAATATGCCCATTATGATAATATTACGATGATCTGCCAGGAAGTAGACCAAAGCATTTATTGCCCTCGCCTTATGGGACACTAAGCTTCAGTAATTAATTGATTATGTTAAATGTATGGGAACACCTGTTATGGTTGGCATACATGAAGACACCAGATAGAAGATACGACAGACTGAACTGAGTGAACATTAGTGCGGGACCGATCTTCACAAGGAAAACACCAGACGCGCAACAGGTACAGTTACTTAATATTTAATATTAAAGCTTAGGGTAAACCAGGCCTTTTCACTAAAATGTCAAAGTTTTTGTTTTTGAGAGAATATAATTATCAGGTGGTAGGTAAGTATAGGTACGGGGCATACATACATACATATATCTACTATAGATTTCCACTAGCTAAGATCCTGGCACACTACTTTCGCTTCATCTACATTCATTAATCTCTTCATGCATGATCGTCGGTTTAGGGTGCTCGGAACCTGGCCTTTTTTAAGCACATCCGCAATTTGGCCTTAGTTCGCCGAGGTCGTCCCCTTCCAGCTCGTACATCTATACTCGCCATATATACTCGTTCCGTCAATCTCCGTTCATCCATTCTCTCTACATGACCAAACCATCTTAGCATACCTTTCTCAATCCTTGTTACTACATCTTCTTTCACTCCACAACGCTCCCTTATCACACTGTCTTTCAGCATAACACCGCACATACTTCTCGAAGCTCTCATCTCTACAGCATTTATGTTTCTTCTGCCATACCTATCCAACTTTCACTACCATACATTAGTGTCAGCGCCAACACGGGGCGTAGCATGATGATTTTAGACCAAGTTGTATCTTGTAGACCGTTTAAATCGTAAACATAGATACCTAAAATATATCTAGTCATAACTTCATAAAAGGAAAGCTTAAGCGATGGGTATTCAAAGCATTAGTTATGCCTAGGATGTATGAAGTACCTACTGACAAAATGGAATACTAATTGCGTCGCCACCAATCAGCAATGTCCTGCAGACACTGTGCCGTTGTGACACAATGTAGATGTAAGAAATTGCAAGCGGCGACCAATGGGCGCGCGGTTCGACTCCCGGCCGTGAATCAGCCCGCGCACACGTTGGTACTGCACCATAGTATCCAGCTAGGTATATCGTAAGTTTACGAGCGCAGTTCCGAGAACAGCCGAGCCATTATGTATGTATGCAGGCGAGCTATTAACGTAATGTGACCGATGCCTTACATTTTAATCTGTTTGACAATACAAAGTTATCGGAAACTGATATTGTTTGTACCTACACAATATGGTCGTTTACAGGGGTCACGGACACACTAACTATTGCTAGTATTGCACTAAGCATTTAGATATCTGAGTAAGTACCTATTAGGTACTGCATCTCAACGACGCGGTGTTGTACTACACCTGCAGAATTAAGTAACGGGTTACCTACCCAGCTTACATATTTTAAATTAAACCCTGCTTATTTTTGTAATTTTACACGTCACATTAGGTAGGTATATTAGATACAACATAAAATAATTTAATCGGTGGCTAGATCAGTTAAGTGATCATTACTCATGTAAGTCATGTTCTTTGAATGATAAACATTAAAAACAAATATACCTAGTAGCATCGGTAACATGAAAGGAATAGTTCATGGGAACTCGCTCAGTGAGCGAGCTGCAGTGTTAATGAGTGCGACTTGTCATGCAACGGAGTAATCACTGGCCGTTAAATAACAAACACTGGACGCGAGCGGAGCATGCTAATGAGCCGTGAGTTATTAGAAATATTGTGATTTATTGACTAGCATCGCGACTACCGCGCTGTCAGAATACAGTGGGGTTTGGTATGTGTGTCGCGTGGTGCGCGCGCGCAGGTGGCCGGAGGAGAGCGCTTCCTTCCCCGAAGCGTCGCGACGCCCATTGTCATACACACGCGGAGCACATACATATTGACCACTACAATGTACGCATGGTCACTGAGGGCTGCCCTGCACTGCACCAGACTTACAATACATTAGTAGTGTACCTCTAGCCCTTGTAGTGTGTACATGCAATACACCAAAATGTTAACGAGATCGAGCTTTAATTCAGTTTTGCTTTTTACTTGATCACCACATGTTTTTACCGACTTTTAGGTAAGAATAGGGTTCATAACTAACTGTGGTTGGTCTTTCAAAAATGTAATGGTATCTTTAACTATCCAAAATATTTTCCTAAAGCAATGCAAACTAAAATTGTTAACCATAACTTTGATGTTTTACCACAAACTGCTTATTTTATGTGCTCCCGACAAGCTCTATAAAAAGTTTTAACTAATTGAAAATAAGTTAAAACTCTCAATTAATTGAAAACCTTATTCAACAATGTAAATGATTGTAATGTAACTGCACTTAACAAAGTGTGACAAGTGAGCAGCGCGGCGCAGGCGCAGGCGCAGCGGAGCCCGCATCCTGTCGGGTGGCGGTGGCGGCCCTACGCACTGATGTTATCTCGCTAAATACGTCGTATCACACCATATCACGGGCGCATCACTTACGACTGACGACAAGTGAAACACAATCGGTGGCACACTGCGCCCGCAAGGTGCAACCACGTGCAAGCCTTACCTTTTATTCAAACTGTCCTATGCTAACATTGACATTGTGCTGATTGACAAAGTGACCTGTGACAAATTGTTCTATATATTTTACAACTGAATTTCGAAGTTTTGAATTCTGGAAGTAATTAAAATTATATCACGACAGAAGAGTTAATAGTTTTGGCACCAACGAGCACTCGAGCCATCTGATGGAAAGTAGTCATCTCCGCTTAGAGACACCTGCAACACTAGAAGAGTTGCTAAAGTGTTGCTTTCCCTTCAGTGCCCCTACGGACTGCAGCAACCGAGAGAGAGGGAAAATGCCTCTCACGGGTAAACATCACATCACCAGTCAGACTACAAGAGGAGAGAGGACATTTGTAGAAGCTGATCTGAATAAATAAATTAAGGAGTCTGCTTAAAAGGAGGCTTCAACTCATTATATACGGGGGTGATGGTGCGGTGCACCGTGCACTAGTGACAATATGCAGTGATCACCAACTCCCTCACTAGGTTGGTAGTTTGTTGTGATTGTAGGAGTAACCTCTCGATACCTATAGGGAGAGCAGTGGAAATACTTAGATTTTGCAATCGTATTGACCCAATTGAAATTGGACATCGTATTTAAATTGGCAAACTGTTCTTAAGATATTGCAGCTGGTTGATTTCTGATAAGACATAATTTAATTAAATGTCAAGTAGGGTGAGTTTAGATGTAGAGGAAGCGCACCGTTATAGTCTCTACTTACATGACTATATGAATACAGTTAAAGTTTAAACTGCAATTTTATCTTTGAAGGTACAAAGCAGGTTAACAAGCGCGGTTTATAGCGATGCACAGGCGCAACATAAAGCGAACAACGGCGCAGGCGACGGCTGGACGACGGCGACGCAGCGAGGCCGTGCAATTAAACGCGATTAGCGCATGCGCAACCGACTGATTGGTAACACCGAAGCGCTTATAGACACACACAGAAGTATCGCTACACATACTGCACCTTGACAAGTTCATGTAAAAACACTCACCGGAGAAAGCTATATAGGCAGGGCTTCAAGCACCTTTAAAATAACAAAAATGAATAATATCGTAGTAGATCTTATAAAACCGAAACCAAAATGGCCGTACGTTTTAAATAATGAATAATCAAATGCCACGTACTCGCTCACTGCTCTGGGGGGCAATAAGCGTTGTGGGGCATAGCGTGAATTTACCACGCAGGGTGCCGAATTTAAAACATCATTCCGAATAAAACTTCTGTTCGCGATGTTTGCCGCGACTGGGCTCGGAACTTGAGCGCGATATAAAACGCAGACATTGGTTTTGCTTTGGGTTTTGGTTTAACAGCCACAATTTGACATACTCCTCACTGGACACGGCCGGTATATTTTAGTACCATTATTCCTACGGTGATTTCAGGCTTTTCAAGAGAAGTAGGCTAAAGTACGCTAGATTTTGTATGAGATGTAGTAATTGTTCTAGTTGTATCTTCTATATAATTACTGTCCTGTCCTTACTTGGAGTACCTACATAGTATCTGCCGTCATCCCAGAACTCTTCGTTTTTTACCATATAAAATTCTGCATAGATATATCATTAGCCACTTTTGCGTCATGATCAATGATAATTTTAGCGTGTGTGCTCTGAGACCAAGTGGGCTTTTTTCGGAATCCCAATTACCTACATTAAGTTTATTTGCTGGTATAATCCTCCTCGGTATAATCCCGTACTATCCTCGACATGGTTCTTTACTAGCGACATATATAGACGGTATAATTTATGAAACAGGCTTTGTCACCACTTGCTCCAGTTAACTGTCTCACGCGAAACACTAACGTGTCGTGTGAATGAGCGGCGGCAGCGGGTGCGCGGGGCGAGGGGCGGGGTGCGGGGCGGGGTGCGGCGCGGGCGCACGTCCCGTTACGACGAGTGACCTTTGCAGCCAGTCGATCGCTCCACTTGGGCTGTCCTTGACCTCGGCTTCGCATGCACATGCTGCATTTGTTATTAATAATTATCCTCACACTTGTCCTGCCTTGTAGGTTCGTACAAAGGCAAGCACCGTTCAAACTAATATGAGGGCTTCTCAAGCAGCCTTTTTTAATTAAGCATTGTGATAGGTTTGTTTTAGTTGTTGTCATCAACCCATTGCATTGTCGCATTGCTGGGCTCGGGTCTCCTCTCCGAACGAATGGGATTAGGGTTCAACCACGCTAGCCTACTGCAGGTTGGCAGACTTAACACGCTGTCAAGAAAATCTGTCAGGCATGCAGGTTCCCATATCATTAATGTCACTTACTTGCTCGTTTGCGCGTGCGACGCCGGGCGGTAAAATATTATGATTATATGTTATGTTTACGGTTTAAGACATTTATTTCTCAAAACAGTTTGTTTGTTTGTTGTTTTGATAGGTAAACCTGCGAATATGCACACCTTCCTGAAAAGTGTTCTGCACATGATTTCACAGAACATTCCAAACCAGAACAACTCAATGTATTTTACCAGGAGCTCTTATTTCTTATACCACTCAAATTGTTAATAGTGGTACTCATGCATGGATTAGTGATGGAGGTTACAGTGTCCGTGCCCCCCCCCCCCCCCGCCCCGGAATCACCTAAAATAGCATCGATTATGTTTATAAGAATCTTCTTCATAAATTCAACTGGAGTTTGTCAATAAATAGTGTTGAGTTAGTACATAAACCAGCTGACTGAAAGTTTAACTTTAAACCTCTCCGGCTAAGTGGATTATCACCTGTGTTTGCTCGTGCTTCACTCGCGATTAGGCTGCGTTTGTATCATTAGGTAAATTGAATTAAATTAAATTATTTTTACTCGCCATAATACAGGGCTATTCAGATTCAGAATATATTTGCCAGTTAACAAGAAGGGGTATCTTAACGAATTCTAGTTAACAAAATGCTAAGAACTATCCTCTTTCAAAATTACCGATAATTACTAGGGAATTTTTGAATTTGGATAAATTATAAAACAAAACTTGTTCAAAGTCAGGTGTACTCGACCTTTGTGACTGGCAGGTGCACCCTTTAGTTTGGCAACGCATCGGCGATCATTCTAGGGTTGTCACTTTTGGTCAATCGTCACGTGATATGATTCAAGCAACGGGATATCTCGACCGGTGAAACGAATTATGTTTTTAGTATTATTGTCATTACTTACTATGATAACAAGCAATAAATGTAAGTGACATGACTTGTTTACAGCGCGTATCTTATCACGTACCTATAGTACATATTATGTAAATCACTTAGTGTTTGGTATCCGACACGATCATCACGCTCACGTCATCAATAGATTCCCATCTATAAGTTCAGTAACATAATTACGAGTACTCATAAAATAATATCTACACAATTATGAATTTATTAATATCGCTATGCTGTTTTTTGTTTGTCTTGTATTTTTTAAACAAAAACAAATGTTACAACATTATGTGACGTCCCTGTTCTTTATAATTATTGGTATCTACGTATAATGTATAGGCGTACTAGCTTTCCGCCCGCAGCTTCGCCCGCGTGGACAGCACGATTTTGACTGTTTAGTTTTTTCCAATTCTGGCGGGAAATTACAAATTATCCTTACATATCTTTCCGCCCGCTTCCTTGCGCGGGTAGACCACAAAATTTGCCCAACTTTATTATTTACCGAAATATAAACGCAGCTGATATCCTTTCCCAAGGTCTAGCCTATTTTTGTACCAAATTTCGTCAAAATCCAAACGGACTTTCATCCCCTATTTCATCCCCACACAGTGTGAAATTTCAAAAACCCCATATCAAATATTTATTTATTTCTTATCAAGTGCCTAAACACAAAATCTCAGCGTTTATCTTCAACAATAACAAACTCCCATACAATTTTTCATCCCTTATTAGAACCCCTTTTTTACAAAAAAAACGTAGCTTATATCTTTTCCCAAGGTGTAATCTATTTTTTTACCAAATTTCATCAAAATCTGTTCCGAGGTCGGGCTTCAAAGCGTGACTTTGTTTGGACTTCCATATGAACTTTCATCCCCTATTTTATCCCCACACAGGTCGAAATTTCAAATACGCTAGAACAAATATTTATTTATTTCTTATCAAGTGCCTTAATATAAAGTTTCATGGTTTTATCTTGAAAAATGACGAACTCCCATACAAACTTTCACTCCCTATTTCAACCCCTTCAAAACTATTTTTTGCAATAAAAGGTAGCCTATGTCCTTTCTCAAGCTTTAGTCTATTCCAGTACCAAATTTCATCAAAATCGGTGGAGTGGTTTAGGCGTGAAAGCGTAACAGACAGACAGACAGACAGAGTTACTTTCACATTTATTATATTAGTAGGGAAGTAGGGATTGTTGCGTACTGTATGACGTGTCTAAGATTACAAGTCGTTGTCCTTTTTTGAATTTGGTTTGGTTTGGTTACCAAGAATAAAGGATTACATATATGACTGATTTGGTACGCGGGCGCTGCAGGTACTAGATAATATCCAGGTATCACATTCAAATGTAAAAATAAATTAGAATCGGACGTAAACCGAATACTTGAAATAATAATTCACTGGTTAACGAATAACAATTTATTAATTAATCTAAACAAAACTAATATATTGAAATTCAGAAATAGGAAAAATAATTTATTAGATCTTGACATACGTTATAATGAACAGCAAATACATGAAGTTGATAACACGAAATTCCTAGGCCTAAATGTTGACTCGAGTTTAAATTGGAGGTTCCAAGTTGAGAGTATATGCTCCAAGTTAAGTAAATTTTCATATGTACTTTATATGCTTGGGAAAGTTGTGAACCAATCTGCAGTGCTCACCGCATATCACGGGTATGTTGAGTCGGTATTGAGGTATGGTGTTATTTTTTGGGGTAATTCGGTAGACAAGGAAACAGTATTTACAGCTCAGAAAAGTTGTGTAAGAGCAATTTGTAAATTGAAACCTACAGAAAGTTGCAAACCATTCTTTATTAGTTTGAAACTATTGACCCTTCCATGTATTTACATTTTTGAGGTGGCCGTGTTTGTGGTTTCACATATGTCTATGTTTGAGCCACTGAAGAGCAAACGACATCATAATAAAGTGTGTTTTCCGTCGAATAAAACAGCGCAATTTAGTAGTAGCATCTTTTGTATGGCGCCTCGCGTCTACAATCATCTACCTTCACACATATTATTACACTTCTCCATAGAAACATTAAAATTTCAATTGAAACAGTTTCTCATTAAGAAGGCATATTATAATATTAATGAATATCTTAATGACAAATTCAATACACATAAGTAAATATAAAAAGATGCTACAAACAAAATATTATATCAATATTCAAATTAATTGACATTTTGTATCTGGGTTGTGACATGTAATAATTTTATTGTAATGTATTATTATTGTATTATGAACATTAACTACATACTATTATCATAATTAAATATTGCATGCTAAAATGGCAGAGTACAGCTGCACAAAAATGTTTGTTCTTCGACAAATGTATGTACTTACCACCTTATTTTCCTGTATTCGCAATAAATGATTGAAATTTAAAATTGAAATTGAAATTGAAAAGATGAACATTGTACCTACATACATTACTTATACTTCAACAACGTAACAAACTTAAAAAGATATACGGCTCGTAGCTAAACACAGGTGTTTGAATCTTATTAGAGGTGCAAAATCAGGCTTCTTAGGCCATTTATGTGCCTCCTCCTCAAATCCTTCCTCTTTAAATATTTAATTTATATTATATTATTTCTAAAAGGTGGCAGTGGATAAGCAATAAGTAGTAAGCAAGGTATCTACAGCATAATCAGCATAATCGGCCTATAATATTCCAACTGCTGGGACGCAGGCCAGGCCTCCTCTCGGTGAGGGGGAGTGGGCCCAGTGTGGGTTGGTAGTAGTCGCATGTCTTCGAATTTTTGGTTCTAGGACATGCCGGTTTCCTCACGATGTTTTCCTTCACCGTTTTGGGAGCAGTTGTAATGAAAGAATTTTACGCCTAGTAAACCGCCTGTCTGGGTTCGAACGTACGATCTGCAACGTGTATGTCGCGGCCGTTACCACTGAGCCACCACCGCTCAAGCAACGTATACATGTGTATATGTGTATATTTAATGATTTGTTGTGACTTGTTGAGTGAGGAGTGGCAGACTGCTACAGTAACATGACACGTGACACATGTCGCGTGCGCGTCAGTGCGACACATTTGTGGTGTTAGCTGTTACTGCTGTCACTTGGCCGCGTACAGCACGCGTATTTGTCACAGATATTGCTCAATTGTGTCTAAAACCTAACGACATAGTTGATTTATTGATTTTCATGCAGCGACAAATCATAATAATAACTCATGTTTAGTTTATAAATTTACTTAAAAGTCCATTTGAAACAACTGTGCCTGTTTGAAGTTAGCCGTTGTGATTTACCGCGCAGGTAAAGTCACTAAATAGGTACCTACTTAGCTGTGTTTTTATAAATAAAAGTCGAAATAAGTTAAGAAATTACCCAGGATACAGGAAACAGGATCAGTTTTATGTTAAAAAACCACTGCAAAGCGATGTGGTCCACTCAAGTCCTAGTGATACAGTCTATCATGCTATGCTCTGTGACCATGACTACCTAATTACAAAAGATCAAAACGGTTGATAAACTAAATATTTTCAAGAAAGGGTCATTGCTTAGCCCGCATCGTTCTATTCTAAATGTACTATCACGCGTGTATTCCCCGAACGGCTTAAGGCAGAGGTGTAGTACACCCACAGTTCGCCTGTAAGTAATAGGCTCACCTATTGCAATTGTGTTTTTAGACCGGTGGGACTCCCCCCTCTTACGTAGTTGGGTAAGAGTTCAGACCCGCTAGGCCAAAATATGTGTTTTAATATTTTAATTAAATTTAATACTAACACTAGACTAAGCTGTACTACTACTAACATTATATGGACTTGTTTCCGAAATAAATTATTTTGAATTTGAATTTGAATTCACCGGGCACATATCAGAACTCCGAGCTACTACTTAGAATTTCAAAGAAAACCCCACTAACAACACTTTGCTCGACCTGCGAATCTAACTTAAGACCTCTAGCGTAGCAGTCGCTTGGGGCCACTAGAATAATCTGGCACTTCCTCAGTACTCTTAATTGTTCTAGAATTTGTAGGAAATAAACTGCTGAGTAATTCAACGGGAACTTGTTCAGAGTTGATGAAATACGGCCTTACAATAACGATATCTATGATGACATACTTACATTACAACCAATAGATTTGGTCAAATGTGAACTAATGGTTAATTTATATTGCCATACCTATCTATTAATCTGTCTTACTATTTATGCGTACCTAACCAGGCGTCCAGCTCAAAGGATTATCCAAATATATTTATATTACCATTGAGTCTTCATCCCAGGCCCAACAAACAAAATGTCCCATTAAATAACATTTCAAAAGATAAGGAGGAGGGAGGCTCGAGGTTCACCGTGGGAGGGGGAGGGAGAGGGCGCTCCAGTTGGAGGCTAGCCTTTGTTTAATATCATACAACTTTGAAATGACGACCAGTCTCTGTTTTGCGTTCACTAAGTAGGTAATGTTTTTCGATGACTAATTTATTATATATAATTTTAAAGAATTAAAGTTAGTTATCACTAAACAGAATGATGTTATTTTAATGATGGAAATATTTGACTGCGGGCAAGATTCCTTTTAGAATTCGATTCGAATTTTTCATTCACTAAAATAACTTTATTAGAATGGCTAATGCAAAAAGATAAACAAAATTATGTTACCAAACTTAGGATAGATTCGATTTAATATCTTGTTACTAATACATAATATTAAGTCTCTTGCTGCAACCCTTCTGAAAAAGAGACATTAACATTTTGCACGAAGCAGGGCTCCATTGAAATTAACCAAAAGTGCTTTAAAACTGGTGTGAGTGCGAGGCAATGTGTATGCTTATCATGTATTACATATGTAGCTACCTCTTTAACTGGGAGGATAAAGAGGTCTAGTATAGGGCATATTAATATTCATGGCATGTCTCCCGCCTCACGGCAGATGTCGCTACTTGCCGTTCAAAGGCTGCCTTCAGAGCTTATGGTACCTGGAGGTGGGTGAAATTGTCGACAAGTGCCTCTTTAGTGTAGTCGAAAGTTTAAGTACAAATATACTTCAAAGTATTGGTCTGGAGGTGTCAGCAGAATAGTAATTTAAGACATTTTCATTGGTGGCATTTCT
This sequence comes from Subacronicta megacephala, assembly GCA_958496365.1. NCBI lineage: Eukaryota > Metazoa > Arthropoda > Insecta > Lepidoptera > Noctuidae > Subacronicta > Subacronicta megacephala. The sequence goes on from OY292520.1 coordinate 15,749,934, forward strand.
ACAATGATGTACCTAGTCGTGAAAGTCCAACACTATTTCTGTATCTCTCTGTTGTAAACAAAACAAAGCACTGTTATTATTTATGAGTATTTAGATAAGTGGAATTTACGGAGCTTATGTTGTGTATGTGAAGCGGTCAAGCGCGAGAGTGTCCGCCCTCGATTGCGTATCGCAGCGGGCCAGGCATTGAAGGGCAACCGAGGCGGACAACAATGTCCACTTGCACCATTGACATACCTACATTAATCATATTTGATCGGAATATGTAGAATAGTGTAAAAGAACTGAATGTGATACTGAATAGAGAAAGGGAACAGTGTGCCGACGGAGAATATTTACCTTCAGGAGGACTTAGGTATGTATGGAAAACAGTGAATGTCGGAAACTCGGAAAGATTGCAGAAATGAATGAAATAGTCATAACTATTTTGTTAGTTTCCCTAGTGTTTATGTGTTGTTATTCCTAGTGCTTCTTCTTTTTCTTATTGTGTCAATGGCAAACACCTTGGTTTGTCTATTGTTATTAAGTATTTTAATTTCTAATGATACAGCGTGTGTTAAAAATTATGTAGGTAGAACGTGCCAACCTAGTCAAAGTTGAGAAAGAAAATTAAATTGTCGTATTGTAACTAGATATATAAGCACCGAAGCCGAATAAAAATTACTAAGTAACTACTAGTACTAGGTAAGTAGGCAGGGACCTAAGATACAATATTATAGACGCCTCTGGTTGTAGGTAGGGGTCCAGGTGACAGTGTTGTATGTAGCCCACGTCTGTCCTTATACTATTACCTATAATATTATTATCATATGGGACAGTTTTAACCTCTTAATAATATTCATTTAATCGCATTACCTATGTTTTGAGTGTCAAACGTGTCAGTTGTAGATGTGTATAAAATAAAATTAAAAAAAAAGCGTCTGTAAGTAAATAGTATTTAGTTGGGTTCTATAATGTTAGGGTAGCCGGTAAGGCGACGATCACACAGATATGCATGGAGCGATGTTTGCACGGTTATACTTCAATTAGTGTTTAGAATACGTATGCCTCAGTTAGGAAGCGTCGTCGTCGTGTTGAGCGGCGGCCGAGCGGAAGACCCGGAGGACGCTCCTTATCGAGCCGCACACGAGCCCTCCCCCTCCTCCTCCCATCCTCATCCAGTCCTCAGCACCGCGCGACACCCCGCCGCCGCCGCCGTCACAACCCGCCCGCATTTCCCCGCGCGAATTTACAATGTAGCGAACCTCCCGCCCTCCCTCTCCGCAAACCTCCTTCCACCCTCCGCACACAGTGAAAACTCGCTAAGAAATTTTACACTATGTTTCTTTGTCACAAGGTTGGAATTTGAATAGACCGCGTGAAGGATCGCGGTGTGCGTGAGATTTTCTCGCCTGGAAATTCTAATGCGCCGCGCGACTGCGATAAAAAATGAGCGGCTCGGGAAACGTGAATACATTACCGAGCGAGACGGAGAACCGCCTCCGTCGGGACGCCTACCGCTATGTACTTTACACTGCTTTATGTTTGAGTCGGCTGAAGGGAAGGCTCGCGCTATGTACCGCTTGAAGCCTGCTCAATTATGTATCCAGCGGGAGCTCTGCCGAAGCGCTCAGTAAATCCTCTTTAGAAAGGGGTTGGAGTTAGAGCTGTCGTTATAAAATTAGACGATTATAGCTTACCATAAAATACCGTGGGAATCTAACAGCTAATTAGTTCCGGCGGAGGGGTCGGCGTTAGATAGCTACATAATTGCCACATAAAAACGTACAATACACGCACGGGACAAAGGGTTGCGTTATTTTTTATGTGGGCACGCGCGTCCTTGTGTTTTTCTGAAGTGTTTTTGCTTCTTCTAACGCGCCACCTGTGTGGAAGGGTTGCGCGCGCGCACCACGCGACACACACTAACACACATTAGTTTTTTGTGACACGTTTGGGCCGAGCACTTGATAAATGAGATTATAACAATGCGTCCCGATTAAAAACCTTCACGACTTAAGAAAGGATTAGGGCCTGATTTTTCAAAATAGGGAACAGAAATGAAATTTGTGACTTATTGACGTTGACGTTGATTCTGCAATCAGCAACAGTGGTTCGATATACCTAAAGCCTGGAAAAACATATTGACAGCAACATCAAACCGGCGCTAGCCAAATGGCTAGGGCGTCGGACTTGCGACGGCAACCACATGAGTGGTTGCCGTTTCTAAACTCATTCATTGCACTACCGACGTGAACCCACCCGCATTTTATTGAATTGAGGGCTTTTGAAGCCTCCTCTATCCTTCAAATTAGTTCCTTTGCAGACTCCAAACCCACTTCGGGGTAATACTTAGTTTCATCACTTTGTGGGCTATCAATGTACTAATATTGTATGTGGTATGTTGCAGAGGCGTCGCGAGCCGACGTCCTGGCTGGTGTACCCGGCGTCGCGCCTGCAGCGCCTCCTGCAGGCAGCCTCCGGCGCCGGCGCGCAACACTCCGCCGCGCTGCGCAGGCCCTCCGTCATCACAGGTACCTACGACATCACATGGTGACGTTACTGTTAACACCGTGCAAATTTAATAAAAATACTTGAGCCAAGACAGAAGACGGCTATTTTTCAAAGTTGAATAATAGAATGTCTCGTAGAAACAAAACCATTGACTAGGTGTGTCATTAGTTTTATTGAGCGGTTCGTTAATAAAACTTTCAAGCGTGTGATAATGCCGCATGTTCCACGAAGCCCGCGAAACATAAATCTTTAACATATTCAGCATTTATAATCAATTACAACATTTATATTCAACGATCTTTGACTGATTTAATTCATATTAATAACAACATTAAATGCAACGCTCGCCAATTATTTATACATTTCGTGGCACTGAGTCTGAAACGAACAAAAATTATACACGGACCGAGAAACATACATAGAGCATGATGTGTCATACGCTTAAACACTAATGTACCAATTAAAATACGCGCAGTGGAGGTAGTGCAAGTACTAGACTAACGTTGGCTACAAAAACTAAATCATTAGGTGCTTAATATATTTCAATTAAACTGTATTCGTTGGTCAATGTGGCCTATTCATTTATAGCTGTTAAATGTTTGTAAAATAAATTGTGTAAAAGCCTAGTGTGCTCTGTGCGGTGTTGGTGGTGGTGGTGGTGGTAGTGGGTGGTGACGACACATGGTTATGTGACGCGGGGCGCGGGGCCTGGTTGATGGCCTGCAGCGCGTGACGCCGCACCTAACCAGCGACGAGTCAAGCACCAGGTCAAACCATGTCTTCATTAACGACATCACATTATAATACCAGATTTCAAGACGATACAACCGACCTTAGTGGGTACCTACATCAAACTATTGTTGTAGACAAAACGTTGAATGACTGCCTGCAGATTGTTTAAGCTCGTATCGCTTGATAAATAGCAGCACTGCTCTATGTAGATTCCTTGCCTCTGAAGCTATCGTGTTCCCTAAGGAACCCTTTAAAGGAAAAATCACAAAATAAACTTTTATTACGTCTGCACTACAAGAGCTAATAAATAGTAACGTTATAGTCAAATATTTGTTAGTCAATACCGGCGGCGAGCGGCGACCGGAGGCGGTGGCTTGTTCCGCGATAGGTAAATAGTAATCATAAACATGGTGTATGCCACGGGCGGCCCCACGGGTATAAACTAGTGCACACTTAGCTGTCAGACAATTGGTAATCTCACCTCAATACGAAAAATTATAAAAGTTACCGGTAAGTACTGAATGAAGTAGGTAGTGTTGGCATATCTATCACTGTAGTACCAACTTATTGTGTTCGTTGTTCTAAATCATTGATCACATAAAGTTGCCGCTAGTACTCCTCCGCCACCACCCGTCGACAACACATTTCATGACATTTCACTCATTTTCATCGGAGTTTATTACTTCACAGATTAAAGCATTAATACGATAATATAGGTAGGTAAGTATAGACGTGACAAACAAATGAATATAGGTAACTTAATAAATACCGAAACCCATATTTAAACCCGACTAGTATTGGTTGTAGTAGACGTCGCAGTACTTAGTATTTAGCTAGTTGCTAATACTTATCCGAATGGCTGGGTGACTTGGCGCGCCGCCAAACTAGCGCACTTAATCCTTATTTTACAGTTCAGGGGTAACCCCGTCCAAGTAACCCGCCGTTAAGCCCACCTCGGTTAAATCTCAAGCGATCGCGAATCGAACTCGTTTACCTGGCTGTCACACACAAATACGTCGGTGGGAGCCCTCCTCACTAAATTGATTTCATTACCCCAACATGTGGGGCATAAAATTAGGGGCTCCGAGAGCGCCGCCGCCGCACTTACACCGCTATTGCAGAATATTATTAGTTTTGTAGATACAAACGCTACAAAAATGCTACTTTCGCTTAGAAAAGTATAAAAATACATTATGTTGTTATCGTTATTTTTGATAACAGATCAGGGGCCCGATTCTGCTATTACAATAGCACTGGTTTTTAAATACCAAAGTGGATAAGTTGTGAGAGCTAATTGTAGGCAGAAACTATTGAACCCAATATGATAAGATTGGTTCAATTTTCTTTATTTCGACCACGTTCATACATCTTATCATACACGCACTGGTTACTCTCGACATGCCATCAAACCAATATTTAACAGTATATTCTTCTCCAATTGTGTCACTGCATCGTCTCTTAAACGGCAACATTATCTTATCACACTATTCCTCAATCTATCATTCCATATTACACCGCACATACTTCGCAAGGAACGCATTTTCACAGCATTTATTCAACTTTCATGTGTCTTCTGCCATACCCCACATTATCTTCCATACTTAAACATGTAGGTAATGTAGCAAACCGTTGTGAATAGTCAGCCGTGCCTTGTTTAAACGGACTGGTTATCGACAATCGCCGTTCATTTTATTTCCCACACTCAGTCTCCTTTCCACAGCAGCATCAATCTTACCATCCTGTGCAAACATACTTCCCAAAGAAGCAAACTCAGGCACTTGATCAACACTCTAACCTTCATCGCATTCAAAAACCACTAAAAATTCGTAATGTGGAATAAGGATGCGTTACACATGACAGGCAGTGATCTTGGTAACTTAGTTGTTCAAAGCATCGGTGTCCCAAACTCCAGAACGCAGGTTTTGATCCTGTCTGAGGTAGGGTTTTTATTCCGAAATTTTTTTTTATATTTTTTTGAAAGAAAAAAGAATGACTCTCCTCCAATTATTTCTATTACCAACAAAACAAATAAACACAATCTTATTCCAAGCGTACTTAAAAATATTAACTACATCTTATTACATCTCAATTTGCACTTGTAAGATGTGAGGACACAATAGTGTTGGATATTGAAAGGGTAACAGTACGAACAGAGCCGGTGCGGTGCCGCGAGCGTGCCTTACATTGTGTGCCGTGTGTTGTGTGTTGTGTGTTGTGACGCTCTGACAAGTGCTCGTGTCAGGGACCTCTCACTTAGATGAAGGGTTGTAAGCTAAGAAAGGGAAAAAAACTATTCACTTTTTCTTATAACCGTCTTAATGCTATAATTTGTTTTAAATGATAAAGGTTTTATTTACAGCTTAGATTCTTATTTTTATTTCAATGATATTATCTACGATCTATGATCCCTACTGTAATTGTTATAAAGTGAACCCTGCCAGAATTATATTTGAAAGAAAAATATGTATTATTATATTTGCCATCAGCCAATATTGTTCCTTATTGCTTACTGTTCACATTAGAAAGAGTTTCAATCATTATGGTACTTAGGTTCGCGGAATTACATGTGGTGTGTAGAGGTCGGAGAGTGCATCACGAATTCACGACACAATGGGTTCCGCGGAGGCCGCGCACTGATAAGGAACGAATCATTTGATGAGTGCTGCCGACACCGGACAACCGGGGGCTTATCCCCCCTGTACACTCAACAACTTAATATCTTAATGTCCGGTATTCATCTACCTACTTGTTTTTTGTAAGTAGATAGAAACACAAAGGCTAGTGATCTATTATCACTCGATGGAAGTTTTATATACTGCGTTAAGGGGTACCTTCATGTAGATAAGGTACCTGCCTCTTACAGTTAGCCTTATATGGACCCGTTATAATGTATAACGAAAAAATAATTTAATAGAAACCGTATGTACACCAGTTAATGGGAGGGACCAGTAAAAGGGTAAAGTACTACAGAGCTACATCAAGGCGCCACCGCTACGTGGTGGAAGTGCCTAAATCTCGCACGATGCGTTTCGCGTCTATATTTATAGTGCGTACTGCTCTATTGTGGAATTCGCTACCGGAATCTTTGTTCCCTGAGACCTACAATTTGGGTGACTTCAAGACGAGAGTGAATAGGTATCTTCTAGGCAAGCGCGCTCCATCGTAGACTATTTCGATGAATAACATCAGGCAAGTTGTGGTCAAGCGTAAGCCTATCTGTGATAAAAAAAACTAGTGGTCAGACGGCGAGTCTTCCGTCAATATGTTCTGTTTTCATTAAAAAATAATTTAAGAAACATTTTGATTGGAGTTTTCGTCTAACATTGCGCACGCTATTTTCAAATATTTCATGTTAAATGTTGTTGAAGATTGTATGTCTGTGAAATAAATCATTTTTCTACAGGCTTCCGATTCGGCCTTAGATCTGTGTCGCTAGCTGACGTTTGCATCGGTAGTGGGATGGATATTATTTGGCATGTGACACCATGTCGTTAGCCTTAAGCCTTCATCACTGAGTCTTGCAGTCATGGTGTATGAAATCGAAGGTCGATATTAAGTTTAAAGCACACGTGCGGGCACAGTGCGACTATGTCTGAGTGGCAGGAAGTCGACTGGCAGACACCTCGCATGCGCGTCGTGCATCTGTAATACACACCTCACTCTCATGTACTATACACACAGTTCCACTCTTGTGGACACTACCTACACTAGAATTTCACTGTATCACTTTTTATGGTATTTCCGACTCTAGCCTTTTTAAATCAGTGGCTATGATCGCATAAAGCAACAATTCTCTCAACAACAATTTAATTCCTACAGCTATTTTTCTTCTGCACTATACTAGCTAGAAAAGAATTGTTATTTCATATACATAGTTCGATCTTTGACGAAGTTTACAGTAGGTAGGTACTCGTCTAAAGCTTTGTAATTAGCTCTGTCTATAATTGTCAGTAGGTATGAGCGATTTTGTTCGCAGTTAATGAAAATATATCACTGCATAAGCAACGTTTTAGCACTTAGTTAGTAACGAGTGAACTTTGAGTAATAAGCTAGTAGGTACCTGTACTACTTTTATAATTACTTTAATATAATTAGTGCGCCGTGTCACGTTACGCTACGTGTGCTAGACATAATGACGAGCACACAACTACCCACGGCGCCACCTCGAGTCACCCGGTGTCCTGCTGTTGTGTTTTTTGTGTGTGCAAGCAAATTGTGCACACCTTGATAATGGGTCAGGGTTGTGATAAAGCCGTCCGATGCCCGCAGGACGCCGCGCTGATAAACATCACGCATATCACGATACATCACGATGATATAGTAGAAGTGCTGGATGCACCTCGTTACAATGTTTTGACTAGTTGATAGTAAGTAACAGGTCCATAATCATAAAACACGACGATCTTATAATTAAGAATGATCATTATCTTCCAACTACACTTTTTTCAGATTAAATTGAACATTTAAACTTGCACAAATAGAAAACCATCGAAAACCAATTATAACAAGAGATAGTACGGTAATAGTTAAACTGCAAAAGAAATAAATATTTTTATAAATACAATAAACATTAAAAGCTTTCTTACTGACAAAAAAAACAGTTGCGTCGTATTTTTACGAAAACGGTTTTATAACCGACAATTATTTAGCGTTTTTTACTATTACTGCTTGCCAGAGGTCTTGTACCGTAACTTGTGGTCTTTTGTGTTTGTCTCGTAAAAAACGGAACTTTTTGTGGGTGTCAAACTTAACAATAGAGTAGATTTGCAGTATTTCGGAATTTTAAGTTATTAACTGATTTTGGTTGTTAGAAATATTGAGGTACTTTCTCCATATTAGGTAAAAGGCTCGGAAGATTTAAGGTTATAATTGCTCCACCCTTCGGGTTCGGAAAAGTACAAAAAAATAGGACTATGGTATGATGGACTTAAAATTTTGAAGCCTACAAGGACAATAAAATCTTTTCGTAGCTAATATTTGTCATATTTTGTGCTTGTATATCTTTGTTTTCGCATTTCGGCACATAAATCTGCATGCGTTTTGTGCGGGCGAACGCGTGGCGTGCAGGGGTGCGCGAGACGGGCGCGGGGCGAGGGATAGGGTCGAATGGTCCAGGTGCGGGGGCGGCAGATGTCAGCGTGACGTCATACGTGACCCACATCCCGCTGTTGTGACATACGACCAACCGTAGGGCACAATCGGTGCCGCTGAAGGATTACGCATAAGTAGGTGACTATAATAAACGAAACATATTTCAAATCTAAACTATATTGTGTGGTTTTACAGCACGCGCCGAGGGTCACATGACGATACAATATCGTTCACCTACCTATACCTACCTAGTTTGAGATCCATATACTCACATTGAACCATATTGTAGTCCTTACGTACTACTGGTGCTGGTGACAACATTTTACACAAAAATGTCGTTTTAAATTTTTTACGATGAAACATAATTGACAATTGACAAAAACACTTACAATTAGTTGCCATGTAGGTCATGACTACTTATCAATGTTTTTTATAACATACATATCATCACGCCTGTATTCCCCGAAGGGTTAGGCACAGGTGTACTAATGTACACCCACACTCCGTCGGTATGATTAGGATAGTAGTTTCCACTACAGGGCTCGGCGCTGCCTAACTAACAGACTGTGATGCATGAACGCCTAGTGGCAAAATGACTTTGATTTTTTGATGTGATGTTATGGTGCTGAGTACCATGTTTTCTTTTTTTTTCTTTTCCTGCATGTCTTCCTTCAGCCTAAATGGATAGAGGTCCATGTAGGTGTCACTCACATTTAATGCATATCACTTTTGCATTTACTTATACCTAGGTAATACAGGGTGTCCATACTATCCCTAAAAACGGGATGGATCACCTTACCACATACCAAATTAATTTATTGTTCAAATTCAATATTCAATATTATATTGAATATTGAATTTGAACCTAACCTAACCTAACTATTTTTGCAATATTGGTACCTATAATAGGTACCAATATTGCAAAAATAGTGTTTGTAAAATCCTTATCCATAAAATGGATTGAGTTAGGTTAGAGTTATAACCGTTTCAAGTGAGTTGTAAAACCTGAACACCAAAACAATTGTGATGGACCATAATTATTTTTATTTTGTAATTTTTTAGCGGTCATTGAAGAAAATCCATAAAGAAACACAAAACGTTTTACCTAATAATAAATTATATACTTATTAGTTATGTATGTATTTTTGTACATATTTTTTTAAACATACTTACAGTACTACTTTAGTACCTACATAACTAATATAATGCATCGTAATTACGAAGTATTCACGTTATACTACAACAATAATTGTAGTCAAGTTTCCCATTTTCATGGGCACCCTGTGTTAACTAATACGAGAACTAACTACTTATATAAGTTGTGGCTCTTGCCCGCGGTTTTACTCTGGATTTATTTAGTATTTTTGTGTGGAACACTTATTCTTTTTATAAAATAAAGTAGCCTAAGTTACTTCTTATAATATCAGCTAAGTATTCCGTCAAAATCGATCCCGTCAATTTGGAGCTGAAAGAAACAGACCAACTAAAAATGTTGTCTGTCTGTCTATGTTTTATTTAACATTTTACAAATGTATATGTATAGTTTATGCACGTGTAGATGGAACGTCACCGTCGTGTTGTGTGTGTGTCAACATGCCTGGCTTCATTACTCTACTTACGGCACATTATTTTGGCAAGCGGATAGTTCAAATTGATACAATTGCATTATACTTGGACAAGTTGCCAACTTACTAACAAAATGTTATTTTAACCATTTGTTCTAGCTTCCGGTTTAATAGATACGATTGATGAAATGGTTACTGGATAATGCAACAGAGTGTTTTGTAGCCACTACGCGACGTTCTACTGTAGGTGCCATTGTCTCGGTAGGTATCTCCCTACCTCGCAGCGGTAGAGGTCACTGACACGTAATCTTGTGAATGGATCTTCGTTTTCACTACATTTTTTAGGTTCTGAGCAAAAAACGACAAGCATGACAATATTGTTATTTTTTTTTTAGTTTTTGCGTTAATATGAATAGATGTATAAAGTTTTGTATACTTATAACATAATAGTCTTTCCGTTATGTACGCTGTCATCGCACGCTTTTTAACTACTAAGTAAGACAAAGGAGACAGAGTAGGTAGATACATACCTGTATTATTAAAGTTATTTTAACTTCTTATATTAATCAAACCTATTCAAAATATTCAAAGACAATAAGTCAGTACTTATAATTCATGTCTACATTATAATAATGTTGCAGCACAAACACGTTAATGAACGTAATTAAATTCGAGCTAATAAATCAATTAAATTAATTCGTCATTGGTCGCAGCGACTACAGCACTTGTGGAAGGCAGACGCTAGGCGTAGAACACCTGTCCACGCGTGGCGCTTTTGTTGTCTGTGACACGTAGGTACCGACGAACAAAACCTTACACAGTGCACACATCTTCCCTATTGGGGCTCTACGTTAACTAATGCGCGGTTTTTTTATGTAGGTACCTACTCAAGCAACTTTAAAAACTTACTTATGATGCTTACATCATCATGCTCATAGCCTTTTCCCAATTAAGTTACTTAAGTACTTACTTATAAGTACCTTTGATATAAGTTAGTGAGATTGTGTTGTGATGGTGTGAGGTACTTTGAAGATACATATTTTACTGTTAGGTTTATGCTGTCTCTACTTGGACGACCAATTGTTACTTAGGATTTAATAGACTGGTCATAACTTCACTTTATAATTTTTATAGACACCTACTTTAAGACAATAATTTAATAATAACCCAAATACAACCCAATAAATATAACCCAAATAGAAATTGATCGTCGCATCGAAAACGCCTGGAAGTGCTACTAGTCCATGAAGGATTTAATGAAAGGCAGCCTCCCGCTTTCCTTAAAGCGGAAACTAGTCGACATGTGTGTCCTACCCGTCCTCACCTACGGCTGCCAGACTTGGTCACTGACCGAACAGCAGAAGACCAAACTTAAGGTTTGTCAACGAGCAATGGAACGCAGTATTTTGGGGGTCAAGAGGACAGATCACGTTCGGAATACCACCCTCCGTTCCAAAACGCGCATAGTGGATGTGGGCGTCCAAATTGCAAGCTTGAAGTGGCGATGGGCTGGCCACATCAGCCGCATGCAACCGGACAGATGAGCGAGGCTAGCTACCGAGTGGAAACCTCGTAATACCTTTCGTAGACCACGTCGGCCGAGGAAACGTTGGCGGGATGATATCGATCGGTTTCTGCCAACGTGGTATACAGAAGCCCAGGATAAACAATCCTGGAAGAAGTTAGGGGAGGACTTTGCCCTGCAGGGGGACACGAAAGAGGCTACATAAAAAAACCCAAATACCAAAATTGGCAAAGTTTGCCGCATACTAATAAACTTGTGAGTACCTCATCAGTTTCAAATTTAGGAGTCACCTTAAAGGCTTCTAACGCGCTATTGAGGTCGTTGTGAAGCTCTGAAGATATCAGCTGAATTTAAAAATATTTTTGATCATGTCCATACTCAGTAAGACTATGGAACGTGTCCTTAACACCAGGCTCCTGGCGTACCTAGAAACAAATGATTTCCTCAGCGACTGACAATCCGTATTGTCAGTTACTGGGAACTTTCTAGCGTACCTACGTCACACATATGTGTAGTGAAGCCATCGAGGGGCACGGGAAGGCGCTTGCCCCCCCTTGATATCTCGAAGGCTTTCGACAGGGTCTGATATAATAGCCTTATTAACAAGCTTTCATCGTATGGGTTGTTTACTAGTTTCGTAGCTTGGATATCGGACTTCCTAAAGAATCGGTCAATTCCAGTCGTCATTGATGACTGCTCGTCCGATCTTATGGATATTAATGCCGGTGTTCCCCAAGGGTCAGTATTCTCTGCGACACTCTACCTGATTTACATTGATGGCCTGCTGAAGCCCGGTATCGTTGGGTACGCAGACAACAGCACCGTTGTAGAGAGATACTCATCCAACGCACAGACTGGTGGACCGGAAATTCTGTCACTAAGAGAGGCGATAGTCGGTCGCCTGAATTTGTCCCTTCAGGCAGTCCGCAAAGACCCAGGCGTGTCTGTTATCCGCCAAAAAGAGCCCATTCCAACTGGCTCCTACTTTTTGAGCTGTATCTGTGCCGATAACTAACCACGTCGAACTCTTGGGTGTTACCCTGACTTCAACCCTCAACTTCAGCTCCTATACAGAGTCCAAGTCCTATATAGCTTCCAGAAAGCTGGGTATTCTCTCGATGGTGCGTCATTACTTCACGCCGGAACAATTCAACACAAGTTCTGTTGTACATGGAACACTCATGGATCGGCTATGTACCAGCTCGAGGCGTTAGAATCCGCTGAGAAACGTGCCAAGAAGCTAATTGATAACGTCTAAGGGAGACGTTCCGGGCTAAACTACTAAGCCTGGAACATCGCCGCAAATTTGCTAGATTATCGGTTTTTTATAGGATATATTTCGGAATGCGCATCAGAGCTTCACAGTCTTATTCCCCCTTGCCCCTTTTTTCTATTGGACAATCAAAAGCACAAAAAAGCAACATCGTTTCTTGGACATCCAAAAAACCCGAACGAAACAGTTCAAGTCCACTTTTATCATGCATACCGCGTGGGTCTTCCCCGATGGTTCTAATATGGGTGTCTTTAAATTGATGAATCGGTTTCTCTTAGGCAAGCGCGATCCATGGTAGGTAGCAGTATCCCTTAACATCAGCCGAACAGGCGGTCAGGCATAGAATGTATCATGAATAAAAAAAAACGAATGTAGTAAAAGTCATTGGCTGTTCTTGTGTCTATTTTAGAATCCTTAGTAAAATCCTTATCCTTACTGAGTATAAAATGTTAACGTTAAGCTTATTGAAAACATCCAACATCCAGAAGTATATTTGTAGTGCATTTAGTACCTAAAAATATTAAGTAAATACTTAGGTACTTATTTACCTCAGCCGCTGCAGAATAATGGCCAAATTAATTTGTTCCATGTGGGGATCAAATGCAAAAATCAAGCCACTTACCTACTTGTGCAGATAGGAATCTGTCAATTTTAAGACATACCTACTTAGCGAAATTATTCGTAGATTTATTGTGTCTTAACATTTATATTGGACTATTCGTTACTATAAGTTTCAGCTGCATCTACTTAATCTGTAAGTAGGTAATAGTATAACGCCCTAGCCCTTGCCCTAATAATAAAATTTAATGTTGTCATTTTGTCATTGAAACGATTTTAGATGGACAGTTATTATAGGTTACCTATAGATACATGATATAGGTAAGTAGATGCAGGGCGTGCTCCCATCAAGATACTTCCGTCGGAATATGTTTCATCCGCAACTTGCGTACACCGTTACACGTGAGTGAGACTGAGATCACCTTAGAGCTTGTGACTGCTGATAGATACGCTCCGGAGGTAGCTACTGTGAGCTTTGTCAGACTCATATTATCCTGTAGTGTGTAACACGGTGTGACATGTTAATTGGCGCGCGTCACAGGTTCAAGTTCAGGCTCCGTCTGAGAGGCGGTCGGTGACCCCGCGCCGCCGTGACGTCACAACAACTTCTCATTACTTACTTACACCCCACAGCCGGTCGCGTCCATTACCCGACACGAGCCTCCTCGCAGACTCCGCGACGACCGATGAGCGCTCTGGGTGGCTTACAGTCGTGCTCGATCATTTAAATCAGTGAACCTTGAGGAACCCAAACCTCAGTGCCACAAAAACTGGAGCCGCCGACGAAATGAATGGAGAGCAGAGGCAAGTTTTTATGGACGATGACGACGCAGAGAGAAACGGCATTCCGGAGCGCGGGACGCCGCGGGGCGACGCCGCGTGCGTATGTAAAGCGACGCCGAGGAAAATCCATAACGGCACGCGGAAAACCCTTTTAATATACGGCACGTAAATAAGAGTAGAGTCGCGGGGGCGGGCGGCCGCCGAGCGGGGGGGCTGAGCCGCCATTGGCCGGCCGCCTCGCCCCGCCCCCGCGAAAAAAACCGTCGGAAAAAAGCGGCGCTCGCACGGCAGTGTCTCACGGACGCGCTCGGTGGGCGGACGCTCGCACCGAAGAGACGGCGCGACCCAGGACCGGCGGCCGCGGCCGCGCCATGCCCGCGCTGGCCCTGCGCGACCAGCCGCTCGACTGCTCCATGCGCCTGCGCGACCTGCCCGCTTGGCCGCCGCCGCACCCGCGCGCGCTGCCCAGCGACCAGCAGCGACACGGTCAGTAGACCCGCCGCCAGCCCGCTCCGCCGGCGGCCCGGCGCGGTGCCCGTCCAGTGCCAGTGTGTAGTGACCGCTCGGGAGGGTAAACAAACAGTGCTCCCACACACTCCGTCAGCCATTGTGTCGCGGCTCCCATTCATAAAGTCCGCTGTCTAATTCTTGAGCCTTTGATCCGCGGAGTCACCCCCGGTTCGCGAGCGCCGGTCTCTGGGGTCACGTCGGGGGCACATTGTTGTGACCCGGGGGTTGAACTCGCTTTACAAATTGGAACCGATACGAGACCTTTGTTTGCAAATTTTATTCTTATAACGTTTACTTTGCGCCTCACGAGCGACATAGGCCAATTTTCAATGCGCGTACGCAACTGTTATGGCACAACTTACAAGTCGTTTAACAATCGTACAAGACGCGTTCTGTTCATGATCCGACCGTATGTCACCGACTAATGCTTTTTTAAATAAATTCCGTCTCCTCCGTCGTTGCCATGGTAATTCGTTTGCAATTAAAATGTTGTGATTAGTGATGTTAATAAATGTCAGACGTTAATTCGGCGCACGCAGCGACGATACAACGAACTATATGGTAAGCGCTAAGTTTAATACCTACACTGTCGGGATTCTACACGACACTTGCCGTATGGGTATGTTTGCTACTTAGTTATTTTTTTTTTTAAATGCACTACACCACATTGCGGTATTGGAAACGAACATTTTTGACTACGCTACAAGCACAGGGGTGTGCCGATGCTGCTAACAATTTTATGTAGCATAAGACATTTTTAACTTAGGTACTTAATTCCTAGGTATAATAATAAAAACTAGCGGAAGTGCTGCATATTTGAAATACTTACTTAAGTAATATTACCTTGGATTTTTTTGGATTTTATAAAATTATTGGAGAATTATTAAACTCTTTAAATTAGTATTGACCTCATCAGCATCAAAATCAACATCTCTGAATGCCTGATTTGACTTAGGCTGCAGACAATTTGAAATAGGTACCTACCTACCTACAGCGAAACAAATTATACCTACCTAGGTATTGCATTATGGTTCTTGTTTTAAGCCAAAAGGTTATATTTTTATCTTATTAATAATACCTACCTAGCCTAGGTATGTTTTTATACTTATCTTTGTTATAGAAAGAAAGAAGAAGGAAAGAAAAGGTACCTATTTCATTTCTGACACAAAAACAAAATGATACAGTTTCATTTTAGGTACCAAAAAGGTATAACAGTCTCTTAATAGGCAAGTAATAATTTTTTATACATATAATTATTTAAACGAAATAGCCTACCTGTAAGGATTTTGTAAACAGTGACAGTAATTACAGATTAGTGATAATTTGACCTTTCACCTTACATTTCTTATATACCTACTTACCTAGTTATTTCTGGCAGGCATTGTATATTATATGTAGGTAGGTAGAAAAACCAAAAAATATTTATATTTTTACCAATATTTTTATAATTTTTTGAAGGGGGTGGTTTTAGTTGGGTTGGGTAATTTATTAAGTTTTCTAAATACCTAACTAGGTAGACGTTTCATCATCTTGTGGCGCCCTGTTTTAGGTCCTAATCAATAACGTAGGTAGGTATCTATTTGTCATATGTCATGTTTCCGTGAAAGAATACAGATTGTGTGGTTACTGGTCCTATTCCAAATTATCTGCAGTATTTCAAATATACTTCCTCTACTTGACTGTATAGGAAGGTACCTATACTCGTAGCGATAGCACTGGAATTAATTGTTAAGAGGCTACTCAAAAATTTCTTGATGTCCCACCTCACTATACCTACCTACCTACCTAAGATGCGAAATATTACCTTCTTAGGTATTCAAAATAAGAGAACTGGATACGTACCTAGGTACCTACTATAAATATTGTTACTTTGTAACAGTTACACTCAGAATTAGGTTTTACAAAAAAAATATTCAGTAATAAAACGTAAGTACCGCAAGCATTGACAATATTCAGCATGTTTAAGTAAGATCCAAAGTAAGTTATAAATAATATGTCAATACCTCAACTAGAAATTGCTCTTAATTAATGCGAACAAAACTAACGACATCGCCTTATATACCTAATTAGGTTAAGTATTTAATAATTTATTGCATGATCAGGGCTATTCGTATAACTTGCTGTTTAATTATTTCCAATAAAAAACTATTAATTTTAATAACTAATGGATAGGTAGGTATTAATTCTCGTAGTTTATTATAACAGTTGTCATTTCTTCATGATAAAATAATACTTAGATTAAAAAATCTCTTCAGAAATGTTCAAAGAAACTGTACCCATGAATGGTGTCCGGTGACAAAAGCCGGTGAGCAGCTCAGCTCGGCAGTCAGCAGGTCTCGTATAAATAACTGGGAGCAAGTAATTCGACAATAATCCCTTATCGAAACTTATGTGGGGTCAGGTGGCGTATTGTGATTTAGCGGGGTCAGGCAAGGGTTGCCCCCCGGGACCTGCACACCCTCCGCAAATAATATTAACTCTCCTTATGCGAGCCTTTGTCACCTTACCGTCCGCGCCGCGCCGCTCCGCTCAGCTCCGCTCTCGTCCGCTCCGACACGCCCTGGCAAAGGCGACTGTCCACCTCTTTATCTTTTCAAGTGTCCTTTTCCCGCTTCAAAAGACTCGTTTTAAATTAAATATATGAATATGTCAACAAGGCGCCGCCAGGGGTGCGCCTCGCTTCATAACTCCTGATAATACAGTCTGACCATGTTATCGCAATGATATTAAAACACAAATCATTTGCTGATAGTGTTACGATTACATCGACGAGACATATTAAGTCGACATCAACATCTCCACACACACGTGTCAGGTGGCAGTGTGGCACACGTGCACTCCCAGCTCCCGGCGCTCGCTACTCACCGTCATCAGAGCCACCAATCATCACTAATTTCTTCTTCTATCCTAGTTCAGTACCAGACAATACACTAATGGCGTTTTTATCGCACTCCCCTCAAATTATATTAAAATTACGATCGAAACGGCATCAAATCACCGTAATGTAATCGATGTAAAATGCGCGTCGAGTCGCTGCGAGGTGTAATTCGGTTGTAATAATGTCATCTATGTAAGTGAATTAGCGGATGATGGAGTCACGCATTGTTTAAGAGTGTAATAACACGTGTCGGTCGCGTCGCACGGCCACGTCGCGCCCGAGCGGAGCGCGGCCAGCTTCGAGCTGAGCATGCTGCTCGCGCGCATGGGAGCGCGCTGAACTTTGGCACAGGCGGCGCAGGCGCACGCAACGCACACACCTGTCGCCCCAAATTGCCATCCGCCACGAACATTGTATTTTTGACGTAACGATCGCAGTTGGATTTAATTTTTGTTTTCGCCATTTGTTTATGTTTAGTCACGCCATAACTATTATCCATATCATAACCTTTTCGGTGTTCAATAATTTAAGCTTATAAAACAATGAATATCAGGTTCCAATGTTTTATTGCTTGATGTAATGAAATGAATAATCATAATCATATTAATGGAAAAAATTATTATTTGATACTATTGCATTTATTCAATAGGTCTTCCTACCAACGTATAACAGGTATCTGTACTTAGTTAATTTTTACTGCGCAGTGCTGCGACCTCTTTGATCAAGTAACGGTTGTTAATTAACGCTGATAATGGGATAACTACCTATTATTATACATAACATACAGGATGTCCATGAAAACAGGATACCTGCTTAAATGTTACAGGTAGATTTTGTATGGACATATAGATATATTTATTATGTATACCTACGTATGTTTTTGTTGGATTTTTGCCCCCGAAAGAATTCACAAAGTATTATTCCGTCAACATTTTTGTTTACGGGTCCCAGCATCTTTTATACGAATAATGGAGATACGATAATACTTAAAACTTAAAAGGGCTATTAAGCTAAAATGGTAAGGTTTTATTAAAAAAATATTTTTGAAATAGAATAGTAGTATTGTACCCTTTTATCCATGTATGGTATGGTGTCCCGTTTTCATAGTTTTGGATAGCCTGTATAAATTAACGCCACCCCACTACTGTTCGAGTACCGCCACTCGCAGTATAGAGTGTAAGAGGGACACTTAATACTAATCGATCTCTCAAAACTTACAGTAAGTAAGTATAAGTACCTTCTCATTGACAAAATTGATACTTTTTGTTGAGGAGTCCACCTCCATTACCATGTGTTAATGGAACATATAGTTTTTTTTTTAATTTTTCAAAAGATCTAAACGAAAGAAAGATCTATAATTAAAAATGTGATGTTATTTTTTACCAAAGTGTACCTAAAACTTCTTTATACAGATACTTACCCCCATTACTTATACCAAAAAGGTCTTCGGTTTAGTTAGGTCAGAGTGACCCCTGCGCGCGTCGTCAACAGCCAATGACGTTCAGAATCATATAGGGTAAAGTGTACAATAAATATATTGTATCGGTACTACAATGAGCTAAAACTTGTCGTAGCCAGTGGTAAGAACGCTCTCCCGTGGTCAATATTTGTGTGCTGTTAGCGAAATAGGCGGATCAAAAATTAAGTAATGATCACTTGCTACAACAGTGGAACATGAACATCCCACATAAGACCGTAACACACTCGTTGCGGATGTGTGGTCCCTGCCAGCCCGCGCCAGCCCGCGCTAGCCCAACTCTATGGTTACAAAAGTAACATCTAGGGTTATTTGCGTTTCACATGAAGAAGTCTCATTTCTTTTTTACAGAAAAGTCACAAGTTTTTCGTTGGTGTTGTTCGTAAATATTAGATAATCACAATTATTCTAATTATGGTGTACAGCCTGTCATGGTGGTGGTAAATATCAAGAATCCCATGGCCAGCACAGATATTATATTTCTATGGCCATGACTATACGACAAAGAAAGGCAAGTGTGATTTTTGGTCAGTAAGGGTACATGTCCTTGTTATTATATTTTTTTCTACTTTCTATTTTCAAAGTTCAGCCTGTTTTTGAGCCAGAATCATGTATGTGCCCCACACCTGCAGCACCTGCTACGGGTGTAGGGCACCGGCATAATCAGCTCAGGACAGAAGCTGCTCCGCGCATGAGATCTTCTTAATAAGCATGTCCGTCGCCCCTGCGCCCGCGCCGCACCACGCCACCACCGCAGCGTGAGAAACACACTTTCACTGACGGACATAATTTTATATAAATTTACTTTATTACATTAGATACCTACTTAGGTGTTGTACCATCATGCGAGGCATTTACGAGAAGACGATAGTTAACAAGGTAGTTGGCTTATGATGTTCAAAGTATGTTAGAGTCCAGGCTGTAGCTCAGGTACCATGACGTCAGTTATTTGTTAATCACTGACATCAAAGTGGTCTTTACAGTCCGGGCAGCAGCGCACCGCCTCCTGTCTATCTATATCTATCTATCTATATGGTTTCGGGTTGCCACTCTGTTCTTCAATGTCTCATTTAAGAATCGGTAGAAGCTATGAATGATGATAGACCAACTTTAGGACTCACGTCGTCTTAAGGAAAGAAGAAGAAATAATTGCGGATAACTGTAGGCCTACGGTTATTATTATGTTCTAAACTAAGAACTGTAGCCTCGGCATAGACTGTAGCCTCGGCAAAATTCAAACTCCGCTCATATTCGATCATAGAGATTATCTCTGAAGCTCACTTTTTTATATTAGATGGCGTAAAACCTACTTGTATCATAGTGTAATGAAATTTTGTATCTCAAAAATGTGAAGCCAAATTTTTTAAACTATACTTAAATAATTGATGTGCTTTGCGAAATATTATTTGGTCTTCGACACAAAAGTTAAAGCGAAATGCTACCCGGAGTTGATGAACTAAATAACAATCTGAATCTAAACTTATATAATCACATGGTACTTATATTTGCTAACGTATTGGAAATTACAAAAGTGTGAGAATGTCTTAAAAACTTGAAATTGGGCGAGTAAGTTTTTAAAGGGATTGGCTAAACTTAGATGAACGCGAGTAACAGTTTACCAACAATGTAAATACAAATGTTTGTTTAGTCAACAGTTCAAGCATTAATAACTGTGGTTACCACAGTAATAATTTAACTTAACACTGTGCTATTGGTACACATGTAGTTGTGTGGCGCGGGGTGCGTGCGACCATCTGCGTACACACGGGTAAGTCCGTGTGCGATACCACTAATTCGATGAAATGTAGAGATGTACAATAATTAGGCACATTTGCATAAAAAGATACCTATGCAGATTAATTAAATATAAGAGTCGGAGTGCGAGCGTCGGCGGGGGGCCACGGTGCGCGGGGTGGTCCACTTAACAACCAGCTAATAATTAGAATGACGCGACTAACTTATTATTATAATATATTCTTTATAATACTCATGCAATTATTTCTAAAACGCGAAATACCTACAATTATTATCTTTATTATAAATCGGAGTGTAACATGCGATGATTATGTAAAC
Source organism: Subacronicta megacephala (assembly GCA_958496365.1). Taxonomy (NCBI): domain Eukaryota; kingdom Metazoa; phylum Arthropoda; class Insecta; order Lepidoptera; family Noctuidae; genus Subacronicta; species Subacronicta megacephala. The sequence continues at coordinate 15,770,892 of OY292520.1, forward strand.
ACAGTTTCATCGCTGCTGTTGTAGGATATTAAAACGGCAATATTTCGAACTAATTATATTATAATAACTTATATCAAATACTGATACCTAATAGTGTGAATATTTGCAAATAAGCAATAGATATTTGCATGCGCAGATACTTAGTGCGTTTGCTGTGCCGTGTGTGTGTGCTCCCCACCTGAGTTTCGCGTTAACTTATATTGACACACCAACTTCCGGTAAGTTATTGCTAACAACTATTACATCCACTTAACGATTTAGCGAGTCAGTCACAATTACAGTAACTACTTGGTTAGTTAGTGCCTTATTAACATTAGGTTGGTATTCATACATAAACGTTGGTTTATGCGCATCTTGGTTTTAAGTGCGACCATGTACGGATACTCTAGCAGCATGTTGCGAAGAGTTAAGTTCTCCAAGTTCAATGTTAATAACCTACATATATTAAAAAAATACAATAATAACCTGAACGATGTCTCTGATGATGATCTGAATTATGTTCAGTTCAGTGCAAATAGCTCCTTCCATCCAGGCCAGCTCGTGATGTAATGTAGTAATTATGCATTATTTTGCATGCTTTTGTATTTTTAACTTGAGAAGGCTAAACATGAATAACAATAGTCTTATTTTAATTTTAACTAGTTGTTTTAATAATTTGCTTTTAATATTATAGTTTAGCAATAAAGTGCTTATGATATAGCAGTGAGTTCGTTAAGTTTGCGCGGCGAACCGACGCCTGACTTAATGTAGCGTCGCACGCGCATGCGCACCGGCCGCGGCGCGGCGCCCGCGCACCCGGCACACAGCAGCACATTCAAATGGTGACGATGTCTAATTGATGTTTTATTGCATTGTAAACGAGGCACAAATTGTGGCGGTGTCATAACAAAGCTGAGAGTGAGAGAAAGAGTACACACACGAACAGCGTAAATTGGTAACCTGAGGGCCTACTATGAAAATCGAACGTCCAAGCTGCGGATGGAAACAAGACAACGATGTAAAATGATCTTACGATTGTCAAATATTGAAACGAACAATAGGTACTTACACATTAAATTTGATTTAGTAGCCTCAATCAAAGATGAGTTTAACCGGGAACATTGTAACTATTCGTAGTACCCGACGTTCGATTTCGTAGTAGGCACCCTGGTCTCACGAAGTAAACGTTCAGAATGTCTATTGGACGTTTATAGACAATCATACACAAATGCAGGAAATACAAAATACAATTTTCAAAACCAACCACCCACAGAGGGCACCACATCGTCAGTACCCAAAGTGTCCTCAATTCCTAATTGGCACAGACTGTTTAGAAACCTTAATATTAACCTTTGACCCATGCAACATATGAAACCTGTGCTTAACATTATTTAAATAGTATCTGATACGACCATTTTTTTTTCTTAAAAGCTTACTAGCAATGTGGATCGCACATTATTAGTATTCTTGTTAACCCCTCCTGCTTAGCTCAATGCTTGTGTTACGAGTGGCTTCCTGTCGGTAGTGCAATGGGTGGGTATCGATTTCGAACCAGCAACCACATGATCGCAAGTCCTACGCCCTAGCCATTAGGCTACCGCCGCCGCGCCGCTTCAAACTTCAACAGCTTTAACTTGTTACATCAAGCCTAACCTAACTGCCTTATTTGTCTAGCGGTCGGAATACTACGCTGAGGTCCTTATCTCGAACTTATTCTATAAAATTCTGACATAGCAGCTAATAGTTTGGACTAGTTCCCAGTGCCCAGTTAATGGTAATAGGCTCACCCTTTACACATGGGACCTAAACATACCAGCTAACTGAGGTTTGCATTAGTTCCAGAACGAGGGAATACAGGCGTGACGGTGTATATGTTGTAACATTAATATCTTATAATATAAAGTCCCATGAATATGTCTTAATAAGTGTTGATTTGTAGGGGAACGACTACAGCACGCTACGTTTTAATTTATTATATGACAAGTGGCCACAGTACCTACTGTACACCTTCTGAATGTTGTAGTGTTCGTAGCTAGGATAACAATACAGTTAGTAAGGAGCACAAGTTATGTCCAATGTAGCAATTTACATATAGCGAGCGCGGGCGTGTCACAGAGCTTATTGTTGACATACGAGTACGTACACAACATCATGTAATAACTAAGAACACTTTTGTCTTGCTTTAATACTGATGAAGGCTAGTGTAGCCGTTTACAAAACTTATTATTTATCGCTGTTGTGCGAGTGGGTTAGTCGGCTACTACTAGTGCGCCCCACCGTACAGTTAGGTGCGTATTACGAGTCTAATGTGTTCTACAGTAACCCCTTTCATTCATACTCTTAGAGGAGACCTGTGCAGTAGGACAGGAAAAGGGTTGATCATGATGATACCTAAGTATATTTTATATCTTATTCTTAGACGATACAGTCATATTATCGTTGCTGATGATGCGAGGAATAATATTTACCTACCTAAATAAGAATATTTGTATATATCTATCAAATAGGTATGTGAGGGGTAGGATGTTCAGTGAGTGTTCCAGCTGTGTTGTGGGCGCGTGCAGTGTGACGGCGGCAGGAGCACGTGCGTGAACTTGTGAGGTCGATCGATGGCGATGTGGGCCAAATGTTGCTCTCAGCACGAAGGTCCCATCCGCGGGCGCGGGCGGGGGCGGGGGCGAGGGCGGGGAGCGGGCGGCGCGGCGCAATTAACCGCCCGCGGTCATCGACCTCTGTTATCCTGCCGATACATGAGACTTATTGTGACGACATCGATCTGTGACGTCACGCACCATTCATGGCCCAATCTGATTGTAAACTGACCACTAGATAGTTTATTATATTCTGTCAGTACATAGATACTGTTCAATGTTCACGCCGGTCTTCTGTAAGTACAGTTGGTAGCAGTGTCGTTTAGATTTGATTGCTAAGTTGGACTCTCTCACAAAGTTCAAGCGAGAAGGAGTTGTACTACTGACAAACATGATGTGACTGCATGTCTGGTTCATCTTGTTGCACTGCACTCTGTCTTGTTACTATTTGTATGAAGACTGATGTTGTATTGTGAGCTTGCACGTACCATTGTTAAATCAATGCTTTTGAGCTGTTTTTTATCAATGGCTGTGGCCAAATTTATAAAATCTGCCAGCCATTAGCTCGGGTACGTTATAAATATTATCGAGTGCAGTGTGAATTATTCTTGGACTCTTTGTATCCCTGAACTTGCACGAATGAATAATTTAGAAAAGTTTCACATATTTCTTATAAACAACTGATGAAGTCATTGTTTTTATCGGCGACGTGAATACATACATTATTAAAATATGTATTCGTCGCCCCCTCCAACGCCGCCGCCGCTGCCACCTCCGAATGTTTGCGTGTTAATTATGAATGCGCGCATATATTGATGCGCTCCAAACTGCGCTTCTTAGAAATCGCATGAGACGATGTGGCACTTGACTTGCGCGACAAACCTCATGTACGCCTATGTCTGAATACTAAATTAATTAAAAGAGAACATAGAGTACAAAACCTCATACTAACAAGTCAACAACTCTTCGAGAGTCGCGGGCCCGCGTTAATCTAATGCAGAGTCGGCTGAACCCGCTGGGTATCACTACGTAGGTAAGTACTGCAGTGCACTACTTCATAGTGTCAGCCTGCACACCAGAAGGTTAATATCTCCCGAAGGACTTATAGCGAAACTGGAAAACATTAAATTTATACAGGGTGACATTGAAAACATGCGAAAAAACTAAATTCGAGGCTTAGTAATAGATACATTTTCATTTTAAATTGGAATTACAAAAATCTTAATTAAATCTTAAGTATTCATTGCTACTATAGAATTTCATATTTTATTTTTGTGGCATCTATTCAATGTCACCCTGTATAATTTTGTTTTGTTATGTTTAGCTATTTAAGCTTTAGCTCCGGTACTAACCTTGTGGTGTACTGACACTACGTAGCAGTGCACTGCAGTACCTGCCTGCTGTAGTCACGCAGCATTCAGTACAGTTCGCCTGCCTACTGCCGTCGTTATACGTAGGTATATTATGTACTTATAGTCATAGTATTTCTGTTGCAGTTGCGCTTCATGTAAGTGAAACCCGGCCTGTCCATTTCCAAATGTTTGCATTGTAATACCTCTGTCTTGCATTCGTGATTGACAGCTTCTCATTATCGCTATTTACATTTATAATACTACGCTTACATCTTTTCATGGAAATAATTTTGACAACTTAGGTACAGTTACTGTCATTGTGACGTGTCGTCATTTATTGTTTCTACGTGTTCTAACTGTCCTAAGACTTTCCCCTCCGCTTCGCCGTCGCTAGCTACAACACTGATAAATGGTGTTTGGTGACGTCACCGTAAGGGACCCATTGTGAAGACAAAGTGCGCTGTTTTGCTAGAGATGTGCGGGTGAAGCATCCAAGTACGTAGGAAGACTTAGAATTTAATACTCTAACAGTTTATGCATACATGAAGTGTGTCGATCTATCATATCATTTATCATTTATCTGTACCTATATAATAATATGGGAATGATGATACTAGCCAATCTAGTCATAATCTGAAATTGAGAATAAATATTATTATAACACTAAAACTCCAGCACTGATCACGGTGGTGTGAGCAGCGTGTGCTCGCAGGCCGCAGTGCCGCGTGCCTGTCCCGTGGCCTGGCCTGGCCTGTCTGGTCCCGCCCGGCCCGGCGGCGGAGCGTCGAACAACTGTTTTATTATTCAGCGTTATGACTTCCTGAACCCCAACACTTCAAGTTATTTCTTTGATATCCACCGCCGCTTGGCGGTATATTAATAGCTTGTTAGATTACAATAATATTGAAAGTGCGATGGGGTCGGCCGCCCTCGCTCCTTTCAAATTGGATTTAAACATTGTGAATTACCTTTCTTTGATTCGCGGGTTAGCCAAATGGGGACGATTTATAGAGTAGCGAAGTAGAGGCGGTCCCAGGGGAGCACGGCGCGGTGCAGCAGGCCGGGCGGCGCGGGGCGGTGCGGAGCGGCGCGGCGCGGCGCAGTAATTCACGCGAGCGATTTACTGCGCGTCCCGTGAGCGATGGCAGACGTGCTGACCCCACTTTAAATAGAAGCCGTCCCGCGCCCGCCGCCGGCCCGCGTCCGGCCCGCGTCCGGCCCGCACCTCGTTTATAGTTGCCGGTTAATGCGATCCTATCTTTTAAATCCCCCGAAGAGGAAAATGTTTGGGCGAACAGAAGTGGTAAAAAGCTCCCAAATTTCTATTTATGGGCAGTGCGGCGCGCGGTATCGATCCGACGCGACGTAATGTCGCTCGTTACTTTCCAATTGCAAGACAATTTGAGGTTACAGCAGTTTGTTGAACGGTTCATTTGATCAGCTTTACAGTTAGTCGTGTCATCGTGTCGTCCTGCGCCCCGCTCGTGGTGGGTGGTGGCGTGGTGGTTTGCGCACGACTGGGTGACTCCCCTGGCCCTCGTCACCACGCACCACGTCCTCAAACATTTCGTACTGCTAATATGCTCAACAAATAACACGACCAGTCTGTAGGGAGCAGTCATGTGAGCTGATGTAAAGAGCATTTCAGTTTCGCCATTCATGCGAACCATAGCATACCTTCTCTTTCATTTAGACGATCAATTGTGAAATATTGGCAGCCAATTTTTTGTAATTAATTAAGTATCCAATTCCACCAAATCGACGTAAGGTCTATTAAAAGTAGTACTTACCTCTATAAACAGAAATCATTGAAGTTAGCTGGCAGGTATTGTACTGGCTAATATCTATATGGAATAGAAATGACTATCTTTTTGTATTTTTTAGGCATTTTCCATGCAAAGATTATGAAGTTATTTTTATTGAAGGAAAAATACGACCGCGGGCAGGATTCGAACCTGCGTCTTCTGGTTAAGTACACCAGACGCTATGACCGCTACCACGCTAAGCCACCGCGACTCCCACCCGCCATGTCAAAATTCGCATTAATAATTGTGTAGGTGACTGCCTCGTTGGTCTAGTGGTCCCAATCGCGACTGCTACGCTAGAGGTCTTGGGTTCGATCCCCAGGTCGAGCAAAGTGTTATTGAGTTTTTCTATGAAATTCTCAGTAGCAGCTCGGAGTCTGGATTTGTGCCCGGTGAATGGCAATAGGCTCGCCCCCTATTACATGGGACCCAAACATACCGGCGAACTGTGGGTGTACATTAAGTGCACCTCTGCCTAACCCTTCGGGGAATACAGGCGTGATGGTATGTAATTGTGTAGGTAGGTACTATGAGTGCATCTTACTTTACCTCGCATCGCGCGCTCTGTCCACTACCGCCGCGCCCCCAGCACAACGCACAGCGCAAGCGCAGGCGACGCAATTACTGCATCATTATACGGATCGTTCCTAACATACACACACATACGCAAAATCTATCTCATTACTTGTTACCAACTCGCATATGCACTTGTTTCTTGTAATAAAACTTGATTATAATTATACCTAATGTCAAAACTCTCCTTTAATTAGTCGCATTAACGAGTATCTACTTACTTGTGGTATTTCATTATTATATTTAAATTAATGAATCAGTTTTAAACAAGTGGCAATTTAGAAATATACATAAGTAGTTATAAAGATAAAACATACCAAATACGCCTGTATTCCACCGAAAGATTAGAAAGATTGTTTGCCAGTATGTTTCGGTCCCTATGTAATAACCGGGAGCTGCCACTGAGAATTTTATAGAAAAACCCAATAACACTTTGCTCAACCTGGGGATCGATCCCAGGATCTCTAGCGTAGCAGTCACGCTTGGAGCCCTAGACTAATGAGGCTGTCACAATATACATAGAAAGACCCTATTAGGTATAACAAATATTAGCCAGGCTAACTTGACTGTTCTACGCCGCCGCGCGCCGCCGCGCGCCGCCTCCACTAGGTACTGCTACGGGCTCTACGAGCTACGGCGCGCACACTCCGTCACGCGGTCGTGTGACGATGTGACACATGCGTGTGTGCGTGAGTGCGTGTGCGTTGCGATGCTCATAAAAGATCTTCTACGATTTAAATTATACGATAATGATTCTACAATTTAAATTATACGATAATGAGTAATTAAGTAATATTTAAAAAAAAATGTAGTATCGGCCAGTTTGTCTGTGATGCCTTGACGACACTGATCACTGACTGTTGAAGTATGCTCCATGGCAACCTTATTAAATGTATGCATTAATTGGCATTTAATTAGATAACTATTCGTATTCCACTGTAACCTCCCCAAATAATTAAATTAGACCTCCTAGCTCTGATTGTTGCCGTGGCTCGCTCCTTAGATGTCATTTGATGTGTCTGCTATGGTTCTTGTTAGTATGAGGTTCTTCGATACATATCTTCTTAATTGCTTGTATTTGCTTATGTGGCCTTTTGGGTATAAGTATACTTAGGAGGTTGTTTTGAGTTATAATAATAAACCCCTGGCTTGTCTTTCCTACAGATTTGTATTATATATTTGGTGCATTCCGCGGGCAAACAGAATAATAACTTGTAGAATATTGTTTTCATGTTTTCAACGCAAAATACGCAACACTTAGTTTTCACTAGACGACCGCCTCGTCGTCGTCGTCGTCGTCGTCGCCGGTCGCTTATATGGAAATAAAAATAGGATCGTTGACTTCGTTACTTGCTCAATCACTGACGCCTTCAATAGATTTTGCATTGTGTCTATAATATTATGGGATTTAACGGGTTTTAACCCGTAAAACGTAAAACGTAATACCACCTTTAGGTGGTATTATATTTCTAATATTATATACAATGTACCTATCCATACGTTGTAAACAAACTAAGTATAAAAACTAAGCAGAAATCTTAACGACGCATGGTAAGAAAAACACGAAACACAAATAGTCCAGCTTTCTAAAAAGTAATATCAAAATAACTACCTAAATCGATAAAAGAAAAACAAATGAAACAATGGTATTTGCAAATCGGTTTTAACCTTTTGAACGCCATTGTCACATATATGTGACAAACGAAATCTTACCCTGAACGCCAACGTCACAAATATATGACAAAATATACGTCGCACCATATTATGAAATAAACAATTTAATCATTACTTTAGTGTGTTTCCACTACCTTGTGTAATTTGACAGAAAAAGTGGCCTGGCGTCAGGGGTACGGCGATACGTTTATACTCTGGCGTTCAAAAGGTTAAAAGTCTGTGCCGAATACAAAAGTACCAACCAAATCCGATGGCATCGACTTCAGAAACTTTTTTGCAATTTTTTATATAAGTCGGTATTTTTTTTTTACATCAGGTACTTTTTTTGTTGGAGAACTACATTTGTGATGATCTTATATAATTATCAATCTTTACATCTGTAAACTTAGATTTTTACCGTGGAACTGTCGCCAAATGTACGCACATCACAGAAGTGGTGAATTATTCTTCATCATAATAATATAATATGATTTCGTACTTACGTAGAGCTATACAACCATAGATTTCTATTATTGTTTTATAAAAAATAAGGCAGGTAATTTAATATTCAATTATTAGTAATTGGTGGTGGCCGGTAGTTGCACCTACCGAAGTGATCCCACAATGTAGAATGTGTTTTAGAGCAATCATTTGTCGGAGGTCGGTCAGCTCGGACAAGTCAATCGGTATTCGGTACGGTTACACTGCTACGTGTATTCTATTAGGTACGTGTGCCCAAAGCTGGGCTACTGCCGCCCACTCGTTTGGCGCACAATCATCATTATAATGGCAATGATTTGGCAACGGTCAGTGCACAATGCGTGCTTTGTGCGGCACAATGGCCGGCGGCAGCTGCGCGCGCACGCCGCCGCCGCGCGCCGTGCCGTACTCTCCGAAACAATCGCACCGGTGTAAACGTAGTGACAGTTGAACGCGTGGGTGTTGTATTGTCCGGAGCCAGCGGACACCGGACAGCGGACAGCGGACAGCGGCCGGCGCCGGACACGGACGCGCTGCGCCCTTGCTTGCTTTTATTAGTCGACCTTGGCCCTTGCTGACACCCGGCACATAAATATGTCACACACAATTTATTATATTTCATGCTATACACAAATTCTGTACTTCCGTTTACTTGTGGACACAGATTGATCCGTAGCTCTCATAAAAAGCTTCAGATAATTTCATTTAGTGAAACATGGATGATTTTTATAATAAGTAAGAAGCTAATTCTTATCTGTTGCAGAACCAGAGAGGCTTCTTACTGCCCTTCTTCATAGACCAAGTTTCAGTTGATAAAAACCTTCAAACCCTTCAGCATTTTTAAAGTCGTCAAAGTTGTCTCATCTCTTTCATTCTTATCTGTTGTCGTTGGCCCACTGGCACTGGTGATTTTATTTATTGATGACGGTTTACCAATTAGGTTTTATACTAAAGATTGTTACGGTACTTGAATCTGCTGTTGTTGTGCCTTTTATGTAACTAACACAATGTTTATTGTTGCAGTGTCGGGTCGCGGCGACGTCAGCCACTTCTTCAACACACAGATGGTGCTCGACCTGAACGGTATGTACCTAGCACCTACTTACTTATTTAAATATCAATGCGCGAGCGGAATACGCACGTCATCATTATTACGTGTTTGTGTCGGCGACCAACAACGTGTCAGAGTTATGGCTTCCTCCGGCAGTATACTATCCGTCGCCCGCGCCGCCTGCGCCGCCTGCGCCGCCTGCGCCGCCGCCGTCACACGGCGAGACAAAACGTCGACATAATTAAATTAATATAAATTCACAGCTGAATCGGTTTTTGTGCGGTCGCGCGGCGACACCGAAACATTTCTAATTTTCGTCTAGGTTCGTTTTTTAGTCGCGTTAATTACGGGATGAATGGACCGGCGGATAAAAAGCGTGTGGCGGGCGTTGCGCAGGCGCGGGCGGGGCGGGTTTTTGTGATGCGCGTGCGTCACGGCACTCACCGCGCATTGTGCGTGCCCGCCCCGCGACGGACCCGCGCCGGACCCGCGCCGCGTACACTGCCTATACAATCTGTACAAAAGCTCCACTTCACGCGATAACTCTTCCTCCTATCTTCCTAGATAAGGACCAGCCACGTGCTTGAGCTAAATCCTTCAAAACACGTCTAATCTACTCAGCTAGTAAATTACTTAGTAGTTATATCAACAGCTTTATTCGTCTAGCCGTTTTGTCTGTATCTAAGTGTCGACTCCCAGGTCACCCCAGCGTTATTGGGTTTCAGTTTTCGAATAACAGTAAGTACGGCGGGGATTTCTGCCCGGTTAGGCAAGGCCGATATAGCATCTCACCAGAGGCGGGCATCACCAGTCGGGGGCCGCGATCGAATGTGCAGTTCCCGAAGCACCCGACGTAGGCGCGAGACGGAACACCGGGGTTGGTTTTATTCAGTATAGTAGTCTGATTTATCGACGTACTTATTAGATATTTTTTAAGAACATTACATTACTTACTTAAAACCTATTAAGGATGTGTCTAACATTAGATTTTTTAGGTAGATCCCATCAGTTGCATATCGCACATTGCAAGTACTGAACCTTTTGTAAGTTCTCACTAAGTATCAGACCTACCGCTATTATTCAAATCCGTTGCGACAAAAACTGTGGACGATGACATCGACATTTCCCCATCTGTCACACTCCGTGCTCGTAATTCTACAGTTTTTGTTGGCAGTAACCAGCCTCTGCCTCCTCTTTATCGGCGCTTTATTCAGAGATTTGCTTTACTGCGTCGGCTGACTGGTTCAGTGGTGAGTGTGACGGACGAGCCCAGCCACCGCAGCCTGCCATACATGGGTTTTAACGCGATTTCGATGCATTAATACCTTCAATATTTACTAAAATTCGCAATTGTAATACGCACTTCCGTGTTCACAAATGTAAGTAAGTACCTCATTAAGTATATCAATATCAACATTACACATGTTGTTAGTTCATTCATGGACCAAGTGCTTACTGGTAAGATCCCATGATTGTGTAGCGGTGTGTGATGGTGACGTGGCTGGCTCCCACGCGGCCGCGTCGCGTGACGCAGCATGTTCCGCCGCGCCGACACCGCGCCGCCGCCGCCCGGGCCATGAATTATAACCAAATTATAGCTCAGTTTATTTTTCTAAAATACACGACTACTCGTCTTACGCGGCCATGGGAACGCATGGCCGTTATGGGACGTCTCGGGTCACTAGTAGATGCATACGTGCCGCGTCACAAATCTAACATAAAATGTGATTATAGTACCTCTGCACGTTTGCTTATTGGTCTGGTCCTAAACGCGACTGCTACGCTAGAGATCCTGGGTTCGATCCCCAGGGTCGAGCAAAGTGGTTTGTCTATGAAATTCCCAATAGCAGCTCGAAGTCTGGATTTGTGCCCGGTTAATGGCAATAAGCTCGCCCCCTATTACATGGGGCCTAAACATACTGGCGAAATTTGGGTGTACATTAGTACATCTCTGCCTAACCCTGCGGGGGATAGGTACAGGCGTGATGTATGTCTACAATAAAAATGGAAATTTATTAGAAATGCTAGATGAAGTCAGAATGAATACGTAGTCGGCGGGCGCGAATTCCTCGCTGGGCCACTGGCTGCTCGACATAGCTGAGTATAATTTCCTATGTTAATCTAATCACTCGAAAGCGAGCACACATCTCCAATAATCTCCGCGGCACTCGTCTCGTGTCCAACCCGCCTAGCGCCTGTGCAATGCACTTGCTTGTTTGAATTAATCCGTATCTAAGTACGTACGTATAGGTCGGCGGCACACTATGCTTCTGTACGCAATAACTTGACCCATGCACCTGCACGGCTGTATCTTATGTCACCTTTTAATTATTTTTGCTTTTGTCATTGATATCACTTAAATATATAGATATGTTCTGCCATGCAATCCAAAAGAAATAATGAACATCAGTCTCGGTGAAATGAATTAAATGAAACGGTAAAATATTTGGCAGGTTAGTTCGACACTAGCATACTTACTTACATTTTTTACCTGGTAAATGTACGGTATTTCGTAAAAAAACGCGTTATCCAGCTGTGAGCTATCATTGGAATGTTACTTTCGTTGCTATTGAGGAACTGTGATGCACAATCAAATTGTAGCAGTCAATGCAGGTATTACACGGCTTATTAGGCGAGCGAGCTGGTGGCCGCGGCGCTGGCTTACATACAGGCATAGATACAGGCGAGGAGGGGCGGGGCAGTGTTACGCGATATTATACAATTAATGTTTGTAGACAGTTCTATAGATGTAGCTACACATGGCAACAGGTCAGGCTATACATTTTCAGTCGCATTGTATACACCTTCTATACACTAAGAGGCCAGCGTAAACGATTCGATGTGAATAACTCGAAGTGTAGCCGTACGTACCATCCTTAAACAGTTACAAGCCAACTCGTAGCGTTAAAAAACACACTTATGTGTTATGTACGTTTAACAAACGCCTGCAGAACGTAGTCAATACGTCGACGCGTAGAAGTTGCGTAGTCACCGCGTATTCGCCGCGAAAATACCGTCTAGACACTGTAGGCGGTACGTATTCGTGTAACTAAGGCTGTACGCTCGACAAACGCCCAGTGCGAACACACTCTTAAACATATAATTGAACTGCACCGTGCCCACGCTCTTTAACATATGGACAAATATGGAAAACCAATGAAAATTCGTGCGTACGTTTTTGCCCCTGCCTTATTAAGTACAACTCTAACCTGTTGCTACAACAGCGACGTCGACAGTTAGAACAGACCGCTTCAAACCAGATCAGACTAATATATTATATTATTAATTTCAATTTCACTAAATTGCAGTTTTAATTAGGTATGTAGCATTGAATATAAATGTTTTCTTCTTATTAGTCGTTGTACGAGTTGTGATAGGATTTCTTGGAGGACCTATCATGGGAAACTACAAGGAATATGATTAGGTACTAATTAATTGTCAAAACTTCCCAGACTGTCGGAGTCTTTTTGCCCAATATGCGAAAAAATATATTTTCCTGAAATAAGGTAGATATTTTTGATGATTTTATTCCTGAGTGAATATTCAATTGATTCAGGGATAAACCTTCAGTAGAGTTCAGCTGAACTTTACCGATTATAGTATAGTAATTAGTGTGCGCTGTAACTTATACATAAATAGTTGCAACATTATTCATTTTTAATCTTTATGTGATGTAACAATTCTTAATAATGTTTAGAATTCTGGAATTATCACGCATTACGAGTATCTTTGTTAGACCTTAATAAAATACATTACAATTAGAGCAATACTCTTCATATATCATATTATGTTGCTTTAAACATGTGATCGTTAATCTATCCTTGGTTGCTTGTTATGTTGTTCTGTCAGTCAACTGGAGATGCAAGACAAATATTACTTTGGTAGTAGGTACTAGAACTGGGCAAAATTTCAGTATTCTCCGATGCCAGGCGGCTGCCGTGGTTTAACACCCTCGGTCAGCAGTACAGGTGGCCCCTCGTCAGCTCGTCACCCTGTCTCTTGACAGTCCGTGTCATCTCACCGTACTCTAATAATAATAAAATAAAATAATAATCACTAATGATTTCAGTGAGATTCTAACATTAATCAACGTGTTTTGATACTCTTGTGATAATGTCAGTAAAACATTTTCCTAAAACATGTGCACGTTAGATAAATTAACATTGAATATAATCTGTTTAGTTCTAATTATACTTCGGACGAAACTGTTGTGAGATAATTATAATAATGATGCATATTATTATGAGTCGGTGTAGTGGTCTCCGGTCGCCGGCGAGTGGCGAGTGGCGAGAGGCGAGTCGCGAGTCGCGAGGTATGACGCGGCTCTGAGGCGGCTGCTAGGGTTGCCTTACTCATGGAATTCTTTAACGTTCTAAGCTAGATACTACAATAGTTAACTTTTTGGAGCAGCTTCTTATCTAAATCATCATCATCCTAGCGTTTATCCAATTCCTACGGTGGGGTTGGCTTCTGGTCTAACTGGATAGAGAATATATTTTTTATATGAAGCGACTGCCATCGGGCCGCCAAAACTCTATTTCTGGGAAATACCTATGTGTAAATTGTTTTCCATATTATGTGCCCACAAACTGTAATAGCCCTGTAAGCGCTGGATACATGGCAGCTTTTAATTACAGTTGTAACTAAATAAGCATCATACTTTTATTAACGTTATTCCTGATTAACATAGGCTACTTATTATCTCACGGGATAACCGGGATCCTAGGCGGGGGAAGCCGCGGGCAACCCTCTACTATAAAAGTATGATAATAACTCTACAGAGTTGAAGACGTTTTATAATTATGGAGTCTGCAAATATCACTGTATGTCAAGACACAGTGATTCTCATACATTTTGGGCCATCCTTGCTCATCTCATTGACGGCGCGTCGTCAATGGTAGGTACCCGGGCTGTGAGGTTAACGTCTCAAATTAAGTTCATTACCATAATACTGCTTGTGTTACATTAATAATTATAATTGGCGTAACGTGGTCGCAGTTAGACGCACTGCTGCGCCAGCGCATTATAATATGTTACGTAACGGCCGTCACAGCAGGCACTACTACGTACATTTATGATAGCTAAGTTCTTACTAAAACAATACCTTATAATGCTGTTCAATATCACTTTGGACTTCGGGGTATTCATCAATAAATCACATAATTTGATCCTCACAGCCAAATTTCCACATACCTATGTAGTTACATAAACAGGGTACCTATGTAGTTACAACAACAACGCAGGGTAAAAGTGTAGAGAAATATTCTGTAGCACTCAAGTTAAATTTTAAAAAGTAACATTATTATGTGAAGTGAACTATGACGAAGGATGTGCAGACTAACACGACATGACTGCTGTGTTCCTAGGTCTGTTTTACATCGGCGCGCTGAGGACCTGCGTTGGGTACCTCGGTGGTACCCATGATAAGTTTAAGTAATTAGTTCAGCAACCGTTACAATAAAAGCAAACGCGTGTATTGTTGCTTCTCATTCAAATCATTGCTAATTACATCTCTTGTTATTAATTAGCATCGCTACACCGTTACTCATTTAAATTGTTAAAATATTCTCAGAGTATACTTCGTTAATTAGTTTTGTGGCAGGTTTTCAATAGCGAAACGATTCTCATAATGTCTGTCTGTTGTTAAAATTAAATACCTTAATAACATCTTTTACCATAATACCTAAACTATTACTAATAATTAAATAAGTAAGATAAGGTCTCGACATCAATAAAACATTAACTAAATATAAGAGCACGCGACCTCTATACGTCCTCTACAGGCACTACTGTGGACAGTCTCGTAGATCTATGCGCCTGCGCCGCTGAGACCGCGAGACGGCCGACAACCGCACTAAATATTATTATCCACTAATTAATATATACTGTGATATTGCTATCGTCAAGATTTTTACAATGAGAGTTAAAGGCTTATGATTTTAGAATTTTTAATGAAAATTTTAATGTTATATAATTATAATGTTACTAAGTATCTTTAATTATACGTACTCTTTTATATTTGGAGGTGGTTTTATTATTACAAAAACGTCTAAATATTTGAATTAGGCACATATGTCTTTGTTATGTTTAGTTGTTATCTAAAAAACGTGTATTACTAGTAGGTATTACTTTGTATGCATTTGGCAACATTCCCATTAGTCGAGCAAAACGCGCGGAAAGTGAATACCAATGTATTGGTACATAGTATGCAGATCAATCACCTTTGTAATGTGTCTGAGTGTCATACAGATACGGTTGAACATACACTTGGCTATTGTGGCACTCTACAATGTACACTGTGGGTACATTCAGACACTGGTTAACATTTTATTACCTACTTAGGTAATACATTACTATAGTTTGGCATCAACACGGTTGGTTGACGTTTTTCCTTAAGTCCAGGTGCTTTTCGATTCGTGTAAACATATCTTTTGTTTTTGCCACCGACTTAACATAACTCTATTACGGTTTTGAAGGCGGATTGGTTTTATTTTAAAAGACAAATATAGTAACCCAGTCGAATTGAGAATCTTTTTAAAGTTAGTTGAAAACAATTTTTATAGTTTATTTAATTCAGTAAGGCCGAGATTACCCATATATGAACACCATTGAGTTTTCCACTTCACCCTTCAACCCTGTGGGCAGGACCTATCACGCCGCGGTAGGAATATAAACTAATAGGTTAAAGTAGGAACCAATATTTAAAACTTTAGATAAATTAAAACTAAAAGTGATATGATGTGATTGTCCGTAGTACTGTGTGCATACGCATCATGATCATGACACACTGTCGGTGGCTTCGTTAGAACTTGGAGAGTTCTTATATATGCGACTTAAAAGCGGTTATATGCAGATATTATCAACAAGTTATGACACAAGATAAATATTGGTATTAAAAATCCGCATCCCGGTTAATGCGGGAATTGCGCACTCCACGCGGTTGGCAGTTAGCCACTTATTTGGCATTACACCTGTAAGTGAAGACGACTGACTGGTTCTAGCCGTACATACTTTTGTCGGTAAAGGTAATATGTAAATAACGTAGTGAACTGTAACCACACTACACTGACCGCGCAGACCGCGTGTTCCATTGAATTGATACAACATACTGGGTATATGAGTGACACGCAGACAAACAACAACAAGTTGAAACACCCTTCCACTCACTAGGCATACTTTAAAGTAATTATTTATTGAATAAATTTGTTATCTATGGGAGCGAGCGAGTGTTGAGCGCTATGCGAGCAAGTCCCCGCCCACTTGCGCCGGCGCACGACACTGCAGCCGTATCGTGAGTGCGAGACAGTTCGGTTTCTATGAACACCCAAGTTGACAAAACTGACAGTCTATGATTCTATTCATATTTATTTGATTTTATCAAATACGGGTCATAATAATCTCTTATTACTTCAAATAAATGTATCGCCGTCTATCAGCTGACTGTACATTTCCATTACTTAAACATATCTATTGTTCTCCGAAACTCCTGCATACATTTCATTTGAATGTGCCTATCAAATAGATCGGTTCGATTCAATCCGCCTATTTCTAATTCTAATCCCTCTTCTTCGTTAAACTATAGGCGACATTCATTTACTTATGGTGCGAGCGAGCAAAATCTTAAATAAATTATGTAATGAGTGTTCATTAACCCATTCGCTACTTCAAGCGCTACGGTACGTCATCGTGTTAACCTGAACTTCTTCCAGTAATTCCAGCTCACAGTATGGTTAGCTATTATATTGTAAACATAATTGTTGATTCTATTGATCGCTTTGTTTTTTATTTTTTTGTCCACTAAAAGAGTTTACGGGGCCTATGATTTTCTCAGCGATATTATAAACCATAATTTAAGCAAATATTAGTAAAGCAAGATTTCGCCTAGTTGTAACCTCTCTCTACAGTGTTAGTGACTAGTTTGTTTAATTTGCTAGTTGCAGTCATACTTACTTAAATTCTTTCCTGCATCAGTTTTAATAAGCTAATGCCGAAACTTACGTGTTTACCTTAAAGCTAAATGATTTGTTGCGGTCTGCGGTCGAATAACGAACACGATGGCGTCTGGCGATGCCTCTGATTACTAATTAGCGGCTCATTTGAATGAATAACGTGTAGGATTCGCAGCTGGAATCAGAAAAAAATCCCGACCTCCTCAATATGGACGCGCCGAGTAGCGGCGGCACACCGCTGCCGCTGCTCTTAGAACCGGAGGCGAGCTTGTGTTAAATATCTTGACGTTTCTGAATCAATTATAATTTCACATGAAGCGACGCACGAGTCGCCCGCTACATTGGTACACGTATTTGCATGCGTCTCGTCTACCTGCGCGCTCGCATCTGCCTGCATTTTTTCCCTCGGCTCCGTCCGTCGAACAATCGCTTGCATATTTCTTTCTATTTCCATTAGTTTTTGTCGCCGCCTGCGCCGCGCCGGTGAGACGTGAATACGATTTTTTTATGGTCGAGATTTATTGCAAAACGTGCATTAAGATCTATTGGCCACAATGGCTGGAAGCTAATGGCAATATTAACGAGGTGCGCGCTACGTGCGCCTGCGCGAGCGCACTGCTACACTACTGCGTCCCTCACAATGTCGACGTCACTTCTCTACATCTAATTACTGTACTTACGAGTACAATCATATAGTCTTCATCGAGAGTTACTTCATTTCTGTAGCGTCAACATTTTAAAATTAACTAAATATATTTGGAATACTTAATAGCACAAAAGCCCACTTCCAACAGTATGGAGCACGGTATACCTGCTAGGCTACGTTCGTGCCGGTCCTTGGCTATAATATGTATTTACCCTCCTTTCTGTGAAGCTGCCCCACCTCCTGGCTTGAGTGCCATTGAGCTAATTGTAGGTGACAACTGTGAGCTATGCAAGCTCGTCAGCTGTCCATGCCGTATCGCTGTCCTGAGATTCCGCATTCGAATATATCAGCTATTTACTTTATTATTCGATGATGTGATACATTCCTCTGCCAACCTGCCATGCTAATGATAAAGTCGCCCGCTTACTAGCCATGGTTCATAGTGGGACAACGGTTTATTAGTAATTTTCAATATTTTTTTTTTTCGGAAAACGTCATTTTTTTGCGGCTTCTTGGCGATCCCTTATCTTAACGTTAATATTATCTCTACCGATATGGGTTGAGCCATCCCTGGTGTCAGCTCGTGAAGTACCTGTGAGCGTGGAACTCAACAAAGACGTGCTCGTGCCTCTCTGAATTGTAGTGCGATGGTATAAAATAAATGTGGGTGTTAGTTACACCTCTGCCTCACCCTTCGGGGAATAAAGGCGTGATGGTATGTATGTAAAATACATAATCATATTATGCATTTGATAATTTTTATACTGGAAAATATATCCTTGCAAAACTATTAGATCGTAGTCGTTAATTTTACTTATTTAATTTTATATGGTATCACTAATTTATAATTTTCTAACTGAATATCTATTCTCTTCTTCTCTTAATATCTACTCTTTTGTATTACTGTCCACTAAACCAATTTAATGTTATTCTGTTTTACTTTTTTATTTAATTTTTTATTTTAAGCGTTCGTATTAGTCTAATCTCAATAGTTTACTAACAATTGCTGTGTATAGTTATAACTGGGCTTCAGATTTGTGTATTGTATTCTGCAAAATTTTATGTCAAGTATGAATTAATCTGTAACCTGTTACTGTACCTATTCAATAAAATAAATACCAGTTGTTGTTTTATGATGTCGCTGTTTAACTATCTATTTTTATGTACTGTCTATGTTTTGTGTCTGTTCTCTGTCTTTGCGAGTCTGAAATAGGTAAAATGTTTTCTCTAAGTATATCGTAATAATTATTTTCCTTTTAAACTTAACTGTAGCTCAGTATTCCAAAAATATAAGTAGTCAGGTAGTTTTTATACAATTAAAATGTAAAATACTTGTGAATACCTGTTGATTGACAGGTAATAGTGGGGCAACGCGTGCTGCACTCCAACTAGGTACCTACTTAAGTACATGTTGTGAACCAAACAAGCCGTTGCCGCGCAAATTGTGGCTTTATGAAAATAGTGATCGCTTGCTATAACCAAATAAATTTTCAAATCAAACTCAGCTATGAAAGTCGAAAATTGATTTCTTAAATTTTCACTGTAGGTTGGTATGTACCTTTGTGTGTAGGTACCTTTTAATCATTCAAGTCTGAATAGATCAGTTGAACTGTGTCGTTTCGTGTCGTGCCGGCAGTCCGTCGCCTGTCTCTTGCCGCTAGCTCCAATAAACATTTAAAGAATGTGCTCAATTTGTTCACTTTCTTATGTCCTATGCGTATTGTGAAATAGTCTTTCAATATAAATACAGGTAACGTCGCACGCGCACCTGTCGCGCTGACCTTAGCGTAGCGTTATTAACAGTAAACTACAGTAGGTAGCGGTAGGTTGGTACTACGTCAGGTCGATCCACTGCTCCACAGACGACTCCGTGTTCTATATAGGTTCCCATCGAGAATAATTGTCTCATTTGTATCTACTTGGCCAATAGTCTGTCATGTGATGATCGTGTGTTGTGTGCCCACGTGCTTGAGCTTATTGAGTGTATGTTGCGTCAGGTCAGTGCCACCAGATCAATCATGTTATCTTACATCTATTCTATCAACATAATATGTTCTATCCAAATTACAAGATAATGCTTAGTTTAGGAATCAGCATCTTCCTTTTGTACATTAAGTAAACTCTACTAGTCTACTAATTGTATTGCTTATTGGTAATAACTTTGCGTCAATATACACTATTTTTATTATTATTATTTTATCGACCTCCTGTCTTGGAAATACGTTTATCCAAAGTAATAATTTATATAAGTTACACTATTATCTATTTGTAAGGTAACAGGAGGCATTCTCTACCCCGACAGGTAGCCGCGGAGGTTTCGTGTGGCCCCCGCGCGCTGCGCCGTGATTGATACCTCGTCTCGAATGTGCCACAAAAAGTCTTAAGGCAAAAAATCTCCGCGAAATCACTGTATGCAAATCCTTTGTGAGCGACGCACGCGGCGGCACAGTGGACCCTGTGCGCATGCGCACACGACTCACTATCACACGCATGTGTTCTGTGAGGGTCGTGCCCTAACTATAGGCTGACTCTTAGACGCGTTCGTAATCTACGATCTGTGAACGCTCGTAAATTTTGCTATTATAATATTCCCGCATTTAACATTTCTGGGAAACTTACGAAATTGTCCGGCGACCAGCGGGTGCGCGTGATCGATGGATTGCACTAACCTTTCAGAAAATGTTACGTTTCACACAATCATGAGGTGATTTATATTCAAATGTCTTTGCTTACCTATGCGCTAAAAAACGCACACTTCTTTTATAATAAATTCATTTTGAACGATCGTACGACCACTTTTTTTAACATTCATTAAAATATCACCTAACATAAAGCATGGACTTGTAAACACACGGGGGCTACGGTTGTAGGCGCGCCCGCTCTCTCCGACACATGTGCACTGTGCATCTGAAACATTGACCGTGACATACAGCTACTGTGAGATTTATAACCGCGTGCACTTCACTTGGTTAATTATGCACATTATTGTAAGCGCGGTCACGAACGCGAACTAATTAAATGATTTGCATATACTTTCGGACCACTTGGGCATTGTTAGACAGGCTGTGTTACTGTGCACGACTGTACGTCTGTGCAGTGCCGCGTCACCGCGTGGCCGTGCGTGACGTCACTCGTCATCGTCACCCACTGCTACAGACTACATTCAAGTTGACGAGCCCACTGTGAGCACTGTGTGTTAACTTTCTTTTAAATACATTGTATTAGATGCTTGTCATAGTTAATAATCATTCTGATGATTATTTTATAAAACACGTGACTAGAGGCGTGACAGACGCAACGATATCAACGTCTTGTACTTAGTCAAATTATGTACGAAGAGATATTTGTTCCCGTTAACTATATTACTAGGACTGCCATTGGTGTTGTAGAGTTCCTGGGATCATTGCGCAGGTGGAGCGAAGTGTTATTGGGTTTTTCTATGACATTCCCAGTAGCAGGTCGGAGTTTGGTTAATGGTAATACGCTTACCACCTATTACATGGGACCTAAACATATCGGCGAAATGAGGGTGTTCATCAGTACACCTCTACCTTACCATTGGGGAATACAGGCGTGGTTATATTTTTAGCTATATTATTCATATGAACGACTTGTGGGTTGTTACAATCAACTTTCCTGTTACCTACTTGATTCATATTATTCCTGAAGTAAGGTCTCTCCTCTCAATCCTCGATAGGTATATATTACTACGGGACATTATATAGGTACTGAATGATTATTTCACAAGAACAGAAGAGCTCCTCAATACATCTGTAGTTCTGTTCAATTCGATCATGACTTGTCCTGCGAACCAAATTCTGACCGATACCGATAGATACGTAATCATTTGATAATCGTTTGGGAATTTCTGTTTGTCAACTCCGAGACGTGATCGGTTGTAATGAGTTAATGACACTCAGTCTGTAGATATAGCATGCTGAGCGGGCCCGGGCCGGCCTCTAGTGGGACCCTCACTGGCCTGTTCACTTCTCACACATTCGCTCCACGCTGAGTATAAAGGTCACACCACCCTGTCCAGGGTACCGTTATATCACCTCCCTCCCCTCCCGCACCGCCCCGCGGGGGAATCACCTGACATTTAGATTTTTTGCGCTAATTGCGGGGTGAATAATGTATGGCCTAGACTGGTCTAGCCCGGGGCTTGTCGGGGCGAGGTGACATTCAGACAGCGAGCTGCGCGCGCGCATCATTCATTGCTACACCCGACACAACATGGATACTGGTGAGTCTCATTACTCATGTAGTACTCCATTAGCGTAACTGTCCTCCTCAGCTCAGTAAACAGCAGCGTGTGAGCGTGCGCCAGGGTCGCCGGCCGCCCCTGGTACCTGCGCGCCGTACAAGCTCACTGTACCACCAGCGCCAGCTTTAGCCAACTCCACGCAGTTGTATTACTTACTACTTATTGTTAGTCGCGTCGTCCAATGATGCTCGGTTTGGTTGTTGTTGTTGTTAGGACGCTACAGCTACAGCGCTACAGCGACACTAACAGTGAGGTGCGATGTCGACAATACGCCATATAAGTATGACAGCCTTCACAACAGTAATGCACTTTTTAACTATTCATATTATTTATTATATTCACAATTTACAGTGATTCATACTTTTGTAACCTCTCGTTAGCAGAATTTATTCCAAAAATTAAGGAATTTTAAAGCAATTACATTCATCGTGCCGGAGAAAGCGATAGTTGTAAAAAATCATTGGGATTGTGACAAAAAGGCGACGTGACTTTCTAATTTATTGCTTGAGCGCCGAAGGAAGCGTTAAAAAATATAACAAAACAATCAAAAAGTCAAAATCGCACAAACGTTAGTGTGCGCCATTAGTCCGTTACCCGGCGAACAGACACCCAGACACAATGCACCTCCAGCGCGGCGCTGGCGGTCGTAATCGTAACAGAAAGCTCGACTCGGCCTAGTGACGCAGCGACCAGCGCTTGTCGCATGCTTAAGGATCCCCACATTATACGAAATGCGATAAAAAGCTAGGGAGTGCTTTTTAAAACGAAGAGACATTTTCACGCGAATCTCTTTAAAAATGCAAAGGGCCAAGTGTGATCTGGACGACAGTGATGCGTCCGCCGCCGCCGGCCCCCGCCGCCGGCCCCCGTCGCCGCCGCGGTAACAACCCGCAGGGACTCCTCACGACCTGAAACTATGTCATGTATTATTAACTGACGAGTATCGACGATGGGCTGCGCTAGGTACACTTATCAAACTTTAAGGGCCTTCCAAAATAATAAACCTTTAATTACACTTTTAAATAAATGTACCTATGTACTTGTCTTTATCACTTTGATGTCAATACAGTTACTTCATTAGTGGTGGAACGTTTTAAGTAAGTAGGTAGTTAACAATGTTTTCGTAGTAGCGGCGGCGCGGGCGACGGCGGCGCTCGGTGGATGATAGTTGATCCATATAACATTATGTATGAGCGCGGGGCGGGGGTGACCTTTCGTGAGGTCCCGTTACGGGCACCTGCGCGCACGTTAAGGTCCCGCTAGCCGCCGCCCGGCGCCCGCGCCCGCTGCACTAGTGCGTGCACTAGTGCATTACATTACAACTTACAAACTTTTTTCTGATAATCGCATTTCACAAAATGATCGTGCTCTTCCAATTACTTGTGGCGGCAACAAAATATAAGACTGTTATCATCCATCAGTCTGCTTGGATTACAAAGAAAGTTTGTCATCGCCATCTTTTTATGAAACGTAAAATAATGCATAGTGAGCTCACGCCTTTCGTTTGCAGTTTCGCTGCAATGTTATCATAATTGAATAGCTCGGTGCGTGAGATCGATCCGGATCAATCGACAGATTATATCTGCCGTTACACTGTGATAAATGAACGAGCCCAGAACGAGACCACAAAAAATATAATGGTCACTGTTACCTCAGCTCACTGATCAGAGTTTGATTGTGGTGCCGACGCGCGACGGCGGCGTTGGACCTGTGCGCATGCGCAACGGTATCACAATGAGCCAGTGGCGGTCAGCATGGGCTGCAGCCAATCAGCTTCGTGTACGGGAATCAATCAGGTCCGCGCGTAATACCCTCTATTAGAATACTTACATTCAAATGATGCGCGCGCGCCGCTCCCACGCACGGTCACGCACCCGGCTCCACTGCCGTAGGTGAGTAAGTACGAGTATGTGCAAACACACAAAAAGTACACGGATGTTATTAGTACGTACGTATTGATCAGCCACAGTTTTTTAATCCGTATTGACCACACGGAGGTCACAGGGGAAATGTCGGTGTCATCTTGTCTATACTTATGTACGGTGGCCAGCACATCAAGTTACCACAAAATGTCAAATTTTCTCAGTTGGTTTTAAACTTTATCTTCAACAATTTAAGGTTTAAAATCATTTGGAGAAATTTGACAGTTTTGTATACCTTGACCTGTTGGCGACTGTACCTAATTATGTTAAGTTATTGATTCAAGTCGAATTGTGTGCCACCACCGGTCTGGTCGAGGAACTCGTGGATAATGCAGCGTGATCACTGGAGCTAGACAAGGGGCAGCTGTCACTGGCGACTAAGTATATCTCGCATTGTTGTGAACCAAACGAGTTGTGTGATAGTGGGCGACGTTGAATTAAACGGGCGCGGAGTAACGGTACCGGTGTCGGGGGTGAGTGACATGCCTTGATATTTGCGACGCGTGCCGCGAGCACCTGCGCGCGTGCCGCGTGCCGTGCCCGTGGCCGTGGCCGTGCCCGCGCCCGTGCCAGTGCGTGCCGCCGGGTCAAGGTCGCCGCGCCACAACCACCACTGTGGACTGGTGGCAGTCCACCACTAACAGCCACTTCATTCATCGTATAGTCCATCGTGTAGGTCTCTGCACTGTAGGTAGGTACTCCCTACCTAGGTATAAGAAATAGAACGCTGTCTCCAATAATGAAGGTAGAGGGACCTATTACTACTGTAGCATAACGTGAAAGCATCGAATATGCATTTACTCACCAAACTTCACTTACCCTAAATTGACAACGCGATAACTCAATCGCACCTATATCATCAGCGTTATCCCAATTAATGTCTCACGGACTAATTTAGGATGCTAGTGTTTATGCGAGAGTTTAAAGACTTTAAAGAGGTGCGTTTCTTGGATATTGTAAAATAATTTAAAATTATTCGCCTTTAAAATTTTACTTTCTACGTCTTTTTTCATAAAACGAGTGCGTGCGCCCGCGCAGCTCCCCCCCCAACGCTCCTCTCCCCTGCAACTCCGCGGATAGAGCTTTATGAGTGGACGTGATCCGATCACGGTGCGCTACATTTTTTATACGCGAGATATATTCGTGGCAGAGGCACGTAACAAACCAATGTCGTTAACATCCACGCATGGAAATGCATTCCATCAAAGCGAGCCATATTGTTTCACACAAATTACTTTTGAATTATTGTAATGTGCACCGGCTGCTACCAATCGTGTTATAGCACCGGGGTTGCCATCGTGCCATGCCGTGTAGGTACCTATGTATGTATGTATGTATGTATGACGTCATTATCACTGACTTACGTGTCACATAATTACATTACTCATTAAAGACAGTGCGAAGTCAAGCGCGGTGGAAGGATATCCTTGATTTGTTTAAAAGCGCAACTTGTCGGTATGCGCAGGGGGAGGGGGAGAAGTGGGGTTCAATTTGTCGCTTCCATCACGTGGGTGTCGCTCGCGTGACAGTTCCAATGAGTGCAGCGTGTCCCACTGCGCCCGCGCCGCCTACACAGTAGACACACACAATACTGAACTTATACAAAATAAATCGTTACCTAGTTATTTTTTTGGATGCAAGGTAGTGCAATGCTGTTTATGCATTCTGGGCTCTAAATATGCACGAATGTCTCCAGTGGGACCGTCACAGCGGACTGCTCAACACGGAAGTCCTCACGGGCCGTGAGTTCACGCGTGTAATATTCATTTATGAGCACATTATCGCTTCCTCTCTACGGCGGTGGCCGGGGTCTGGAGCGCGCCGGAACCGGACCTGGCCAGTCGTAAAAATGCGCCGTCGCCGCCGCCGCCCCGTGCCGTCCCCGTGACGTGGCCCAGGGGAGCGTCGCGCGGCGCACCACCTGACCACCTCACATACGTCACTAACAGTCCGACAGTTCGGTCATTCACTCGAATACTCTCTCTCTGGAAACTTAATACCTTTTTGGTAGGTACTTTGAATATGTTAATCGTTAAGTGTCGTGTGCACGTTTCCTAAACTTTAGGGTTGTCAAGATTTACAGTTACAACGTTCCTTTACTAAATAAGTACCATCACGCTTGTATTCCTCGAAGGTTTAGTCGGAGGTGTAATAATGAGATCCCACAGTTCGCCAGTACTTTAGGCCTCGTGTACTACGGGGCGAGCCTATTGCATTAGCCAGACTCAAAGAAAAACTTCGCGCTGCTAATAAGACTTTCTTAGAAAAACTTAAAAATACTTTGCCCGACCTGCGAATCGAACGCAGGACCTCTAGCGTAGCAGTGGCGATGGACCACAAGACTAATGAGGCAGCTTGTGAGTGATCGATGCTTTAGAGATGTGGACTGATATTGCTCATGTGTTTTGACACTTTTGACATTTTTAATTGGACCGTTTGTCTCGTCTTAATTTATAGGTCTTAATTTATACATGTTGTGACAAGTGCACTACCACCACACCCCACACCCCTGGCGACACCGACACTGGAGCGTGTGTTTGTGTTGAACCTAGTGCCCGAGCATCGTCGGGGCCGACTGAACACAGAGAGAAGTCTATAAGAGCCGTCTTCATTAATTATTCGCAATGCTCTGCCGTTATTTTTCAGCCTAATATTGGTAACCCTATGAGCGGGAAGCATAGGTTTAACGTGAGATGGTCAGACGTGAGCGGAGTCGAGCAGCCAGCAGCACCCTGCCTCTGAGCTCCACACTGTGAACGATAAGGCGGGTAATTACCGCCGCGTGCTTTACGACTACACGCTAACGTGCTCCCGCTCCCTACTGCTCATACCTACTAATTAATACGACGCTCATCAGCTGTATATACTACCTGATGATTTTATAAGTGACAATATTATTTTCTCCGTCTATCGATATTCATTATGAAATTGATGATCATATTGTATTGAAGTCATTATTCAATTTTTGGATGCCGCTACGAGAATTTAATAAGATATATATACCTAATCAAACCAGAAAAATCAATGTATCTGAAATGCGTGTGAGCGAATTTGTTACTCACAAAGTCGCAACTCGCAGTACGCACAGCTAAACATCAAGCTATACAATACCAGTATAGGCTGGCCTTGATTTGTGCCGAAAACCTTTACAATGGGAGGTCAGACTAAACTGGATTTTTATAGCTTGCTCACCTCGCGCCGCCGCCACCGGCACCGCGCCGCCTCGCGCCTCGCGCCGCGCGCTCCCTGCAAGCCGCATCACTACTATTAGCATAATGTTATGCTAATCACTAACAAACCCTCCACCCTCACGTTTCTTTCCTTGATTTCTAAATGAATCCCTCTTCCTGCGTCCATCGGCTATATTATTGTGTTAAAATAGTCATTCAATGACAATAAATTGATGATTGAGTCTTCCTTGTCTTCCAAATCTCTGAGTCCTTGTGGCTTTTTGTGTGATTGACATTTACAATTAAATTAGCAAACTAGAGCCTCTGGTCAAAAACGAACATATCGACATGTAGTACCTACTTATGTATGTATCATAATATTATATTTTATGACTTTTGTCTATTAACATCACGCAGGCACACGCGGCCGGGCAGCACGGGGCTCTAGTAGCATTGCGTGTCATAATTCAAAAAGGTTTCCCGTTTTTATGGATACTTTATATGAGCTGTGTCGTGGATGTCGTACTGTGTCAGGCTTTCTATGTAGTAGTGTTTTTTGGGTCTGACAACTGGCAACCCTAGTGGCGTAGCTTTTTCTTGGACACAGGAAATCCTCATGGATCACCTAGATGAATGTAGGCTAAGCTGAAGTCACGGGCTGCTCACTGGCACCCAAACTGACAGAATTCATTATAATTGACCCTGCGCATGCGCTCCTCCGTAATTAGCCGACGTGTAAGCAGCGCACTGGGAATAAATTACGTCTATGAATAATTGTCTAAATATTATAATGAGCTCGCCATTTTCAATTATCCGGCGCGCGGTAATGAGCTCACACAGTGCGGCCGCGGTTCCGCTCCGAATGCGGCGCGGACGCACCCGGGGGAAGGGGGGAGGAGAGTCGCTCGCGCCGAGTACGCGGATGACAAAAGTTATTGCTTATTATTATAATAACGATAGTGAACATTTGCATGGCGCAGCCTACGCAACCTATCGTCACAAACTATAGTCGTCCGAAATTACGAACACGACGCGGTCTAGCATCGTATACACACGGGTACGTATTCAATGTTCACAAAGCAGTTCATATTGCGTGGCCCTTACTCTCCTGCTCCTCGCGCGCGGCACGCTTCATCTGCTGCTAACCTATCTGTACGGGACACGGCCGGCCCCCTGTGCCTGTAGCACACTCTGCGGAGAGCAGACGTCATCTCTACCCACCACTGCTGCTGATCTTGTCCAAGTCACACCCGGTAACCGAGTCCTAACATGTTATATTAGAATTGCAATGAGCTGTTTCGCTGGAGACGTCTTTAGTAATCGATGCATTTGTTTAAAATTTTATAACTTTTGACAGGCAGTTCATCCATCAGTTTTTGTTTAAAACCTGACAGGATTATCTGAGATGTATGCTTAGCGCACAACCCTTCCCATCGTGTGGCGTGTGGCGGCTGTGCACTCCGCTCCGCTCCGGTCCCCAGTCGTGTGCTAACGTTTTACGAGTCCTCTTGAGTGTCTCACGCTCACGAGTCTGTGTGTGTGATGTCTTATTTATCTTATCTTTATTAATTTTTGTTTATTGCAATGACTCTTCTAATACAATTTTTTTTTGTCGCTGCGGCTCGGCGGCGGCTAAATGTCACCTTAAAAGTTCTACTCTCCCATTATTTTTCTCTGTTCTCCTTTTTTCATCGTAACACAATCACAATCATATCAGAGAAGTGAATAAGTAGGTACGCTACATTATTTGTGTTTAGATGTGGAATGCTTTCAGAGTAATGTTTATGGTGGGTGCACCGTGCACGGATGACGGGGCCGCGGCCGGTGCGGCGGCGGTGGCGGCGGTGGTCGTAGTGAACTGACGCTTGTATCGGACGGCGGCGGCGGCGCTGCGGGACTCACATTCGCATTCCGGGGGCGAGTGTTTATTCCGCTTATCTGAATTTTAAATTGTGCCGGAGTCCCCCCACGCGCCCCGCACCCCTCCCCCCAGGCCCCGCGTGGAATTCCTAGCGGTCTCGCCAATCCACCCGTAAAAACCCAATCAAGTGGCCATTTTTGTGATGCGCCCCGCTTTGACACACGATTTCACTTTCGGCCCGCGCCACCGCCGCTGTCCCTTCGTCCGGGTCCCACTATAGGCACGACCGAACAAACATTTTTATTTAGATTTAGAACTTTTCAAACTTCCAGAGGTGCAAGTGTTTGTGAAAATTTTCGTCGGTCTGTTTGTCCGCCGGTTGGAACGCGCGTACTCTAAATTGATTCAGAGGAACCATAGAAAGCGTTGAACTTGAAAAGTAACCATTGAAGTAAATTTCCTATTGAAATAATTGCGTACTGGACTAGCGTTATAAAGTGACAAAATCGGAAAAGATGATTGTGATAATGAATTGATAATAATTTCATTCGTATAAACAGCTTTTGTAACTCAAAATAAATCTAGCATTTTGGCAACACACGGATCATATCTGATAGGGCCTGGCCAATGTAAAAACGAAATTCTAAACTTGAGTAATAGTATGAGTATGTAACTTATTTTGTGATTTGTAATCTACATAGTAGTGTATTTTATGATAATTGTGAAACCTCCATAGTGTTAATTATTATTTTGCCCGACTTGGCGGGTGCATTTCCCCCACTTCCGTGCCCCCAGAATTTGACACAGAACTCCAAATAAAATAATTTCTGAAATCTTTCAATAACTTTGACAAGAAGGGATTGTATTTTTGTATAAAAATCTGATTAGATAGCGACATGGAATTCTCCCGGGCAACGCCGGGCACAAAGAGCATTTTATAGGGGTTATTATACCTTATGTAGACTCATACGAACCAATTAGTTATTATTAGTAAAAAACCAACTGCAATACGAAAACATCTTATAAGATAATCTTAACATAATACTTGTAAGGTTGATACGGAATTCTCGATACAAATGATTCATTTCTAACTACTCCCTACACTTATTAGATTTTTGTTGCAATTTCTGGTTTACTATTTAGAAAAGGAATAATGGTATTTCCACTATTTTCTATCTTGTTTTTGACAAACAACCACACAGCATGGCGTGTCGACAACTGTGCACCTTCGTCGCCTTCAGATGTGGTGGCGTGCGTGTGAACAACGCGGAGGGATCGTACATGTGGAGTAAAAACGATAGATATAGAATACTCACTGAAACAATATGCAGACAAAGGGTACGTGGCTACAGAGGCACCGTGGTGCTCGGCTGACGCAGGTGGTCTCTGGAGACATGGCTGTTTCAGCAACTACCTCTGTTTCATTCGTCGGGAGCCAACTCCTCCCTTGTGACCATGGCAAGGCCTGCCTCTTAGCCCAGCGATAGGTCCAGTGATCTAGTGTTAGATCAGGTAATTGCCGGAGTCTGTTCGCTTTCTGTCTTCCATCATACTCTGCCGCCTTCCCAGGTGCATTCATAAGGATTGAGCGCACATCAATTCCAATGCCATGTATCAGTGCCAACTGACCGCAACGCCATAAAAGGTAGATACTGACGTGTCACTTTAGTACTTTACTACAGGTCACATGGTACTTTACTGACAAGTGACACGTCAGTACCTCAGTAGGTACCTAGTAGGTAACTGCACCCGTATTTATAATGTACACTACAGTATTTATTGAGGCGTTAGATAGCTATGATGGATAATCAAAACAGCCCATGCTGTTTCTTATTCAACGCTGTGTGTAAAAGTAGCACAAAACAACAAACATAAATAATTACCTATTTATTACACGGGTATACCTAGGCTTATTTATTATCTCATTCAATTCCTTTGTGTGCGTAATCTGTAGCTCCGAACAAATAAGCAAGTTGTAACGTTATAAATAAGACTCGCATCAATTTAATAAAGTCTTTTATTGCTACATACTAGTACAAGCGCAGCCCGAAGCAACATCACGCGGCGTGTTGACAGCATGAGGTATGCGCGCGATTTGCATGGAGCGCGCACCGCGCATGCACGGCCGCGGCGCGCGCGCATCCACCGCCGAGAGACCGATGCCGCTAATGGCGCCGCCGACAAACTACGAACAAACCCCAGAACACCCACTCCCAGTAACGCACGCGAGCTCATCCACTCAGAAACAGCCGCGACGGTAATGCGACGCATATCATTTATAGGTAATAGAACAAGCCGTACCGATATACCTACAATCGTCCAATATTAGGTGAATGTGTTGTGGGCACGTGGCGTTACCGCCGTGGCGGTAGAGGTAGCGGGGCGCTGCGTGGCGTCTCTATATGTATTTTGACATGTGTCAATTAGAAAGATACTAACTAGCTACTAATTAATTTCGCATTCAAATTGCTCTGGGACTGTAATCCGCGCCATTGTTGCTGCTAAACAATCACTTCCAACTGTGGCACGCGAATCAGCACCTTACGTCATACACGTGGAGTGCATTGTCCGACGTTGCTTGTCTAGTAGTATAATTTCGTGCGCTTGCGCAGTGGAGTCGCGGACGCGGTGTAAAGACGATGATTAGAGCGGACGCACCGACCGCTAATTAAACGTAATGACGGTGTGATAAACAAACAAACACACGCCTCGTGCCCGTCGTGGAGCGCGCGGAGGATACGTGTTCATTAGTGCTGTTGTGATTTGAATAGAAGCGGCACGCGTGCCAGTGCGTGTTATATAACATCTAGCTAGGTAATTAGGTGAGCGAGGCTCGGGAGGTGTAGCGGCCGAGCAGCGCCTGCGCGGGACGTGGCGCGGGCGCAGGCGGCTCGTCCTACGTCCATGTAGAGATATATAATCAGATTTATTTTTGAAGATGACTCCTGTTGCTTGATACTTAAACTAGCATTAAGTCTGTCGAATTTGTCCATAAATGAGTTTCAATAACGTACATAATAAAAACAGCAAAATATCGTATGTCACCATTAGGAACAGTGGTGACCAGTCTAGACACCACATCAAAGAGATTTCATAAAAAAATAGCACCTATAATAGTTACTGATATTTTAAGATTTAAGAAATTCTAAAAAAACAATAAGTAGGTTTCACATAACAAAATAAGTTATAAGTAGTTTTTTTTATCTTTAGATAACAACTCCTGTGAAACCATACAGTAGTTACCATTTGATACATGTTCAAACCCAGACAGACAAAAATTAAAAAAAAAAAAAAAATATTATTTGTTCTATTGTTGCTTATTCGCAGTCCCTGAAATTATAATATGATATAAATAATAATAAGTGACTAAGCCTAGTAACTTATTAGAAATAATTTAAGTAAAAGTAAGTAGTTTAAATGGAAGAAAATTATGTAATAACTTACCTATGATACAGTGGATTGAATTTAATGAAATAAAGAATCAACTTTGCCTGTTCACAGTTCACACATACAGATAAACTAAAGGACAAAAATTTTAGTACAATAAGTACTTAGTCCAACTAGAGTAAGCATCGAGTGTTCCTTGACTTCGTTAAACTCTAAGATTTTCGTATTGGCATTTATATCAACAAGATTGATATTCGAAATCTATTAAGAAAAACTATACTAGGCTCAGGTTACAATCTCATTAGCACGCTTCATTTTTAATACCGCTTGTTGCCGTTTGGCGTTGGCGTGACAAAAAACAAACACATATTTCGAAGATATTTTTTGAAAAAAGTAATAAATTTGATCATGCTCAAATATTATCGTTACGTTCGTATTGCTCATTATCCTTCTATAGTATGATATAAATGTCGAAATTGAGTCCAGGGATCGCTTCCAGTCTAACCAGATGCGTAATATTATAGTCAAATAGTATTACAGTAGGTACCTACTTTGCTTACCATATTTCATAAACAATATTACAAATATCATTTATATTGCATGTGTTTATGACCCACCACGGTGTCCATGTACATGCGTCACAGTAATAACTGTAACACTACAACAATGTTTTAGAAGTATGTGTGTGCACATGAGTGCGTAGGCGACGCGTGCGCGCGCAGCTTCCTACAAACGACATCAACGCGCGCTACGAGCTGCTACGACGTGGAGCGCCGCCGCCGCCGCCGTAGGCCGTAGGGGGCGGTCCGTATAGTGTTAGGAAACGTCGCCACAATCATGCTGCATATGTGAATATCTGTCAACGGCACATTTAAGTGACCTACAAACGAACCGTGGCGGGCCGCCATAGTGCATCCGTGAGAGCCGCACCACTTACCTACACCTTGTTCACAGACCTTATTAAACATTGTTTATGAGACTCGTAAAAATACTCATACCATTTATTGGTACGTTATCTTGTCGGCATAATCCAATAAAGTGCGCTTGAATCGCTCAGAGTTGATTTCTAACAAGATATTCACATCGGCCACACAAAACTCTATTACAGCAGATAATTGAGATAAAATATTGGTTAGTTGTGAAACGCAGACTCACGCCGAGTCGCGCGAGCTGCGGTGCGCGCGCGCAGCCTCGCGGAGGCTTTGTTTGTGAGCGCAGGTAGCCAATAGTGTGATGTACCGATACCCGTAGCTGCAACTGACTGTATACATTTATAAAGGCTGTGTGTGTATGTCCAATTGAGACCAGTATGAGCTACAAATATGTCCGCATCCTATGCCGCGGTACTAAGCGGGTACTTACTTACTCTGTCAACGTGTGTTGCCGCTCCGCGATACACTGACATGCTAGCTCGCCGCGCGGCGGTGTCCACGCTGCACTCAACAATGACCTACTATTATCATATAGGTATCCACTTGATCCTAGTATCTGTTGTGGAGCAATTTTCAGCTGTCCAACTATAAGACTAAGTATAGTTACTGCCTGCTTTCTTATTATAAACGGAAAACAAGTATTGAGTAAGAGGTGCGTGCGCAGGTTTTTGTGCGCTGCGTGACGTCAGCAGTACAGTACACAGGCCGGCGTGGTGAGCGGGGTGGGGGGGGAGGAGGGAGCAGGGACAACGACCCCGCGACGATTAATAAATTAAGATAACAAATTAAAGTGAGCCGCAGACAATGTGCGGCTGTGTCTAGCGCCGCCGCCGCCCGCGCCGCGCTCGACTCTACAGGACCTGCGCATACGCAGCGGTGTCGACACAAATCACTGCTTCATAATCACAATAACCATAGTCGCGTTATTAATTCACACTTGCCATGCATCGTGTGTGGTACCGTGAATCCTAGTCAAAGTAGCGCGCCTTCCTCTTCCAACAAATGAACTATTTCTAGCATTGGTGTATGGTACCTATTCATGAAGAGATATATTTTATTTTACTTCTCATAAACATGCCTGCCTGCCTCATTAGTCTAGTGGTCCAAAGCGCGACTGCTACGCTAGAGGTCCTGGGTTCGATGCCCAGGTCGAGCAAAGTGTTGCTGGATTTTTCATGACATTCTCAGTAGCAGCCCAGAGTCTGGATTTGTGCCCGGTTAATGGCAGTAGGCTCGCCCCCTATTACATGGGACCTAAACATACCGGCTAAGTGTGGGTGTACATTAATACACTTTTGCCTCTCACTCTCTGTTATGTATTCATAAACGTATTACTCATCATTAATAGGTAGGGTGTTTAGGTAATTTAGGTATAGATAGATAAGTAAAATAAATAATGTCATTTATGTATTTACTTGGCCATATGAGCGCAGGCGTCCGTAATCATTATTAGGTAATAAATATAAACATCAATATTTGATAAGTATGTATTGTTTCGACACATCGTCTCGGTGCAGAGGTAGAGTTATCTCTGACATACAATAGTGTATGTCTATCTGCATAGCTGTACCTACAGTAGTTGTGCTGTGTGCATCACTGTCATGTGCATAGTCGGTGGTGTTACCTGATACAGAGAAATGTAAGGCACGTGTTAATCATTCCGTAATTCGTCACTAAATATCCATTACTGGGTGTCGTTCGCGCTGCCTCGTCGCCTCGCCGCCGTCGTGCGTCGCCATTAGCGCACTATCGATGGTATCGACGCGCGACGTGTCGGTTATTCGCGCACGCAACTGTGTTGGCGCTGCAGTCCACAGACTCGTCTGCCTGTCGCGATACATACACTAGCGTGCTAGTACGACACGTCGCGTTACCACACTAGTGACTGCTCACTGCGCACGCGCACGCAGGAACTATTGCCGACAGTAATTGATTGACGGAGCATCCGCGCGGCTCGGCGAGGCCGGCGACCACAAAGCGGATAATATCTTCATAAATCGATATTTCCACCGCTAATAAAGCGATATTAATTATCTAGTATTCAAATCTCGGATGTTGGGCACTCGTGGAGCGCTCGTGACCGCGGCCGCCCCCGCGCGCCCCGCACCGCCGGCGCCCGCGCATCGTTCTCGATTAATAATCGCGGTCGACGGCCGCGGCCCGATTATTCGAGCTCGTGCGATTAACGATTATGATTCGATTACTGTTCACCGGCGCATTGTCAGCAGCGCTTGCGCCCGCGTCCGCGTCCGATTACAATAGACATCATAGTCTCTTGACATAGGTATTGCATTACTTTCATCGGTTCATCGCGGATTGATCAGTAATACAACACAAAATAACTAAATCATGCTTACACAGTAAAAAATATATAAGTACTATACACATACCTACCTTTTGAAACGAGATGATTTTTTCTTATGTATTACTTATATGCTCTGTGCGGCTATTTATGGATGGCAGGAAGCCCTGACCACCAGGGGCCCGCATGTCCAACAAGAGTCAAGACACTGCAGAGTGTATGTATGTTCAGAGTCCTTGAACTGACTAGTTGGCACTCTTGCACTCAGCACTGTGCCTGTTTTATATTGTGACGAGAGGAGGAAAATCTTGTAGGAAACCAATACATCTAACTACTGCTCTCTGTAATGTTAGGAATAACCCAATTTGTTACAGCACTGCCGCAAATGTCTGCTTAGCTTACAACGTGAGTGCACGTCGACGTGCCTGTACATTCACATATCTATGTTTTTACAACGACATGCAGGTATTGTTGTTATATATTTCCCCCATATCGTTTTCATCCTCATGTGACAATGAGGCGATAAGATCTGCGCGGGCGGCGGGCGGCGGTGTGCGGCGCGGCGGTCGCATATAATTGCGACTGTCGCGGCACGCGGCGTGTCGTGTGGTCGTGTCGCGTGCATCGTCGGATAATTGCCGGCCGTGTAACAGGAATCAGGTTCACGGCCAGAACTCGACCCCGCTCACAGCCGCTCGACCGCCGCGACACTGTGTCACTCACTCACGGTCACAGCTGACTGTTAAGATGAGAAGGACTCGCAGCGTCCGCAGCACCCGGACCGGGTGAACTTGAGTCGCCTGACGATTTTGCGAACAATAAGTGCTGGCCAGGCCAGATATGATAGATTGCAATAAATATGCAATAGGTATCAATGTAGAGGTCCTTAGCTAGCACTAAGCGCCATAGACACCGCGTGGTTGCCACGTAATCACCGCCCCGAGATTGCACTTACCGAGTTCCACCAGATACCTATGTTTCTATAAAATTCCAGAATATGGTCAGTGCCTCCTGACACTAACTGTGTCACTTGTGAGGAGGTACTGGTCCCAGCGCTAGCTACATGGAGATTTTGCTGATGGAATAATCCCCAATATCGTGCACAGCGCCTCTAGCCAGACGGGAGGCTTTCTGCAGCCGCGTCACGTGCGGTGGTCGCTGTGTGTACTACGCCGGATACCAGTGCGTAACTAACGTACCGACATCGCAGTACAATAACAACAATCGCACATTTACAACGATTTAATTACTTACCGACGCGGACGCGGTAGGACTGGGCCCGGGGTTGGGGGTGGGGTGGTGGGGTGCACTGCTGTCTGACACGCGAGTAATCCGATATGTATGGGTTTTCAATAATTTGTATGATGGCGCATCATAAAGCATAATGAATTTTGGAATTATTGATGACGCAGGTGTCTGCTCGTGTAGTCGTGTGAGTGTACAGGAAGCATATTGTGTTGGATCGGTCGTAAAGACTAGTCATAAAGAACCCTGCCTGTACGTGTTCCAATTTTCTGGAATGTAAATTACAAAAATAATTTATTCTTACTTTAGTAGTGGCAACATAGTTATCAGTAGATCTTGTATGATTAATACTGGCAACACTGTCACTAAATGATGTTTTATAAAAGTATTGCTTGCCCTTAGTTTCATTCTCTATTCCATCTTCACTCTGCTAATAAATGGACGTTATAACCTTCCTGGTGCATATGATTCATATAAATTTTAAGTCCAAAGTATATCATTCAAATTCAATTTGTGCTTTTTATTTCACGTCCATAACCCTAATTCCAACAGTACATGCCCTTACCTTAGCTATATTGTACTTACACATGCTCAATATGCACTCAGTTCTCAGTAAGTACTTAGCTAAGGTAAGGGCATGTATTGTTGGAATTAGGGTCAACATGAGTTATTATAAGACCGGCTGT
This sequence comes from Subacronicta megacephala, assembly GCA_958496365.1. NCBI lineage: Eukaryota > Metazoa > Arthropoda > Insecta > Lepidoptera > Noctuidae > Subacronicta > Subacronicta megacephala. Next base: position 15,808,740 of record OY292520.1, read on the forward strand.
AATACAATCCAATTATGTTAATTCGCTGAATATAGATAAACATTGGTGTTACCCATCATAATGAGTCCGTCCTGTATATTCCACCGTGTGATGTAGACATATGCGGCAGTGTTCAGTCGTGTGTGAGTGTGTCCGTGGCAGCCGGGGTGCTCTCTACGTACTTACACATGATTGTTAGGTCAACAGTTTATATTAAAACTTTATTTTTTACCAATTTAGCATTTTCATATGTTGAGCTTAGCGTTGCTACGTGATCGTAACTTAATTACAATTTGTTACAAAATCAATATTGTTCGCAAAAAGTCACTCGTAGTTTAACTTTGTCGATCGATTGATAAAACCAACCATCACACCTGTAAGTATTCCCCGAAGGGTCGCAGAGATGTAGGTAGGTACCACGGCTACACATTAAGCTATACAAATCCAATAGGTATGGGCTGGCCGTGCAATATACCCAAAGTCTTTATAATGACCCTATACTGGGAATGTATAGCTTGATGTGTACCCATATGTACACCCACAGCTTGCCGGTAGGTATGGAGGACCAAACCTTGTTAGCTGAATATGCACTCCAATCTACAGTGGAATCGAATTTGCGCCCTCTCGCCGGCCGAGTGGCCTTTTAAAGGGTCGCGACGAGATGTTGATGGATTATTTGTGAAGTGGCCGTCCGCCTTTGAAATCTTTCGCGCGTTAAAACGGAGGTAATCTCGACGCGCCCTCTGCCTCTGCCTCCCCCCCCTCCCCCCCCGCAACCCCCCACCCCGCGCCCCGCTGCCCGCGCGCCTGCACTGTAAACAGCCCGCAGCCTTCGTTTTGTTTACCTAATCATTTTATTGCCCGCCGCGCCCGAGCGCTCTGACCTCCTCCCCCTCCCCCGCCCCGTACTCTTGGCACCGCAAACTACCCCCGGGCGCCTTTGAAATTTATTTGAAATGTTGTAATCGTCGTTGCGACAGATGTCCCGCCGCGCCGCGCCGCGCCGCGCAACCCTTCAGCCTCCAGCCTCCTGTACTACAAGCCGCTATTAGATTTATTGGCGAATAAAAAAACGATCGGTACATACTCCTGAGAAAACTCAATCGCAAGCTGCGTCGTAATTTTTACATTTTTTACCCTAAAATGTATGTCAGAGGGGTGTGGGGCGCGCGAGGGGGACGCGGCGGGAGGCGACAGGTCCCCGCGTCGCGGCGAAATCTCTTTTTTAGCGCAAAAACGGAGAGCGGAACAATGCCTGACCCATTTCCCGGCCGTGGGAAGGAATAACGTCTCCGCCGCTGCGATGTTTTATAATAAAAAATGCATTACCCCACATTTTAAAAAATCCACGTTTATAAAAAAACGCGATGCTAACGCAACTATTGTTCGACGGGATATTGAAATTTCAAACTTGGAAGGGTGATATTTATGTGCAAAATAACGGTTTTTACCAAAAAAAGCGAATCAGCTGCATTCGGCGCGCACACACAATTGCTCGTTAGTGAGCGAGCGAGCTGCCAGCCCTACTGACCGACTGCGCTCGAGACGCTCCAGTTCGGACATGACTCATAACCCTGCTCAACCCTGGCCTGGGTGCGCGCAGGATGCCGGCCAGCCTTCTTCCTCTCCTACACACTCCTCGTGGCACTGTACCTGTACCAACACATTTACACATTGTGAGAGCGACAGCGTGAACTACCCAAAGCGGTTATGTTATTAACTTATAACCTGTGGTCGGATGGTGTGTTCGCGAAAGCTAAGTGGTCGTCACTGGTGGTCACTGGTGGTCACTCGTCGTCACTGGTCATGACGATTCTGTAGTGATAGACAGTGACAGTCTGCAGTACGCAGCCTTCTCGTACGACCCTGGCTTATTTTCTTTTTCCTCACTCCTTCCATTTATATCTAATTGTTTCCATTTTCGACGTTTGTTGAATGTTACTCAGTTATTGTAAATTACATTATAGTTATTATTTAAATAAAAAGTCAAGGTTGGTTTACTTCAGTTTAATTAACTCTAACATTAGTCATTCGCAAAAAAAAAAAATTTAGCTAAGTAGTTTTTTGTGAATTACTCACAAATAGGTACTTCCGCAGAAGTTAGATACAGTGTCGAACTATAAATTATTTTTTTAACATACCATCACGCCTGTATTCCCTGAAGGGTTAGGCAGAGGTGTACTAAGGGTCATCTACATTTCGCCGGTATGTTTAGGTCCCATGTAACAGGGGGCAAGCCTATTGCCATTAACCGGCCACAAATCCAGAATCCGAGCTGCTACTGAGACTTTCATAGAAAAGCCCATTAACACTTTGCTCGACCTGGGAATCGAACCCAGGACCTCTAGCGTAGCAGTCCCGCTTAGGACCTCTAGACCAATGAGGCAGTAATTATTCTAGTGCTATCATGATTATTTTTTTAATGACGCATTTTCAGAGTAATTCAGTTTAACAACTCTTTTTTAGGGTTCCGTACCCCAAAGAAAAGAGGATAACTTCACGACGGTTTAGTAGACAGCTTGCATAGCTTCTGAACCGCAGTGATGTATATTGATGCAATTAGTAGATTGGAATCAGAAGTTCCTTTTTGCTCCTATTTAAAGGTTGTGTTCTAAAGAAACATATGGACTATAAAATGCTTAGTCGTTATTTCCTCAACAATTATTAGTGATCATGGTAATTGTTCAAATGTTCAAGTTCAAATGTTTTTATTTCAAATAAGCTTTTACAAGCATTTATGAAACGTTATGCCTCTAATTGCACGGTACCAAAAAGTTGATCCTATGGAGAAATATCCGCAAGAAACTTATGTTGTTAACGCCATGTACTTACGTTCATGGAGAACGTAAGTACATGGCGTCATACATTTATTACATAGAGGATTTAGGAGGGAGGGAGTCTTAACAATCATTGCAAAAGATCACAAAAAATCGCAAAGTTAAGATTAGACTCTCAAATTTTCTTAAAGTTTTTATTTAAACCAAATCAAGCGTGTATTATTTTTGTCTTAAGTTACTTACGTTATAACTTTTAATAAAAAAAAAATACATTAGAAATGAGAAACTCCTGCTTTTTGAAGTCAACAAAAACAAGAACAACAACAGAAACAAAAGAACCACTGAAATTGAAGTCACCGACTTCCGAACTTCCGAAACAGTTTTAGACATAAAATTATGTTATTATTTTTTTAAGGCGGTTTTACTTTTCAACCGACTTTAAACAAGAGGTTCTCAATTCGATCCTATTTTTTTGGTTTTACTTTTTTGTTAAAAGTTAATTCATTTTTTAATTTTAGTGGAAAGTTTTGTTTACATATAAGTAATACTTTGTAAGCCAACTAAATTCACTGCTCCAATGAGACAGCGAGGTTTCGGAGTAAATTTTTAGATTTTTGTTGATATTTTTAAAACCACTCAACCGATTTCCAAAAGTTCTGAGGTAACAACCATAAAAAAAATATATAAAAAAATACAGTCGAATTTAGAACCTCCTCCTTTTTGAAGTCGGTTGTTAAATATTAAACTGGGAAGAGGGGGTAGGCCGGCAAAAATAGTTTTACGTAATAAATGAATGGTGCCCATGAAGTGACAGCGCGGCGGTGCGGCGGCATGTGGCGCGGCGGCTGTCACCGTCGTCGCTGGCTCATGGCTCCGCCGGAGTAAGTTCCTCCAGTGGCTGGACTATCGCCGAGTAGCTCATGCGACAACCTCGAACAACAAGCTACATCTAGGTATCATCTATCTGCGTCGGGCGGGAGCGGGAGCGGCACAGTACAGGATAGGCCTAGTTTTCAACCGACTTCAAAAAGGAGGAGGTTCTTAATTCGTCTGTATGTTGTTTTTTTGTCTGTATGTTTGTTACGCGATATCTCCGCCAATTGTGGATCGATTTTAAGGATTGTTTTTTTTGTTTGGTAGGTGGTGAGAGGTGGTCCCGTTTATATTTTATCGAAATCGGTTGAGCAGTTTTAAAAATATCAACAAATCTAAAAATTGTTTACATCGATGATAATATTATCGTTTACTCCGAAACATCGCTTACTTTTAATAAAAAAGTAAAACCGCCTTCAAAAAATAATAAAATAATTTTGTCTAAAACAGTTTCGGAAGTCGGTGGCTTCTATTTGACAAAATTAATTTATTATTTTTTGAAGGCGGTTTTACTTTTTTGATAATAAGCGGATGTAGTTGTGTCAACAGCGGGCCGGGCAGCGCCCCATGTGCTCGTGTAGGTTTACCGAACCACTACTTATATTTATAAAATGTTCGAATTTTCACAATACAACACATACAATACCTGATTCGTCGCTTTATTTTGCAATCTATGCTAATAGTGTTTCAAGTAAAGTTCAGTGCTTTAGCACAAAATTTAAGTTAATATATAATCATATAACGTAGACGTAGTAATGTACTAAGTACGTTTATACGTACGTAGCTTATTTTAAATCGTGCCGATGCAAATTACAGGAGTGACAGTACGCGCTGTGTTTTTGATACCTAAGTACTCGTACCAATTTATGTATTTAGTACATGACATAACCTAGCTCACTGCCTAGCCCAGGCAGGCGCGATGCACGATGAATGTCCCTTCCGTGGTTGTGGTTGATCAACATATTTTTTTGATATACCTACATTATAATTACCAATTACCATATTTTCACATCAATTAGTCCAGGAAATCACTGTGGAATAATGAATTAATGTAGGAACTACACTTAAGATCTTGTACCAGGCGACTGCGATGTGCTCACTCAATACCTAGGGGCCTAGATAATGTCACATTTTCATTATCGATAACGAAGTTAGATATCCGAAATGTATCGAACTGGCGTAACTTTCATCACGTGACATATCGAAAGGTTATGCCAAATCCAAACATTTTGGATTTATCTAACTTCGTTATAGATATGATAATGCGAAATAGTCTAGGCCCCCTAGTGACCTATTGTTCGTGGATATTTTGGTATACGGCTTTTTTAAAGTTACATAGGTGTCTTGCGTGCGGGTGCTGTGCGCTGTGTGGGTGCGAGTGCGACACGGAGGCGCGCCGCCGCCGCCGGAGTGCGCCGCGGAGGAGGGAGGAGGACCGTATGCAAACGAGGCGGGGCGGGGCGAGCGCTAAAAAACGCCCCGCTGTACCCGCCCCGCGACCCCTCACGATCCTCGAACCTGCCTAACGGAAACTGAATAAAAAACTGCCGCAATCTGTTCCGCGCCACGTGAAAAGTGAAACGGTGAAGGGTGACCCGCGACACAAAGGATCGAAGGGTTGCGAGATGCGCGCGCGCAGCAGCCCCGCGTGGCTGCACCCCTCGCCCCGCGCCCCGCGCCGCGCGCCCCCCGCACCACACAACCCTTGCACACGTGCGCACATGTAGCGCTGCGTATATATTATTGTAAAAGGATAACATTTCACTTTTAACGAGTCGCTCTTTATAAAAAAAGTTAATAGTATTAGTGGCTGGTCGCAGCGCGCCCGCGCCCGCGCTTGCGCCGACACACTGCCAAGTGCAAACAGTGTGCAGCATGCGGACTGTGTGCAGTACACAGTGCCATATATAGCGAATGAGTAACATTAACTAGTACCTACTTTACCAATGATGTCAAAAGTTTATTAGAACTATTCAAAGTTGTACCCTTTGTCTCTAACCCCTTGATTAAAATTGTTCAAAGTCTAATCTACTTACCTAGTCTTCTTAGAAACTAAAGTTTACCTTACCTAGTTTTCTTAAGAACCTCTTGTTGTTGGACTTACTATGCGATATTAGGTATAATCCCAGATATTTCACAAGGGCGAAGTTAGGTGCCAATATTCAAATGTAGACAAACAAAAATACACAGTTTGCTACAGGTAAGTACCTAAAATGGTTAAAACTTGAATAAGTGCAGTGATCATCATTGCAGTGACAGTGAGATTCCGTAATAGCTAAAGTAAATCACAGACCTAGGTACAAGTATTGTCATAACCACAAACGTTATAGGTTTCTTAAAGCACGACGTACGAAGTACGATGTACTTGCTGTCAAGCAAGTCATGTCGGTTGAGAAGCAAAAAACTTGCATTTCAACAGATGTCACTGACGTCACCTCAAAGACATAAATTAAAAAAATATGAAGGCAAATTTCGAGCTGGCGGATGAGACTCGCGGTGGCTTAGCGGTCATAGCGTATTGTGTACCTAACCAGAAGACCCAGGTTCGAATCTTGTCCGCAGTCGTATTTTTTCTTCACCAAAATAACTGTAAATTAACACATAGTTGATAGGGATATCAATCAATAGAAATTCATCTTTATATTCCTGTGATTAATCGCCAAATCACCAAGAAAACAATACAAACAATAGATAAATAACAAAGTTACCTTTTAAAGGGTTTTAGTGGTATAATTTGCTTTCGTTAAAATGCAAAGATGTAGCATTCAACGCGAAATATATAATTAGGTTTGATGCTCCACAGATAAGTAGTAGAAACAACAGATAGCCAGGTATCAGTCCGACATAACCCTCTGCCTTTGGAATGAGACGGAGAAAATCCTTCGGGATTTTCATACGGATCAAAAAAAATTAAGGCAACGTCGTTTAGATCCCTTATACCTAATACCCTTGTGTAATGTATTTAGTTGTATCGTGCTCGTAAACACGCATGCCTACGTATTTACATAGGCTGCTAGCGGCGCGCGGCGCGGGCGGAGGGCCCGGACTACAGTGAGCGGGTGGAATGCGGCGGCCCACTGAACACAAACAGTGGCTTGATTTCGAAGGCCGAGGCCGAGCGAGGGCCGCTCAGATGTCGTGCATTCGTGGCTCATATGAAATGTTCGAGGAGGAGCGTTCCCTCCGGCTGGTGGCGGGCGGCGCGCGCTTTGATCTCGTGAAGCGCCGGCTCGCGGCTGCCAGGCGCACGCCGGAGGACGTGCACTCTTGTGTTCATAGAACATTCATTTACTTTTGAGACAAGTTTCAGGTGCAGTACAGTTTACCTGACGAACTGATGATAATAGCTAATTTATGTTTTTTACTCATACAGGTATATAGGTATATAGGTACTTATCCTACCAAAACCAATTCATGTAAAATGAGTTGCTATGAGACACGAGCTCATAACACATTTACAATCAAAAAGCTATCAGGTCTTACGTAGAGCTTAGCCCCTACAAACCCTACATCTTGATCAAACAGTTAACTCCTGATTGTTTACAATAATGTTTATTACGCATACGTAGGTAAGTTAGTTGCTGACGTAGGACACTGGACAGACTGACATGTTACCTATGGGTAACAAGTTGTTTACCCAAAGGTAACTAAGGTAAATGTTATTGAGTATTTATTAAAGTTAAGACTTCACTGACTGGCTCTAAGACTGGCTCGGCCAGAAAGTGCATACATACTGCCTGCATGCACAATAACTGTATGAATTTCGCCTGTGCTTTGATGAAGTAAATGGCACACAATGGCTGATTGAACCTACTGGAGTTGCAAGTTGCAAGGGAAATTGAAATAAAATTTACTTAAAATATTAAGTTCATCATGTCAGTTAAAAATCTAAAACTTCAAATTGGACCCGTTCTCCCCATTACAGTTGTTATATGACAGCGCGAGTACCAAACGTGATTAAAGCAATTTATTATGTTTATTTGGCCACGATATAAATGATTAAAGCGTAAGTAACGGCTGGCGACGCCCGCATGCGCGCTCCTCCTGAACTTTGATGTCGCCGGCACGCGACCCCCGCGCCCCCGCGCCCCCGCGACCCCACGCGACCCCCGTATCATCAGATTGTTAAATTAAATAGAGTTAACTGCCGCTAAAGGGTTGCGACGCGTGCACACATTCCCCCCTCCCCCTCCTCCCCGCCCCGACACCGCCTGCGCGCGCGCACCCCCTCGCCACGCGCCTTGACTTGCCAGCAGATTTCGATTTCACTATTGTATTATTTGCAGCACCAGCACAACTGTTTCCGTCTGTAAAACTATTCAAAATAGAGCATTAACGAAATGGTAGAGATTATCAAAAGCGATTATATACTTAACTGGCAATAAATTGTGTATATATGCCAATAACACCTATACAATAGGTGTATAGGTGCCCATGCATAATAACAACGTACCTACAATAATGATTGCACATATTATTACTATAGATAATTATAATGCCTTTATTATCTGTTTCATGAAACTATTTAGTATTTTAACGGACATCTGATGAGTTCTTCAACTCAGTTAAATCACGTAAGTAGGTATTTACTTATTTCACTAGCGTAAGTTGTTAGTCTAGGTATATATAGGTATATTATACTTTCCTCACTCCACAATATAGCGAGAGAAAACAAAAATAGGTAACAGTTAATGTAATTCAAATTGTTTAAAGTAGTTTACCGAAAATAACATAACATACCATCACGCCTGTATTCCCCGAAGGGTTAGGCAGAGGTGCACTTAATGTACACCCATAGTTCGCCGGTATGTTTGGGTCCCATGTAATAGGGGGCGAGCCTATTGCCATTCACCGGGCACAAATCCAGACTCCGAGCTGCTACTGATAATTTCATAGAAAAACTCAATATGTAACACTTTGCTCGACCTGGGGATCGAACCCAAGACCTCTAACGTAGCAGTCGCGATTGGGACCACTAGACCAACGAGGCGAAAATATTGTACGTATATGCAGGTAGGTAGACTGCGCCGCGCTCCCGAACCGGAAAAAAATCATTGATGGTTACCGGTAAAATAGTCTCGATAAAGTAACTATATAAAAAACAATAACTGTCCCTATGTAAATGTAATGAGAGCGCCATGCTGTCGTTTATATAAGTACACATACATAGTTATTAGGGTGAATGTGAGCATGCATCATTTATCATACTGGTTTAAATTAAACCCGTCACCGATATTGTCGCGCGACGGAATAATTTAGAAACGCCAGCCGCTCGTGCGCGCCGCGCCGCTCGTAAATCACGCGCCGTGTGCGCCCACCCTTAACCCTTTAGTCCCCGTCTCACATCGTGCCGCGCCCCGGCGTCGCCCGCGTACACAAATCAGTTGGTTTTTTAACGTCTCCTCGTCTGAATGGGCAAAGGGTGCGCGGAGCAACGCCGTGCGAGCCAATCCCCGCGCCAAACACATTTACATAATGATTTACATACACGCGCGTCACCGCGGCTTGTGACCCCATGACCCCCGCGCCACCTGTCGCCGCCTCCTACATCAGTAACACAGTCATGTAACACATCTGAGTAAGTATCTACATGAACACTAATTTCATTATACAAGTTTAATGTCAAGAAATTGTTGTTGCTTTCATATAATTAAATTAAATAACAGAATGTCCCGCGCTGCATGTTTCCCCAAATCATGCCGTTGTTTTCCTAAGAGTTTAACTGAACTGTGCATAACCTACGTCATAAAACCCACCTATTGATTGACTATCTAGGTACTTAATAACTCAATGGTTTCTGGACGGCGGCGTTGATATCTCAGTCAGATAAAATAACCACAATGATCCTCAGTTATATGTTCCTACTTTATTCAAAAATTATACCCTATTCATTTGGCTATGTTTGGTAAAATATCTATGGCAATATGTGTAGGTACGAGGTTCGATTAGAAACAAGATTGATATGTTTGAGTCTTCGGAGGACTCATTAGGGAAAACAGCGCGACAGCTCTACCCGAGGCGGAGGCTGGCAGGAGAGCGGGGCGCGGGGCGCGGGGCGCGGGGCCCGGGGTGCGGGGCGGGGGGCGCTCGTTGCAGCTGCACGGCTATTGATTAGCGCCACCATCACCGGCACGCGACACGCACCAACTGATTGCACCACAGTGGTTCCCATGCACAGCACACCAGCGGCACACCAGCGGCACACCAGCACACCGGCACACTGGCACACCACACCGAGCTCGACATCATAACCACCGATACTTACATCGCCTATTAATTTACTTAATTTATTTTAGAACACTTACCTACAGCTAGAATTAAGTATTTAACTCGACGCATCCATTCCAACATATAAAACACTTTTCTACGCTTTCCGAGTGCATTATATACATATTTTTTACACATAGGTAATAAATTTAAAGATTTCACATTGAATTTTGACCTAGAGCTAGTGATCAAGAATTATCACATATACTCCATTTGGTTAGGTACTTAACTAAAGGTAAACAAATCATAAAAAAGGTTCTTTTATAGGGCCATTTTTCATCTTGAAAAAAATGTAACCAAAATAAATTATTTAAGCATTCAAAATAATTTCCCTTTACTATACTAGCATATTTTACTACTTTGTTTAGTATTAAATGGTAATTATAAATTCTTATGCTTGCGACCAATAAATAAATCAAATCTGATAATTATGTCATAAAGTATTGCAATGTGCCTACTAGAAAGAATCTAAAAAGACAGGAAATCAAAACCTTTTTCTACATAATAGACTTTTGATAACTCGAAAAAATTAAGAAGTAGTAGCGCGAGGAAGCGCGGCAAAATAATTAACCGATATTATACTTAGTCGGGTAACCAGACGCCATTTGTAACAGTTTGTACTTTCGTTCGTTTTTGTGTTTCTTTTGCCGTAAATTGTATTATTTAGTTATAGTTTTGTTTGTTCGTTGTTTTTATTGATTGTTAGATGTGTTGTTATTAATTTCACTCCCAATTCATAAGATACCATTGCAATAAAGGTTGAAGAGCCCTGAACGCCGCCATTTTTATTGTTTACCTTTAGTTAAGTACCTAACCAAATGGAGTATCGGTAGCTACATAATACAGCTTAGAGCCTGGGTGCACTTTGCATCCGATATTTGTATTTTTGTCTTATGTAGGGTCATAGAAAATAAAAGTATTCACATAATTATTATTATTTAATTAAAACATTATGCCAATCAGTTGGTGCGTTTTGTTGTAAAAAAAGGGGTTGTAATAAGGGATGAAAAATTGTATGGGAGTTTGTCATTGGTGAAGATAAACGCTGAACTTTTGTGTTAAGGCACTTGATAAGAAATAAATAAATATTTGATATGGGGTTTTTGAAACTTCAAACTGTGTGGAGATGAAATAGGGGATGAAAGTCCGTTTGGATTTTGATGAAATTTGGTACAAAAATAGACTAAACCTTGGGAAAGGATATAAGCTGCGTTTATATTTCGGTAAATAATAAAGTTGGGCAAATTTTGTGGTCTACCCGAGCAAGGAAGCGGACGGAAAGATATGTAAAGATAATTTGTAATTTCCCGCCAGAATTGGAAAAAACTAAACAGTCAAAATCGTGTTGTCCACGCAGGCGAAGCTGCGGGCGGAAAGCTAGTGTATTTATAAATTAAAGAAGAGCCGAAAGCTCTTGACAAATGGAAGTGTATGCTGTGTATGTTTAATTTATTATCATAAGTATTATTTTTAGACTGCCTTGTTAGTATAGTGGTCCCAATCGCGACTGCTACGCTAGAGGTCTTGGTTTCGATCCCCAGGTCGAGCAAAGTGTTATTGGGTTTTTCAATAAATTTCTCAGTAGCAGCTCGGAGTCTGGACTTGTGCCCTGTGAATGGCAATAGCGAGCCTATTAGGTCCCGTATTACATGGGACCTAAACATACTGGCGAACTGTGGGCGGACATTAAGTACACCTCTGCCTCACCCTTCGGGGAATACAGGCTTACTGAGTAGGGCCTGTCCAGTCCGCGCCGGATTTCTATTTAGTTTAGTCACAGTTCATAAAAACAACATGTGTACACTTACACTGCGCGGTGCGCGGTGCGCGCGCTGAGCTGGACGCGCTCCCTGCCACGCACGCAACACAACACGCCTCAAACTACGCTTGCAATCACAATATTATAAATGCAAATAGTGCGTTAATCCAACATGGCGGCGCCCCCGCATACTGAGACATAGCGCTGACTATTTGTAAAAACTTCAAATAAGTACCTATCTCTAATCGAAAAGTGAAGCCCCTATTCCAACGTTTAGGAGGGTTTCTAAATTCCACGAGTGTTTTTATATATGACTGTAATAAATATGTTGCTGTTGCACCTAATAAATAAAAAGATTCGATCATCAGTCGGTAGTTGAAGGTCGCTAGTGCTCTGAGTGCACGCGAGAACAAAATACGAAGCTCTAATAAAATAAAGATGTTATCCGATAACTACGTAAGTGTTAGCCAACACCCCTCATGTCCGACACAAAGCCTTGCCACCCAACGCACGGCAACCTCCTGCGCTTTCGCAACCCTTCTCCTACCAATCTTTAATTGAATATCTAAAGGTATAAGGGTTGACACGTCATAAAACTGCACAAATATAGAAATCAGTGTTCATAAAAATCCCATAAGAATGGTAAAACATGAAGGGTCGAGCCGCTACGCGCCCTCGCTACGAGCCCTCGCTACGAGCCGGCCGCCCGCTACGAGCGCGCGGCCGGCGTAGCACTCGGCTACGACACACTTGGTCACTCATGTAGCCTATGTTAACATTAATTACTTATGTTCAAGTCATGTCCAAGATATTCATTTTATAGTGAAAGAACATTAGATAATGCGAAGTTTCTTTGTGGATATTTCGTATTATTGAATGGCAAAATATAATAAAAAAATAACCAAACCAAAAATTATGTTTCTCTGCAGACTTGGGTTTTACTACATTTTTTAATCGTATTATTCATATAATGTGTATGGTAAGAATTTTATGAGAAGAACAATTAACTTAACTGTACTCTTCTTCGTCTTCTTTTGGTGCCTCTCCAATCACTGAAGGTTGGCCATCAACTCTACTGTATATTTCTCGTTATCTTTGGCGAGGTCGAACAGCTCAGCATCACTCGTGACTCCGGTCCATTCGCGAATGTTCCTTAACCAGGATTTTTTTCTTCCGTCAACACCGCGTTTACCCGCTACTACGTTAACTTTACTAACAGTATGATAAAATTTACTTTGTAACATTTCAAGCCGCATCTCAGACTGAACAAACAACTACACCCGAAATAACACTCGTGAAGCGGTTACCGTTAAAGTAAACACATTTTATTCAGTTTTAAAATACCAAGAGTTCTTTACAAAGGAGGCGAATTTCTTATTCAAAGTAGCAATATGTTGGCGCCTAAACAAACACCGGCCACATTACGTAAATGCATTCTTTGGATAAAGATGCATGAGGAGGGGGCGCGCGCGGGGGTGCGGGGTCCAGAGCGCGGGGTCGCTGGGGTCAGCCCAACCTGAATTAAACTTTCATCGGCCGCTATTTGAGCACATTAGCATCACAAAGCGCGGCGCTAGCAAGCTGTAGAGCTGCCGCGCGCCACCGCTGTCCCCGCCACGGACCGTGCCGGACCGTGTCGGAAGTCTGTACGTGCCGGAACGTGCCGGACCGTGTCGGAAGTCTGTACGTGCCGGACCGTGCCGGACCGTGTCGGAAGTCTGTACGTGCCGGAACGTGCCGGACCGCTTAACCTAACGCCCGCTTATTTTCAGACCAAATTAATAATAATTAATAATGTGAATGTTCACTAGGGGGAGGCTACGTCATGCAGGATGGCTTGTGGATGTTCTACACACAGAGAGATCGTCTCTGTCAGTCGTGACGGCATGACCTAGGTAATATCTAGGTGCCGCGGAAAAAGAATGAATTACTTTGGAGGCTCGATGAGATACTTATCAACACTACGTTCTGATCTGCTCCGGGGTCTGATTTTCAAGCAAAAATGGTTGCCATTAATGTGCAACTTTAAACTAGGCAGTGTGTGTGTCTGGTGTGTGAGCGCGTCGCTCTGTGGCTCTGTGTCTCTGTGGCTCTGTGGCTCTGTGGCTCTGTGGCTCTGTGGCGCTCACATTCACATCAAACAGGAACTAGCCCTTTCATCTCACTACAATCACTTTCCCAATGGTTAACAAATGTTGCGTACACAACCCAGCGTACCTACCTACCACAAATACATTGTAACGATTTTTTGTTTTTAGAAACTTTTAAATATATCTATTCATCGATTTCGTTGTTTCGTGTCATTTAATCGGTCCTACAAGTATAAGATCTACAAAACGTTGGTTATGCAGACAATGACCAAGATGATAAACACAATAATTGGTGAGATGGTGTGTTTTGTCTGTCGGCAGCGCGTTCTAGATGTTCGTTAGATATTGAGAGAACGATCCAACTGTTTTAAAAGTGCCTCAGTAACAACTCTCGCTTGGCACACGCTGCTCAATCTGGCCTGTTTTTTATATTAATCAAACGCGATATTGGAATTCGCGCATCGGTTAGCCGAACCCGGCGCTCCCCTTTCAAAAAAATTAAACAGCTTTTAAACGCGCAACGCGCTCGATCGGTTCGGCGAAAGCAAAAAAAAAATCATCTCAGGTAATCGAAATAATGGCGAGATCGCGCGAAAAAAATTCACTAAAGGGCGGAAAAAGAAACGGATTCATACAAAAAAGTTAAAATTTTTAATTCGACGGTTGAGGGTTGAGCGGGGTGAGTGCGGCGGGGGGTGGGGGCGCGGTGCGGCGCCGCGCCGGCCGCGCGCTGCACTCAGTGTGTAGTGGCGCGCCGACCCGCGCGCTCGCAGTGCTCGTGCTCGCAGTACATTGCCGCCCGACAGGGACACACCGGCCGCGCGCCCGCCGCCCACGCAGCCATGGTCCTATCAGCATGCGTCCGCGCCGACACGCGCAACTACTGTTCTGCTCGCTACCGTGAGTATCTCAGCATTGTATTCAGACTGATTGGAGTTCACTTGTCGACGGGGCTAATTAAAACAGCCCTGTGTGTTTATGTTTATGCTGAAACTCTCTTCGGGAGAGTTTTTTCACAACTCATATACTCGTATATCAACGCATGAGTTAGGAATCAAACAATGTATTCTGTACGTATAAATCTTTTGTTAAACTTTTTTCATAATGTACATTGTCCTTAATTCTATAAAACTAAGTAAGTCATTTAAATAGAAGAAAATAATGAATAATTTGTTTTCTGGACATAGGTACCTACTAACTCGTCGAAAGACTCCTGATTGTTTTGTGTATAATTTAGCGTAGATATGAACAGTGTAGCCTAACCTCTCATGATATATTATTATTTATACTAATATCTTTAAACGTATCGAAAGTATTTGCATGTGCCTAATAGGGGACGAATTCAAATTCCAATCAGGACTTCACAGAGGAAAAACAAACAAAATCTTTGTTATTTTAGTGAAGAAAAATTCGACTTTACATTGACGATAAAAATGTGTGGCGTCAAAATACGGATGCACTTGTGGTCTCCCTGGCAGCCTGAGGTTATATTCACTCACGATATTTTTTGTATGGATTACCACTTTATATAAACAGGAACTGTAAATGTGAGTAAATTGTAGTCATTTATGTCTAAGTAGTTTATAGTTATCATAGTTAATATTTCTGATGATGTGTAGTCTTACACATAGGTTATCTGTTTTAGGTTGACATTGCGTTCTTAATTGCTGAGAACCTTTTTGTAATTTTAGTCCCGACATCAGGCTAATTATGACATAAACCTCCAATGTCTTCACATCCTGTTATCGCCATAATGTACCTGTATACCAATATGTGAATGATGTAAAATATTTATTTTAAAAGAGTGTCCATGGAGTTTCTTGCCGGATTCTTCTCCATGGGATCAACTTTTTGGAACCGTGCAACTAGAGCCAATAACGTTTCATAAACGCTTGTAAAAGCTTATTTGAAATAAAAACATTTGATTTGATTTGATTTGACTGCGGGCAGGATTCGAACCTGCGTCTTCTGGTTAGGTACACCAGACGCTATGACCACTCCAGCCACCAGCCACCAGCCACCGCGTGTCCCACCTCCTCAGGTCGACATTTGCATTAACATTTTGAATTTACATGTTTGAGGTGACGTCTTGAACCATATTAAGTACCTACCTACCTACCATAACAAACCGCTACTACATATAGTTCGAGGACTTTTTACAAATCATAATAGTTTAGTACATTTACGTTAACAAACTTTCAAGATTTCGTTGTTTTAACACATTTTAATTCCCCGCCGACCTTTTGTACTCCACATCAGTTTATATTTCTAAGTGGTGCCTATTTTTACTACGCGTAGAGTTCGTAATATTGATTGTAGAATTTCAATATATCAGGATATTGATTATTTGTATGAAATTCTGATGAAAAATCTGATGAATTGTTAAAAGTTAAGTATAGTTTTTTTTTATAATCGTGAAGTCTGTAAGTAATGAATAGTCCAGAGTAGTCGTTAGTGTTTTATAAATTACTCTGTACCTACTCTATATAGAAGCCACGATTCCACGCTCAGAAGCCACACTTGTAACTACCAGACCTGAGACAGTCAGGCTGGGAGAAGGTTAAGATGATCATATTGATGAACAATAAACATTCATGGTTAACGATGTTATTTTTGTGACGAGACGCACGATATGCACTGGTGCGACACATAATTCCCCATGATAAACTTGGTCTAATACCTTGTTAATGAAAACCTAATATAAATATAAGACGCGAACTCGTCGTATGTATACCCCGGCTTCCGACACATAGGTCGCTCCGACCAGTTCATCTCGGCCCAGCGCAGCTCATATCCGTGCACCGCCGCGCGCCGGTGCGACGCGACCTCTTTAATAATAATCCCACCATGCAAAAACTACACAACTGACGTTTTTTACAATCTGTGAATACTACCATCCGATACTCCTCCATTCGTTTCTGTGATTGCACCCTTTTGTGACAGCACTACAAAAAACCGACGATGACGTCTCAATGCATAGGTGCACAGTTTTTACTGCACCGTGGAGCTTTTTATTAAAGGATACATCTTTTATAAATTCGCGCATATTAAAATAAATGAACATTTGTGTCGACGCAAATCCTTTTTGATCCGCGTCTCGCTGCGGTGCAAGGATTATCCGCAGGTAGTCCTCCAAGTGCCCACGCGGCTCGGTTCATGACGCGTCTTATTTATTTTTTACTGCAGATTTGAATGCATTTGAACCCAATCTAACCTGATGAAAAGCTCAAATGAGATTTCAGACGAAGCACGCATTACAAATCGGTACATACTACGGCATCCGTTCGAGCTTTCACTTTCACGTATCCACAACTGAACCCAGTAAAACTGTTTGGAGCTAAACAAACACAATAAGTGAAAGTGGTAACTAGCTTGAAGATCTATTGAATCTGCGAACAAGCGTGCTGGCTTATTTCTTCCCTGGGTGCGGACAGGAAGTTTCATTTCACTTCTGATCCGCCACCCACTGCCAGGGTACTACATTTTACTTCGTATATAACACTCGTGTAACATTGTACACGGGTATAGAGATTTATTTACAATGTAAATTTAAATAAATCTCTCATTAAATATAGTGTAATAAAATGAATGTGTCTAAAACATAGGTCTACGCGGCTACGATCGGGCTTGCCGTAGTCGTAGCCGCGTAGCACTCGCGTGGGTTAGTACTAGACGAGCACGTACTACGCGACCGCGTAGCAGCGACGACACTCCGGCATCCCATATCGTTTCTGACGATAACAATTTGGTGAAACCTTAACTACCTTTACAGGTAGTTCAATGTCGAACGATGTTGCCTTTCCGTATTATGATTATTTTTATATTATTTTTTAGCATTAAATATTGCGAAATGTTCACAAAGATATGAATTTTCTGATAAAAGAAAATTTCTTAGTAAAAGAAAAATTCGATCTCGGGCAGGGTTTGAACCTGCGTCTTTCTGGTTAAGTACACCAGACGCTTTGCCAACTAAGCTACCAAGACCACTGCCTGTGATGTCGAATTTCTCTTCCACATTTTACGTCTTCTTTAATTAGAAAATTCATATCTTTCTGAACATTTCGCAATATTTAATGCTAAAAAATAAGCATACTTATTATGATATAAATACTTTGCAATTTATTGATGTCATGTGCATACCTACATATCTCTCACATTTGCAACGCCACCGCCAGTACCTAAAAGGCATCTAAGTCAGGAGCAACACCTAACTTGAAACACTTAGCAAATACATTATTTGAATTCATTTATAATATTAGTTAGTATATTATAGTTCTGAGTCTCCCAATTCATTATATTTATAAATATGCAATTTTCAGACACGTCAATCCTACATCCCTATTAACTTAACTTAATTAGTAGTAAGTTAATTATTAACTGGTACTAAGAACAGATCCCTGAACTGAGTGGTACAGCTATGATGACACGCCCTATATCTGTGTATCACTATCGCAAAAATATGTTTTTCAGCAAAATTTGTGTGAAACTTAACATTAAAAATTGAAATACAGATTATACAGAAAAATAATACAAAAACTGCTACTTATTATGGTAAAGCTACATCATTGAACGAGAGGTCGAATCCTAAGTTGAGCAAAGTGTAATATATGGGCTTTCCCGTTAAATTCCTAGTAGCTCACTTCAACTTGCTATTTGTATTTGTATCTACTTAACGGTAGCATTAGAGGCTCGCTCCTGTTACAACATATATTGCTTTAAAATCTGATTATTTTTGTCTGTTGAAATCTATGTACTTACCTACCATTAGTGAAGTAAATAATAACGGTCTTGCAGAAATAAAATAATATGTATAACGCAAAATGGCGAGGAATAAAAGCGATACGTTTTCGGCTGTAACTGATTATAATATATGGATGAAGACTCTTGAAGAATTAGAGAATGACGACTGATAGTTGTACTACCGCACGGATGTTCACTAATAACGACGCCGTATTACTGCCTCGAGAATAAGTGATGGTCATTGTTTGTTTACCTCTGTATCTGCTATTTACACCAACCTGCTAAGTGAGGCCCTGTGTTTGTCCCGTGATAATATTATAATGTTTATGTAAGTCATTTAATTTTAATATAAAACTAATCGTGTTTCTTTACGTTGTAATTAAAGAAACAACTTCTAAGTTAATGTATACGTCTTTGGTCTAATCATTTAGTGGGTCGAGTGTCGGAATGCTGATCACGAGGTCGTGGATTCAATTGCCAATGTACACAAATATTTATGTGATGATCATGAAAATATGTGTTTGTGTTTGTTGGGTCTTTCTTAGGTATGATGATTGAATGTATTTAAGTATATATAAGTAATATATCCACTGTACCCATAGTAAAAGCTCTCCTTAAGACTAGATCGTGTTTATTTATATATTTATACTTTATTGTACCTACACCAGAAAAAAAACCTAAACAAAACACATTTGAAAATAAAATTAAACAATTGGTGGCCTTATCGCTATCTGCAATCTCTTCCAGGCAACCTTGGGATGGACATCACTGAATTGAACTCGAAAGGGGGGTTGAACATGGTGCACATAATAATTATTATACTTACATAATATAGTGCTTATAATATTATAGGAGTGTAGCTAGTTATTCATGTTAAAATTGTATTTTTTTTTCAATTAGGCACTATCTGTTGACCTTATTTCCAGAAACTACTACTTATTTACTGTTTCTTAATTTACATTATACGTTTAAACGTAGGTACCTATCACAAGATCTTGTTAACTTGACAACCATGGATTTGGTGTGTCGTAGCAGTCGTAGGTACCTACGACAGTACCTACCTACCTACTGGTACGTCGCCGTCGTGACGTTACTATCACTCGACATAGCTAGTGATGCGCACGTAGCAGTATTAACGCATGCGGATGACATCAGGCCTCGGTTCTAATCCGCTCATTAATCAGCATTACTTGTAATTTGATAATTCCGTGTGTTGGCTTCGCATTAGCGTGCGGCGGTGCGGGCGGCGTGCGACACCTCGCCTCGCTGTGATCCTATTAATTGTATTAATTCGGTTCTCATGTAATGAGCTAAGCCACCGTTTGGCATGGTGCGGTGCGGTGCGGTGCGGTGCTGCACGAGCTCGGCTCGCGGCTGCTTCGTGTTAGCCGTGTTAGCTTGTGTAAACACGTACTAATCCGGTATCGTCACTCGATACTCTCGAGTCTCACTTATCTTAAACTAAGTACCAACAAAAATAATACTTGCCATCATGCATGGTATTCCCTGAGGGCTGAGCCAGAGGTGTACTAATGTTCACCAAAATAGCCAGTATGTTTAGGTCCCATTTAACCATCTATTAACCGGGCTCAAATTCAAACTCCGAGTTGCTACTTAGAATTTCTAATAAAACATATCTCCTTTTAGCTTTTTACTAAATGCATAAGTATCTTAAAAGCTTACTAGCAATGTGGGTCGCACATTACTAGTATTCTTGTTAACCCCTCGTTCTAAGCTGAATGCTTGTATAACGAGTGGGTTCACGTCGATAGTGCAATAGGTGGGTTTCGAACCGGCAACCACATGATAGCCATTATGCTACCGCTATGCTAGTCCAATAAATAATTCGTGATTTTTAAATCCCAAGATTAAAACGTCATTACCTTATTATTCCGGGTTTTAAAAGGACGTAGGTATTATCCACTCTATGTTACTTCCTTCCTCGACGTTTTGGTAAATAAAATACCTATTCCGATCTGTGTAAATAACAAATAAAATAATAGGTATACATAATTATACAAACAAAATAAACACGAACAGTCGGCGTCATAATAATACAACAATGTTGATAAAACTTTCACTGGCACATATCTGATGGTACTCGTATACCTAATATCACGCTATTTAACATCACCCTATGACCCATAGAAGCCCAATAAAGAAAAAAACGGCGAATAAAACCGCGAGGCTCAGCAAGTACTCAGTAATAACATTCAGCCTATAAGCCTGAAACTCTAAAACTACTGATCCGGTTTTAATTATTCTGCACCTTTACAAAACTACATTATTATCATGTCTGGTACAGTATAATGAGGCCGTATAAGCAACGCACTCACAAATAAATTAATAATATTGTTGTCATAGTTATGAGGCTGACGCAGACACATTCAGTTGAACGTTCACACTGATGTTTATTTTTGCATCTACTGTGCAGCATACCCATCTAATGAATCTTGTTCAACATATTGGTAAATTGAATTCCTGACCTAACCCCTCTCATTCTGAGAGTAGACTCGTACGTAGCAGTACTTATAAGACAATACTCATATAATGGGTTTATCATAGGTATAATGATGAATAATATTATGCTATCTTTCCATGCAGTTTATCCATAATAATATTACATAGAAACATTTGAAACCCAAGAAAAAAAACGATCTCAGGCAGGGTCAATTTTTTGTTTCGCATTTTATATCCATTTCTAGTACTTACTCACGCCAGTTTGGCTCGTCGTGGTTTTACAAATTATTACATATTTGAACTACAACTGTACTGTGTGTGTTTGTTCTGTTTCAGAGGAGTCCGGCGAGCTAATCAAGTCGCCGTCGCCGCCGCCCAGCCATGGTGCGTATAATTCAAATCTTACTTTACTTCAACACTAGCGACACTAGCTGCACTTCACTCCCACACTGGCGATACTACACTCACACACTAGCGACAGTACACTCCTACACTGGCGATACTACAGTCCAACTGTAGCGATACCACACTCCCACTCGAATTCTAGCGATACTTCACTCCCACACTAGCAATACTACACTCCCACACTGGCGATACCACACTCCTACACTAGCGACACTACAAACTCACACTGGCGATACTACACACCCACACTAACGACACATCACTCCCACACTAGCGCCACTAAATTCTCACTGTGTGAGTGAGTGAGTGAGTGATACCATCTATACTCCCACAGTAGTGACACTACACTCCCTCACTACACCCTATTCTAGCGACACCATACCTGCTGACCTATTGAATACCCATGTATTAGTCAGCGCGCCCTCCCCAACCAGTGCAAGTGCCGCCATCGCGCTGTGCTCGTGTGAGAGCGTGACGTGTGCCGGTGCCGATGGCTCCGGTGGCTCGGCCGCACCTGACAGTGACGCGCGCCTCTTTCTCCTGCGAGGGTTAGGCTCCCCGCACGATACAAAAAACCAAACATATCTTCACCCCTTTGAAGAATCCGCGCACACGCCGATCTTGTGCCCCTCACCCCTTTATGACATTGTGACTACTAATACAAGACGCTCCCGCTCGCATTGTTCGTCACAAGCCTTTTATATAGCGCCCGACACTGTCGACAAACAATGTTCAAAAGTACACATGTTTTATACGACAAACAAACAACGATTTAAGTGTTATGTGATGTAATCTGTACCTATATATATGGGTACTTAATTGTTATTATGTTACACATTACATGCGCAAAATTAGTCAATTTGCATCATCATCAAGAAACCACTTCATGGATTGTAAACATGTAAATATAGCGCTGTAAAATCCGTAACCACACACCAAACTATTTTATTTAAAATGATGTTATTTGATTGATTGTTTGGGCCACCGAACCTCATTAACATCAATTTGTGAACAAGGGTTTGTTTCGCATTACCTCAACGTGTATTATTTACTTGATGTAGTGATGAGTGTAGCGATGTTCATTGCTTTCATAGTTGGTGAGCTTCAGTAATTATTATTATTTTGAAGAAAGTGTACTCGCACCAATGCTGTAGTTAAACGTTTCGGTAACTGATTTTGAAAGAAAACAAAACTCTCTCTTTAAACATAAGACTCGGTGTGCGTCTCCTGCGGTGAACGAACTATCTACATATTTACAAGTTTGTACGGAACCGAGTCGCGCACCGAGGCCGCGAGGGAAACACTCGCACTAGTCCGGTTCTTATTTGAAGTAAAGGTTGAAAATAATATTAATAATAGTTTATTTTCAATGTGTAAGATTCACGTAGCTAAATGCAAGAAACCTAGATACTTAGTGATGACGAACCCAAACATGTTTTGCAATGTCGATAGCCATATTAATAATATAAAAACACCGGCTAAGTGCGAGTCGGACTCGCGCACGGATGGTTCCGTACCATTATGATATATGACATATTAAAAAAAAATAACTAGATCTCGTCCAAACCAATTTTCGGTGGAAGTTTACATGGTAATCTACATCATATATTTTTTTTAGTTTTATCGTTCTCTTATATTAGAAGTTACAGGGGGGGGACACACATTTTACCACTTTGGAAGTGTTTCTCGCGCAAACTATTCAGTTTAGAAAAAAATGATATTAGAAACCTCAATATATGAAGACCTATCCATAGATACCCCACACGTATGGGTCTGATGAAAAAAAAAATTTGAGTTTCAGTTCCAAGTATGGAGAACCCCCAAAATTTATTGTTTTTTTTTTCTATTTTTGTGTGAAAATCTTAATGCGGTTCATAGAATACATCTACTTACCAAGTTTCAACAGCATAGTTCTTATAGTTTCGAAAAAAAGGCTGTGACACGATCGGACAGACAGACAGACAGACATGACGAATCTATAAGGGTTCCGTGTTTTGCCATTTGGCTACGGAACCCTAAAAACTCATGTTAATGAGCGATTAATGTTTATTGCAGCGCTCCTACAACAATCATCGCCGATGAATCACTAACCCTTAATACAAAATCTGTACTTGTATCGTTTTCATAACACAAAAAAAAACAACGCAGGCACAGGCACTCTTTACTGCACCGCTCTGCCGCCGCCGGCGCCGGCGCCGCCCAGCTTGTGGGTCGCAGCACTCGTGGTATCGCGTCGCTTATGTACGTGTGCGCGGTCCAAACCCTGACTGTCTCCCACAGTACAGCATATATTGTACAGCAGTACAGCATATACAGTAAGAGTGTATGTATGCAGATGGTTCTGCGAGCGGCGAGGGCGAGATCAGCGGCGACGATCGGCC
>OY292520.1:15832670-15953235 GCA_958496365.1 Subacronicta megacephala
GTAATAGGGGGTGAGCTTATTGCCATAAAGGGGACACAAGTCTGTGTTGCCGCTGAGAATTTAATTACCACCGAATGGCACTAAGCACATTATGAACCCTACATTTGTAGGCACTTTGGAGTCACGACTAGAAAGCGAATCTACCTACTAGCGTTGGACATAGAGGTACCCTCTAATGGTAGGTATAACAGGACGATAGCGTATCAATTGTCATCAACATATCAGCCTATTGCCGTCCATCCCAAGCTTATTCTTCTTGTCGCCTCCTTCTCGAAGTTGTGCCGGCCCCAGTTATAGAGTTTGGCACATATTATACATATGTATTTTTTAAAAAACCTCGAGGGAAGCGCCATTTACGTATTCAGGTCTCGAGACGGTTCAAGGAGGCATTGATTGAGGTCATTTACATAGATTACAAAAAGGAGGGGTCCTAGAAGTGATCCCTGAGGAATACCACTTGGGCTGTGAACCTAGCTAGAAACAGTTGTTTAAGATAACAGCTTGTGACCTATTTTCAATATAAGATGAGAACCACCTTAGCAACTCACCGCATATTGCTATCTTTTCTAGTTTAGTTAGTAGCGTAAGATGATCGATTCGGTCAAATGCCTTGCTATAATTCCTGTAAACGTTTGATATACGCATATAATGATGTCGACAAAAAGTCTTATTAAGTTCAAACTCCGTCCACAAATCTTCAAGGGCTTCCAGCCTCTTGTTGACGTAGTCTTGAGTCTTGCATTTGGGTGAATCCTTTTTTAAGTTGCTCAAGATATTCCGGATGGTTGCGGAAATGATTTGTTATTTTTGTAGTTTTGCTTCCATTTCGAGTTATGTTCGATATCACTCACGCTGGTACGAACTGTAATCACTGAGCTCGTAGGCGAACTCCAAGTTGTTCGTCACCTCAACTTACCCTGAGTAAACCAGGTTCTGGGATACCAGTCAAGTTGAGTCGCACTTGAGGTTACGCACTTCGACACACACTTCACAGATCCGTCTCGAAGGACCAAAATGAACGAGCTGTTTGCTCATTCACTACATGTTATGATTGCTGAGATGTTGAGGTAATGTTGAATGTTTGAGTTAACAGTAGCAAACATAACTACTATGTTTATGTTATGATCGGGTCTCCCTTGTTTGACCGAAAGGAATTTGTCAAATTTTCACTTCCCAAAAAATGTTTCGCATAATTTCATTTGCCAAATTATTAAATAGCAAAAAATCTATTTACAAAAAATTATAACGCAAACCTTATGTTTGGGAAATGAACGTTTAATCTATAACTTGTTTACCAACTAGTACTTTTAACATTTTTTATTTATTCAAATATTTCAGTTGGAATAACAGTTTTTACGCAAAATCAAATAAGCCAAAATATCTCTTTTTTCTGTTGATGCAAGTCGTTTCTGGCACTCGCCGGCCGTTGCCGCGGCACCGCTCGCTTCGCTCGCTCGGCTCGTGCATAGGAGGTCACTTTCTGATCTAACCTAACCTATCCATTTTTATTAAAGAAGAAATTAACCTAATATTTGTCTTAACAAATAATTTCACCAAATGTTTTATGTCTGAAGATTGTTTGCTGTAATAAATCATTTGATTAAATACCAAATGCCATTATGACATTATACTTGGTAATATTTTGCCAAATAAAAATTTGACCAAATAAAAATATGCGTACTAAAATCATTCGAAATATTGCAATGGTATAAAAAAATGTTGCTAAAATTTGTTTGGGTAATGAAATTTTGACAAAATCTTTTCGGCCAAACGGCGGGCACCCGTTATGATCGTATATATTGAACTGATTAAAAATAAAAACAACAAGTATTACAAAGCGCGTAGGCGCAGAATTATCACATTCAGCATTAAGTATTGTACGTACCTAATAGTACAAGCACCTTGATGTATGGGCAGTCGACAAGACTAGTAATGGTCTCCAACAATGAATACTTCTATTAGCTGATAACTCGACGTCGATTAGGATTTAAATTATTGCTTCGTTCATTTGAAGATATTTTTATAGTGTCTTGGTCCCTTACCATCATCGGATTGAGAAAAATGTTACTACTTCATTGTGGACTTCTTTTGAAAGACTGGTCAGTATCACATGGAAGACTTGTAAATTGAAATTAACAATATTACCTATGTCTCATGGTCTTGTGCCGGTGGTCTCAGATCATGTACCCGTGTACCAAAACGGGTCATTGTTCTAACCTAGCCTAATGGCGGCCCGAATGACAGGACAGGACTAGACAACTTATTCAACTATTTGGCTGCTACATATTTTATAGGTATAGCGAGCTTCAAAAGAAAACTATCACAGCTAAGTAGGCTTTACAGGTAAGTGCCTAACGGTAGGTAATAAATGTGTCCTTGCGCCTGCACTCATTTGCGTTCAGTGCCTCATGACGAAACTAAGACGCGTATATTCTACCAGTTCGGACTAGGTGCACTTATTCTCAGTTGTGGAGGAACGAGGTGTATTGTCTGTTGCCACTACAACCCAAGAGGGGAACCTTCGACCTGTTTTGCTTGGCGGGGCAAGTTGTCCACCAGCGTGTCTGTCCCACAATGGAGGAACGCACTGGTGACGACCTTATTATTTATATCGTACGCTAAATAAAGATCAGTCATTTATTCAGTCGTGACCTAAATAACTAATACCACCAATGTTAAGGCGTGGTTCAAGACGTAGTAACGAAGCCTTATCAAACATGACTCCTAAATCACATTTTATAATATATAATATAATATAGGTATATCTTTAATATCTAATAATATAAAGACGAAAGATTTTTTAAGGCATAGGGGCAAACGAGCAGACGGATCCCCTGGTGGTAATTGCTCTCAGAACGAGAGGCATAAGTTCGAACGAGTTCGTATCCAGGGCACGCACCTCTGACTTTTCGAACTCAAGTGTCATATTAATAACTAATTATCACGTGCTTAAACAGTGATGGAAAACATCGTGAGAAAATCTCCATGACTGAGAGATTTTCTCGATGGCGTGTAAAGTCTACCAAACCGCTGTAGGCTAGCGTGGTGGACTATAAGTAGCCTATAGTTACATAATATTTTTACAAAGTTAGAAGTCATTTTATTATTGTGTCATTTTATCTGAATAAGAATAGGTTAACTGACTGCAAACAGATCCGAGCTGAGACCAACAAACTAGTGCAATGCTATGGCGACGGCGACGGCGGCGCTGGCGCCACCTGTGCACGAGTGCGCGAGGTACACGCCGTCGCCGCGCCGATGCCGGTACAGTGCGCGCGGAGGTGGCAGCGGCGCCACTGTGTTGTTTAAGGACTCATGCGTTGAACAACATAGGTGGCGCTATATTACAATCTCAAACTTCTCAAGGTTCTTTGGCACCTCTGAGAAGGAAATAATACCTACTTTGGGGATGCGAGTGACACCATGGACAACAGCTAGTAACATAACAACGTAGCATCACGCCTGTATTCCCCGAAGGGTTAGCCTGTTGTTTATGATTACAGAGTAGGTACCTACCTACCTCCTGATAAAAAACTGTCAATTACCTAATCATAAGTAAATGTCTACAACAAGGGTGACCAAAGAAGTGACGGCCAAACACAACAGATACCTTCTACTGAGGTTGAGGGGCATCCGAAACACCCCCATGTACACTAATGATTAACGATTTTAATGATTTTTCATGATTTTCATGTGCCATGGTTTTGATAAATAAAAATGAAATGGGCATAGTGTAATGTAGATTTCATTACACTATGCCCATAGTATTTATAATACCTTAATATAATAGGTAGTATTATAATGTTTTATGTTTTTATATCACTTGTAAAAACATTTAAAAACTCAAATTAATATGTTTAAAAATAAATGGAAGATATTATAAATAACATGAGCCTGGTAAAAATAATACTTACTACCTACTAATATACACCCACAGTTTGCCGGTATGTTTAGGTCCCGTGTAATAGGGGGCGAACCTATTTCCATCTCCGGCGACTGGATAGTACTGTATGTATTTATGTGCTGTACCTATGTATTTAAGTTGTGTGATTTTATAAATGTCAAGGTACCTACACGCGATAGACCAACGATGGCAGCGGATGGATGGGAGCTGCCCAGCACCGGGATGGTTGGCACTCTTTGGGGGAGGCCTACGTTCAGCAGTGGACGGTGATAGGCTGATATCTGATAATGATAAGGTAACCTACATACCTATGACAAAGATATCACATCTGATCCAATCAAGTCGTAAGGCAACCTTGGAAAGCATTGAGCTAACCGTAAATAAAGTCATGTAGGTACGTTGAACGATGCTGTTGTATGACGACACAACTTGATAAACAAACTAACCTACTTGCGTGCCTCTTCGATAAAGTGTAGGATTTGAACTTGAAAAAATATTCTATATCAGCATCTAAAAAGTGCAGTGCCTACTGTACAAGTTACAACAGTTCATAATGTCACTCAAAAAACAATGTGATCTTTCTTATCTATAAATAATGTGAATCGAAAAACATTTTGTTTATACAAGAATGAAATACGCTATAGAAACAGCTGTCTATAGCAGTATGACGTAGGTATGAGGGCACTAGCGCCACTAGCGGCGCGGCGTGGCATCGTTTTGATAATTTGAACCTCAGATTTTAAAACCATGGCTCAATTTCGATGAGTTAATTAAATAAGGGAATTATATAAATAAGCTACATTTAAGAATACTTTAATTATTATAAGATGTATTGGATATAGGATATGGATATTGCTGAAATGCTGACGTCACTTTAAGACAAATCTTATTTAACAGAAATTGAAGTAGCTGCTTTCATTCTCAGAAATGTTGTATCATGAGGGCTTACCAGCTTGCTGCCCAGCCGGGTGCCTCACTGCACTGCTACCACGGAGGAGAGTTTCTCCATGACTGCTACCAACATTATTGTGCAGCCAAGTAGGATATTTCCGCCTTCTTGTAGCGTATAGCTGGTATAGCGATCTCTACAGTACCTACACATAACGAAGCCAAGTAAGTATT
This sequence comes from Subacronicta megacephala, assembly GCA_958496365.1. NCBI lineage: Eukaryota > Metazoa > Arthropoda > Insecta > Lepidoptera > Noctuidae > Subacronicta > Subacronicta megacephala. Next base: position 15,837,697 of record OY292520.1, read on the forward strand.
CACAAGCACCCCTAAGACGATACAAGTTGCACTTTTTAAATAGCTACTTACCTGTTTAAGTACCTATACTTAGGTAATCCATAAAATTAAGTTAAATGTCTTGCACGAATTAATTACAATGTGAAAGTAGATTTTAAGTGGTGATGTCATTAATATCGTGATAATGTTGTTAAGTAATAACTACATAATGAGATAGGTACGAGTACCTGCCTACTTACTAGATAAAGTTTAATCGATCCTTGTTTACTAAAAGGTAAGTTCCTAATTGCTCTTATCTCTAATTGACTGCCTCATAAGTCTCAAATCAAATCAAATTCTTTATTTGCAGAATATGGGTAGGTATAGGTACAGGTGTTACAATTAAGAATACATTATGTCGCCATACTCAGGCTCACGCCATGCACATTTTCAAGCATAATAATTAATTTCAGAAGAAACAGGATCAAGTAAATAAGTTTCAATAGAAATGTGAGAGAATGTCAATTTACAGCCTGCATTGTTACAATAAAAATTATAGAAATGGAAAAATGAATATACCTATGTAGTTATGTATGTCAACAATGTTCAAAATGTATCATCAAGGAATTCCTTTACCGAGTAATATGATTTAACTAAAAGTATTTGCTTTAGTTTATTTTTAAAAACATTATTGTTCGAAATTTCGAGTAAGTAATGAACTGGGTAAATGATTATACACTCTAGGAATCACGCAAAAAACATTATTGTTCAGAAGTCCAGTTAAAGCTTATTTTAAATTGGTGCCTCTTACTTTTTAATTTAACAATTAAGTTATTCTGTAGTCTAAATAAGTGTAGTGGTTCCAAGCGCAACTGCTACGCTAGAGCTCCTGGGTTTCTGTTTGCCCCCTATTGTATGGGACCCACCGCCGAAGAGTAGGTGTACATTAGCCTACAGCTTTGCCTAACCCTTCGGGGAATACAGACATGATAGTTCGTTATGTTATGAATAAATACATAATTGTAATCTTTTTGAGATGGTAACTTAGGTCTCGTACAGGGAACATACGAGCTCAGGTTGCCGGAGAGACCACAAGTACATTCGAGGCCTACCACAACACATTCTTATCGTCAACATAGTCTTGATTTTATAAATGGTTTCTTAACAAGAACCAATTTGAAGTAATTTTTAAATTTCACGCACACAATTTCCTTGAAATAATTCATTGGTTTTAGTTAATCTAAATTTAGGTACCGTACCACTGTTTTTTTTTTTTAGTAGGTACTTATTATTATGGTTGTGAAAGTCGCTACTAACAAACTTTAAAAATTTAAAATGATTGCTGTGGTGCGATTTGAATGTGAACTAGATTTAATGTAAATCAATGAGAATCAATAATATCATAATTCTCGCACTCACACTCGCACTGGCTGGGGGAAAGAAGACCTACGACACTGCTAAACGGTGGTGAGGAGAACACAAGGCACAGCGCCACAATCGGCAGATGTCCCGAAGGAAAACCGGAGCGCGAGCGTGAGCGTGAACGTGAGCGTGAGCGTGAATGTGAGCGTGAGCGTGCTTATTTTTTTAACATTGCACTTGGACGACGGTCGTGTTGTGACTTGTGTGCTACACTGCACAAGTCAAGTGCACAGACAGGTGTCAGTGTCAAGTTTTACGTCTAGTTTAGCGTGATCAGCAGCGACGTGGCGGCGGCGGTGGCGGCGGTGGCGGCGGCGCGCGGCGCTGCGCACGGCTTCACTACAGTAGCAGTGGGCACAGTGCGCACAGTGCGCACACTCACAGGTGCACCGCGGAGGCACGGCGCGGTGCGGTGCGGTGCGGCGCGGAGCGGAGCCGCTGGCCGCGCTAATGTGCAGCGCAAACATTATCGCCGGTGAGTGACTCCGCCGCTCACTGTGTCACTAGTGTGTCCTCGCCCTCGCGCTCGGACACTGCCGCCGCGTGCCGCGCGCCGCGCTCTCAGGTGCACCGTGCACAGTACCTATATCTACACCAACGCTCAACGATATCACTCTCAATAATTATAAGTATGTAGGTATTCACCTAAATACCTGCATAATAATTACACATATATCTAGCAAGTTTGCAATAACATTTAGTATACCGTACTTGTTTTAGAACCGCATGAGTGTTTTTTACGGAAGCGAGTCATCGACATCGACATTGCTGCATTGTAGTGAGTGTTGCGACCAGGAACAGCAAGTTAATAAAATAATAGTGTAGGTATTGTAGGTGGTCGGCCAGTCGGCGGTGAGTGGCGGTGTATGCGGCAGGCACCGCGCGGAGCTGAGCACGCGAGCGTCGGCGTCGGCGCGGGTGGAGTGACCTGAGGTGCGGCGAGCGAGCGCGCGCTATCGCCGGCGCGACCTTATCAGTGCGCGATTAGATACCGCCGCGAGCGCACCGAGTGCACGAGTGCCCGCGCCGCCGCCGCGACATGACGACCAAGGACCGCCTCGCCGAGCTGCGGCACGTAAGTCGACGTCGGGACCCTCCGCACCCTCCCAACACCGCACACAGCCACACTCTCGTCATCACCGGCGACACCCTCGACCAAAGCTTATCTGAGTGCCATCAGTGTGACGTGACGTCACCACAATAAACAAATTAAGTCCTGTCTCGATAGGCGTGTCCGGCGGCGCCCGGGCCCATGTCATGTCATGGTGACAATGACTGATGACAGCGAGTGCAGCGCCGCCGCTGACCAGATCCAACGAACTGTATACATCACAGCATTCATTTGCACACCAGAGCCAGACACCAGATAGTGAGCTAGCTTCCTGGTGCTATGCCTAGCTGTGACCCTGTCAGATGATCTTAACGAACCACTCTCAGTATCAAAAACCAGTGTAGTGTGCGACATCAACGGAAATGTGTATAATTGGTGATTCCAGCTGGCGAACGGTGTGTCGAGCGGGGTGTACCACGACACGGTGGAGGTGTGCGCGCCCGAGGCCGGCGCGCGCGAGGCCGACATCCGCGCCGTCTTCACCGAGGTACCCGCCGCCGCCATGCGCCATGCACCATCAGCCAGGCGCCAGGCACCAGCACGACGTCACACTGACTGACACCGCTCCGCACGTGACACTACTACCACATGCCGCACGCACATAGCGCGCTTCATTATTACAAATGTGTGAAGTTAACGAGCTGCTCGTTGAGGCGATTAGCGTCCCTTCTAATTAATGATGAAACCTTGCCCTGTCCACCTCGCACCGTAACACTTGTCTCACATCCACATAATCATGACACACGGTTACACATCGAGCTAAACTTTACGTGCAAGCGCGTAAAATTGCTCAGCTTATACTGAACGGAACAGAAAGCATGTAGCGCGATGTGTTGCCGTGTGTAGTACACGTAATACGCATAGTATCCACACACTACATATTACCATTTAAATGATTAAGTGTACAATCGCGGTGCGGTGCGATACAGTGCCGGTGCTGTATGCCACTCACTTATTATTGTTTACTCACGATTCAGAGTTCGCGACATTTATCGCCTGATGCATCCTTGACCCAAAAATAATAATAACTTACAGACCTATATCTGAAGCATCATAACTCTAGTCTAGTAGTCTAGTAAGTCACTCAATATAAATAATCCCTACTTCCCTACTAATATTATAAATGCGAAAGTAACTCTGTCTGTCTGTCTGTCTTTCTGTCTGTCTGTCTGTCTGTCTGTTTGTTACGCTTTCAAGCCTAAACCACTCAACCGATTTTGATGAATTTTGGTACTGGGATAGACTACCTTTTATTGCAAAAAATAGTTTTGCGATGCGAATAGCGAAGCTGCGGGCGGAATGCTAGTAATAAATAAAAATGTTTATTTCAATTCTCAGACTAGTAAAATAGGCAGACGTAGCCCGTAGAACACGAGAGTGAAGCCACCAAAGCAAATACAAAATCAAAAGCGAATACAAACTCACGTCAGTACTTAGCTGCGCGTCGTACTGCTTGTACGTCTCAAATGAGTTACCATTTTTTTTCAAAACATGCCGTCTTGTGTTTTTAAACTTTGTAAAAGTTGTTCCCAAAAACAAAGAAAAAAAGATGGAATATGTTTCCACAGGTAAATATTGTTTAGATTATTGTTTTGGTATTTATTTTCCCTCTAATATTTCTCGGCTCACTTGGAACACAGAACCTCGACAGTAATTGGTCTGGGTTGCCAGTTTACATCGAAATAGGTCTACTTGAATTTGGGTAATGTACGTTGTGTGTAAAAAGATCGATTCATTTCATGTACCTATATGTAACCGTTCAGAGTTGGGCACAATGTAATCAGTTTAATGATTTACGATTACGATATTTTTTTATCATCAATTATGCTTACAGATTAACAAAAGTAATCATAATCAGTGATTTATGATTATTAGTTTGTATTATTACATAATACCTATTACATAATAATGATAAATTTTTCCGATTGATAATGGATGCATGATTGATTGCATGTATTATATTTTTTTATTTGAAATCCATGATGGTGGACATTATTTATATGTAAATAAATGAATGTGGGTGTCATTTCAGAGGTTTTCCTGAGTGCTGATTACAAAAATGACATTAGTTTGGAAATCCAAGATGGCGGATAGGTATATATTTCTCTAAATAAATTCATAAGGGTCATATGGGTATCAATTTCAAGGTATTTTAGGGAGCTGATTATGAAAATAGCATTAATTTTGAAATCCAAGATGGTGGATATTATTTTTCTAAATAGTATGGGTGTCCATCGCAAGGTTTCTCATGGTGCTAATATAGAATATGAAATTAATTTCGTAATCCAAGGCGGCGTAGGTACATTTCAATCGAAAAATATTTGATGGTACGATTGCACTATATAGCGAAATTAGAAACAAATGCTCGATGTTCAGACGCTAAACGGCAATACTATAAGAAATTGGTGCAGAACAAAGGCTGCTTATGCTTATGTGTGTAAAATTATTGTAATAAATATGTTGGATTTTTTTATGTTTTTCCATGATAATATACCTAAATATGGTAAGTGTAAGTAATAATGCATATTCATTTATTTATTAAATAGTACGCACGGCTACACACCAAGCTATATAAATCCACAGTGCGAGGACCGCCTATACTGTATTTGTATAGCTTAATGTGTAGCCGTGTGTACAGCATACATATTTATACAATATTTAAATATATATCACAGAGTACTACTACATCATGTATGACACTTACGTACATAGCATTGAGCAGCAGAATGTAGTTTAACATTGTATAATAGACTAATATTTATATTTTGTATTATTATTTTATATTTTCTTAAGTTAAATATTCGTAAGTATTTAACTTTATTCCACCGTAATTTATTTAATAATAATTATTCCGTTTAAATTATATTTAAGTACCTATAAAGTAAAAGCACATTTTACAATTCTAAACATTAATAGGTACAATAATTGAGAACAATAGAAAAAAATGTGGGAGTTTTTCCCAACATCTGGCAACTTTACTCACACATAGATGCACGTGTCCCTACAATGCCGCTCCGAGCTGTCACGCACACATAAATATTATGTGACTTCACATCGTTTGTTGCGCATACTCTATCTGTCTTAATCTGTGTTTCAATTACATAAATGCATTAAGTACGGTAAATGGCGATCGCAAGGAATTGCTTGTGTTAGGAGATTCCGCTCTTCCAAACAGTTATATCTATAGATTATGCAATTGAACAAGCAAGTTAATTGAACATAAGAATTGGTTTACGTTTAAGTTTAGGAATGTTACAATTTTAAGTAAAGGTGAACTATAAAAGAATACATAGGTAAAAGGCGCGTATGTAAACGAGTGAGAGTAGATGTATGTGAGATAGTGTAAGGGTGTGTTCGTGTGTGTGTGTGTGTGTGTATACATATTAAATTGTGGGTATTTACTTATTAGTTCAATAGTATTGTTATAATGTTAGCCCTTCGACATTGTCTTGTGTTCGGAAGAAGCCAATTAAAGCTTCCTCCACTAACTAGTATGATACTACCTGTACAATATAAATAATAATATAATATGATACATTAGATTGAGTCACTAGGTTTATTGATTTTTTTCAAATACAAATGAGCATAAGATAATATAATGTAGGGCGCGACGAGCACAACATACCGTGTGTTGGTGCAGCTATAGCGCGTGGTGAGTGGCGTGGTGAGTGGTGTGGTGAGTGGTGTGGTCAGTGGTGTGGGGAGTGGTGTGGTGAGTGGTGAGGTGTATAGTGTATGATGTGTCGGTGTGTCGCAGGTGGAGCGCATGCGCGGCTGGATCCACGAGCTCGACCACAACACGCAGCTGGTGTGCCGCCTGCACGCAGACCCCACCTTCCACAACAACAAAAGCAAGTACTTCTAGTAGTATTGCATACACGAACAGTAACAGATAACAGACCACCTCTAACCTCTCACCTCCTGGGGTCATGTCAACTCGCTCACTACAATGCGAAAGGAGACTAGAAGTATGTGTTATTTACACAACTCACAAATATTCATAATATAATAGGCTAACAAGCGGCGCCCGGCGACTTCTCACACTCCAATCCAACCCTGGTTTTTCAACCGACTTCAAAAAGGAGGAGGTTATCAATTTTGACTGTTTGATTTTTAGTTTTTTTTTTATGTTTGTTACCTCAAACTTGCACAAACTTTCGACTGCGTGAACCGATTTTAATGATTCTGAATTATTTTGAAAGCTAGTGCTTTCCAATTGGTCCCATTTATTACTTAGTCCAATTCTGACAATGGCATTCTTGGGAAAACCATATAAGTCTTAAATTTGCAAAAAGTAAGTGCGCGACAAATGGACGAATAACTCAATATTACGCCAACCGATTTAAATTTAAGTCACGGACTTCCGAAACTGTTTTAGACATGAATATTTTTTTTTTTAAGGCTGTTTTACTTTTTTTTTAACTCAACTCAACCATTTTGTACTTTACAGTATATGTGAATAAATGAATGCAATCAATATTTTAATTGTACCTATCGTAAATATTTCAATGGAGGTCTTATTATTTATTACATAAATTAGGCTAATATAGCAATTAGCATCCCACCATTAAATAGCATCAAATATATAAATCAATTCAAGCACATATTTTTATCAAGGCCTTACAAATGAAAGTCGCATATTGCACAGCGGCGGTAGGTACCTACCTATGTACTGAGGCATTTAAAATTGCATCACAAACAAAAAGCTGAGTTAGTATTTGTTCGAGCTAATGTCAAAATAACATAACAACCATATGAATATGAAAAAAAAGCCGGCCAAGTGCGAGTCGGACTCGCGCACGGAGGGTTTCGTACCATTACGATTTATGACGTATCAAAAAAAAACGATTTACTAGATGTCGTCCAAACCAATTTTCGGTGGAAGTTTACATGCTAATCTACATCATATATATTTTTTTAGTTTTATTGTCCTCTTATTTTAGAAGTTACAGGGGGGGGGACACACTTTTTACCACTTTGGAAGTGTTTCTTGCGCAAACTATTCAGTTTAGAGAAAAATGATATTAGAAACCTCAATATCATTTTTGAAGACCTATCCATAGATACACAACGCGTACGGGTGTGATGAAAAAAAAATTTTGAGTTTCAGTTCCAAGTATGGGGAACCCCAAAGTTTATTGGTTTTTTTTTCTATTTAAATAAGTGTCCTAGTTTTGCATGTGTCGTTGTTTCTAGTTAAATTTCGGGTTACTCCCACCCAAAGGTCCAGAGTCTTTTGTTCTCGAAAAATGAAAGTTCATACTTTACTTCCAAACGGGACCGCTTCATTTTAAAATATTATATTGTTTTTCTTTATTTCGAAATGTTTATTATTTCTATGAAAATATCAGTCTTTTAATTATTAAATAATTTTAATCTTAGAATAAAATAGATTTAAGCATTATAAAAAATCACAGTTTTATAATAATCACAGTAAATAGTCTCTATTTTATTGATTATTCTAGTTTCTAGATTATTCAGGGTTTTGGATCACTTAATTATTATTAACAGGCTATTTAGCGGTGAATAGGCATGATGACTGATTTTCAAAAACTGATCTAAAATATTCTTATGTATATACTATTTCCGAAAAATAATTTTTTTCTGCAATTAAAAAAGGTTTTTGATACAAAAATGCGATTTTAATTCAATGTTTTTAAATTAGCGCGAAAACGGTCCCTGGTGTCATGGCGTCTGCTTATGACGTCACTTCTATGTTTTGACATCGTATACAATTGGAAATTAAGGCCGGGTGGTACTGCAAAGCCCACATAAAAATGTTTTTTAAAAGTAGTAAATAGTAAAATTAAAATCTGAGAAAATAAATTTATATTGTTGAGTATATATTCTAGGGAACACATACAAGGGAAACACGATTTGATAAAGTTGGCTCGATAGAATAAATTCACAAAGATTTTTTGTAATTTTATCTTCCATTTTCGGTTTTATTCTTAAAATAATAAAACCGAAAATGATTTGACATCATGTTTTATTTACTAAAATAAAGTTCATAGATAGCTCGAGAGATTTTACCCGGTAGATTTTCTTTATTACATTAAATTTTTAATCAATTATTCAAGTAACTTACGAGGCGAGACTCGCCGAATGGATCGTAAATTATTAAATTGAATAATCGGTTCTTCACTCCTACGATGGTCCCACATGAGAAATGCAATGGCATGTTTGCAGCCTCCTTGTGAGGCAACGCAGCCATGGCATTTTACCGATATAACTTCTTCCTTTACTTCGTCAACTATTAACGTCACTGCATATAACTTCGCGTGGACCTTGTGTTCTGGGCAGATTTTTGATTTAACTATAAGTACATAGATTTCCATCGCAATTTAACTGAACGTAGCTAATTGCGTCGTCCCCATAAGATGGCCTGGAGGATCTAAAACAAAGAAATCGATAGGAAAGCATATTTTATAAAATCAAAACATTATTAAAACTAAACATACGAAGCTGTGCTTTTTAAGTGATTTTTTTTTTAGGTATAGTAGGTATAATACAAATAATAATAAATAATACTTACATTGTAGTTTTAACATTTCTAAATTCTGCTGAACAGAACTCTTTGTTTAAGAGGATAGTATCCGCTTCGCGCTCCATACAAACGTAGTTTGGCCCTTGCTTGGATTTTAAACAATGAAAGTCATTGAAATTTTGCAGTAACAATCTTATCATTAAAATACGTGTTCCTGTAGTATTCAATTTCATTTCAATATACGGTTAAAAAGTTACACGAGCTCAAAGATTGGCAATTTTCGTTGAAAAACGGCCCAACTTTATGCTAGTATTTCTCGACAATGTATCAATACAAAAACATTCTGATTCGAAAGAAACCCAGATAATATAGTGAATATATTTTTACAAGATTTTTTTTTACGTATTAACAATATTATGGGAGTAATCTCCAAAATTCGGAACATAAGAAATACGCGTGAAAATGTTGCAAATGTATTGTTGTTTCTCCTCTCGGGCACGCGTTCGCATCGCGAGGGATAGAGACAGCGACAATTGTGCAACATTGTTGCGTTTGCGAGGGACACTCCTCTTAATACCAGGAACTGTCCCAGCATTAACAAATCAATTCTGGGCAAATTAGAGCTGTTTGCCTTGGTAAACCCTTGTTCCATTACTTAATAAGTTCTTACACAAGTTGTAGGACAAAAGCTAAGTAATATACAATTAGGAAATACATAATAAACAATTTTAAGCGCGGAGATCGTCGAAATTCGTACGAAATTTACGTGACAGCGACAGTTGAACATAGATGTGACGTAATTGAATCTGATTGGTGTTCAACTGAAAATGGCGGACTAGTGTATTTTGTAGTTTTATTTTATCAAATAAATTAATAATCCCGTCTTATAAATAAAAATAAATATTCTTTTCTAAACATATTAATTATATTTCAGTATATGAACATATTATTTTAGTAATTCTTGCTTACTGTCATCATGCCTATTGATACCTATGTTGGTTTTAGAGTTCTGGACATGGTATAGTTTGCTTATAGGATATCTAGGTATTTTATAAAGGACATTGATAGAGATACGTGCAACAAGCGCAGTGTCAATAATATTATTCGCTAATTTGTAAAGGAACATTAGACCATTTATTCGCCGACGTTGTCGTAGAGAGTTCATGTTGAAATATTCGATGCGTCGAATGTATGGACACCTCGGGGATATTTTAGTCGTGGCATATGCTATATGGTTAGTGAAGGCTCTCTGAATACTTTCAGTTGGTATGTCAATAAAGTGTCCTCACAGATAGCAACAAAACTATAGAAAAACATAGGGGTAGAGCCGTTCTTTTATCCGCAGTCGTAGTCGCACTATAAGTATGTTGAATGTTAGGTGTTTATATGTGTAGTATGCAGTATTATATAGTGAGCGTTGGGGTGCGTGGCAGACTTGCAGGAGCAGCTGGACGCGGCGGTGACGGCGAGCGGCGCAGCGGGGCTCAAGGTGTGCGGCGCGCTGCGCCAGTTCGAGGAGCGGCTGAGCGCCGGCGCCGGTGCCGCCAACGACGCGTGCGCGCGCATCACGCGCCTGCAGTACGCCGCCACGCGCCGCCTGTACGCCGCCGCGCTGCGCCGCCACCACGCCGCGCTCGACGCCGTGCGCGACCAGCAGCTGCTGCTGCTGCACCACCAGATCCGGCTCAGTGAGTCTCGCAACATTACACCATACACGCCGCTATCTACCGATATTAACCACCCCCTTTTTTTTTAGTATTTTTTCTATTCTCTCCCAGTTTTCAGCCCATTTAGTCGGCTGACGTCCTAGGTGTCCACGCCGACACTTTCCTGGCCCATATTGGTCCTTCAACTATGACCTTAGTGCGTCTCCGTGTGTCCGTATTCCTCATCGTATTGCGCAGCTCTCTCTCTATATTTCTTTGGGCTTCTTGCGGCGAATTGATAAGCTATCGGATGCATTGTTTAAGGGACAGTGGCATGTCTTCACTGTTGAAAATTTCAGGCTGTTTCGCAAATATTATGCGTTTTGCCTAATGCGGCGGCGGGGGTTTATTTCTCAGGTTTGATTTTGTCCTTTTTTCCCAAGAGTGCAATTTGTGCAAGATAAACAAGTGTGTGACACGCGTTGACGCGTTCTACTTGTTTAGTTGAGTCGTTCACTAGGATGTGGTGTGGTCCACTGTGAACACGATATGATTCTGTTCTAGTGTGGCACACAGGTGTGTGTGACGCGTTCTCTGTTGACATCTATTATTATGCCGAGCTATTAGCTTCTTAGTTTTATAAATCGGCCGCGGCAGCCTGCTAGTTCAACAGGGAGAGACCATGTCCATTTTCCTTCACTGTTTAAGTGCGTGATAATTAATTTTATTAATACGCACATGACTTCGAAAAGTCAGAGGTGCGTGCCTTGGATTCGATCTCGAGACCTTTGACTTGGTAGTCCAATGATCATATCACTAGGCTATCACTGCACTTTTAGTAAGAAATAGTGCGTTTTTCCACGTTTGGGTTTTTTTCTAAAGAAAAGCTTTCTTAATATTTTATTTTTTTAAAAAGCTTACTAGCAATGTGGGTTGCACATTACTAGTAATCTTGTTAACCCCTCGTACTAAGCTAAATGCTTGTGTTACGAGTGGGTTCACGTCGGTAGTGCAATGGGTGGGGATCGAACCGGCAACCACATGATCGCAAGTCCGACGCCCCAGTCATTAGGCTACCGCCGCTTTTAAATTTTAATAATATTTGCAGAATCAGATGTTTCACACTTTTGGCACACGTTTGCCACCACCCTTTAGGTATTCAGTCAGAATTCCATGTTCTCCAGCTGTCTTGCCGTTTTTCGTCTGCTATACCTACACTCTACAGTGGTGGTAATTTTATCTAAGATGATTTTAGGTTTACCTTTACCTCGAATTTTTGGATTACCTTTGAGCCTTACCTAATGTTCCCATAGAGTTTTCAAAACAATTTTTGTTTTCCTCACCGAATGTATTCATATATTGTAATGAATGTGCCTGTCTTACTATTATTATACATTATAATATAAGAGTGTAACCTGAGCCAGTGCCCAGTGCAGTACCTATAAGTGGCGGCGGCGCGCGGCGGCGGCGGAGGTGTTCCTGCCTCACAAATTGAGCACAAGCGGATGCGCGCGGACGAACCAAACGAAACTATTTATCAGTTTCTTGAACTATCGAGATCAGCCGACAGTCCGCCACTGTCGCTACACCAGCGTGTGGCGTGTGTCGTACCTACTGGAGACACGGCACTCTCCGACACTTTGATTCGGTTACCAGTGACCGCTTATGAATTAATATTGCAAACCTACTCTTAAATTTGTCAAAAAATAATATCACTAAAAACTATCAGTAATCAATCATAATATAATTGCAGCGATCCAGCACCTTATCTAACCAGTATGTTACGATACCCTAATATATTATACACTTGAATGATGAGCAGTTCTGTTGTGATGTCCTCGCTGACTGGTGATAAATTCACTTGTGTTAATAAAGACAAACGCACATGCGCAGTTAATAACCGCGCATGTGCGACTCAATTCAGGTCAACAAAGGACGCGCGGATGTGCGTTCGCGCAAAATTTAATCAACACTCAAAACTGTACCTACATTGGTTGGTTAAGAAGCGGCCTCTAATTGTATTTGTTCTAAAACGGAGCAATTAGTGTACAAGTTGAATGGCTGCATCGGTTTAATTCGGCGAAACATTGTGCGGGGTCGACGGCCGTGCGCCGCGTGACCTCCGCCGCCGCCGCGTGTGCCGCGCTGAGTCACGCGCGCTCACGGCTCCCGCCTCCCGTCTCCACACAGCGAACCTGACCGTCTCGGATGAGGAGTGCGAGGCGCTGCTGGACACGCGCAACATGTCGCTGTTCGTGGACAACGTGCGCGCCGACACGGCCGAGGCGCGCCGCCTGCTGCGCGACGTGGAGGCGCGCCACGACGAGCTCGCGCGGGTCGAGGCCGCGCTGCGCGACGTGCGCGACCTCTTCACGCAGCTCGCGCACCTCGTCGCGCAACAGGTGCCCGCCCCACACACTACAGTGTACACCTGTACACCTGTACACACTAGTCACCAGTCACCACCGCCCTCGCCTTACCTGCACCCACTTCAACCAGATCACGCTAAATATCAGTATTTTACACGAAGCGTAAACCTCTGACTGCCTTGTTAGTCTAATGGTCCCAATCGCGACTGCTACGCTAGACGTCTTGGGTTCGATCCCCAAGGCGAGCAGTGTTATTTGAGTCTTTCTATGAAATTCTCAGTAGCAGCTCGGAGTCTAGATGTGTGCCCTGTGAATGGCAATAGGCTCGCCACCTATTACATGAGACCTAAACATACCGCCGAAATGTGGGTGTACATTAAGTACACCTCTGCCTTACCCTTCAGGGAATACTTTCGTGATGGCATGTTGTTATGTTATGTTACACGAAGCGTCGGAAACTGTCAGACCTCCGATACCCAATTTCAGGTTTCAGGTCAATACCAAAATCCTAAGGACAAATGTGATGTCAAACTTTACTGAATTACTACTTTACTAAAAAAAAAACATAGGACAAGCCGATATAAACATCTTAGTTACGTCAACGACTATAATAATAAGGAATTATACTTTGATGTCTAAATGATTTCAGTATGAAAAGGGATACTTTCCTTATTATCCTGAAATCAAGTGTAGTTGATACGCAAAGTAATAAGTTAGTATTGCATATTATATTGGCAGCAAGACCAGGTGGACAGCGTGGAGTACTACGCGCTGCAGGCGACCGAGCACGTCGGCAGCGGCGGCACGCAGCTGCTCAAGGCCACCGTCAGCCGCACCAAGGCGCGCAAGGTACCTACCTACCTACCTACCTACCTAGCACTTACGATTATTGCCGTGTCGTGTGTTGCCAACATCTATTCCGATTTATAATCCTTCCTCCGCAGTCCGCACCCTCTGCTAGTCTCTTCTTCATAAACCACCTCCACACGCCAGTCAAAGTAGCGTGTCTTGGATCCGACCTGGAGACTATGGCTAGGCTATCACATAGGTACCTGATTAAAACCCTAAGGAAATCCGTCGGTGGCTGCCTTTTTACGAGACACTAGCGTTGGTACTTCCAACCGTTTCTTAGACATTACCTCCCATTACTTGGGTACCTACTTTTGTCTAAAGACCCCCTCAAATAGATCCTTCTGAGCCATCCAATGGTCTGATCTGCGTCGATGATCCTATTGTTGAAGTTAAGTACTGTAGGTATGCGTAAATAACATACCTACGTATCTCTTATAGTGCTGGTCATAGTGTAATTAAATCATTACACTATGGTGCTGTAGTTGTGATACCGCTGCCGCTGTAGGGCAGGGCACAGCATCGTGGTGCACGCGACTATAACAAGCTTGGCACTTGCCAGCGCTGACTGACTGATGACACTAATTCGTGCACGTATGTCTTCTAACTACACCATCCTACTTCTTCTACAAAACCGAAAAGAAAGAAGACCACTCCCAAGACATAATCACTTGAAGTAATACACATGAGGCAATACACAAGACTTAACATCTGTTATTTTGCTGTGTTGCAGAAGAAGGTGAGCCTCATCGTGTGCCTCGTGGCGGGCTTCGCAGTGGTGCTGCTGGTGCTGGTGCTCACGTGACAGAGCGCGTGCACCCGCGTGTGTGTGTGTGTGCGCGCGCGTGTGTGTGTGTGTGCGCGCGCGTGTGTGTGAGTGCATGTGTGTGGGTCAAACGCAACGTTGTAACCGCCTAGTCATAGTAGATTATGTTCCGCGCTAACTTATTACTTATAGATACGTACTGTACAGACTTTTATTAATAAATTATGATTATTGTCGAAATATGTTTTTTTTTACCTGTAATTTGTATGTGGGATAGCTGCCTCGTTGGTGTAATGGGTTCGATTTAATGGGATCAATTATTCAACGTATTATCGGTTTTACTATGAAATTTAAATAGCATAGAATCCGCTTCACTATGAAAATGCCATCAACCGTTCAACTCCACAAGAATTTCTTCAGCAAGATTTGACATGAGCTGATTAATGAAAATGATGAATGCGGTACCTTCCCAGCAGAATATACAGGGAACTGTAGAAATTGCAGTAGATAATTTAGCTTAGCTTTTCCAGTCATGAAAAAGTTCGTGTCATGTCTGACACACATAAGTCTGACACACATGGGTCTGACACACATAAGACTGACACACATACGTCTGAAACAAGTAAGTCTGATACACATAGGTCTGACACACATAAGTCTGACACTCATAAGTCCGACACTCATAAGTCTGACTAACATAAGTCTTACACACAAGTCTGACACACATAAGACTGACATACATACATTTACTTTAGATAGTAGAATAGTAAAAGAGAAGAATAGTAGAATAGTCGCATAGTAGAATAATAGAATAGTAAAATCGTAGAATAGTACGATAGTAGAATAGTTGAATAGTAGAATAGTAGAATAGTAGAATAGTCGCATAGTAGAATAATAGAATAGTAAAATCGTAGAATAGTACGATAGTAGAATAGTTGAATAGTAGAATAGTAGAATAGTAGAATAGTAGAATAGTAGAATAGTAGAATAGTAGAATAGTAGAATAGTAGAATAGTAGAATAGTAGAATAGTAGAATAGTAGAATAGTAGAATAGTAGAATAGTAGAATAGTAGAATAGTAGAATAGCAGAATAGTAGAATAGTAGAATAGTAGAATAGTAGAATAGTAGAATAGTAGAATAGTAGAATAGTAGAATAGTAGAATAGTAGAATAGTAGAATAGTAGAATAGTAGAATAGTAGAATAGTAGAATAGTAGAATAGTAGAATAGTAGAATAGTAGAATAGTAGAATAGTAGAATAGTAGAATAGTAGAATAGTAGAATAGTAGAATAGTAGAATAGTAGAATAGTAGAATAGTAGAATAGTAGAATAGTAGAATAGTAGAATAGTAGAATAGTAGAATAGTAGAATAGTAGAATAGTAGAATAGTAGAATAGTAGAATAGTAGAATAGTAGAATAGTAGAATAGTAGAATAGTAGAATAGTAGAATAGTAGAATAGTAGAATAGTAGAATAGTAGAATAGTAGAATAGTAGAATAGTAGAATAGTAGAATAGTAGAATAGTAGAATAGTAGAATAGTAGAATAGTAGAATAGTAGAATAGTAGAATAGTAGAATAGTAGAATAGTAGAATAGTAGAATAGTAGAACAGTAGAATAGTAGAATAGTAAATTTGTAAGATAAAAGGTTAGGTTAGGTTAGGCTTGGTTAGGTTAGGTTAGGTTAGATAAAATCTAAATATCGATAAAATCGAAATATCGATACAATCGGAATAATCTAAATATCGATAATATCAAAATATCGATAAAATCGAAATATCGATAAAATCCTTATATCGATAAAATTTAAAAATCGATAATATCTCAATATCGAAAAAATCGATAATATCGAAATATCGATAAAATCCTTATATCGATAAAATTGAAATATCGACAAAATCAAAATATCGATAAAATTGAAATATCGATAAAATCCAAGAATCGATAAAATTGAAATATCGGTCAAATCGGAATATCGATAAAATCAAAATATCGTTAAAATCGAAATATCGATACAATCGGATTATCGATAAAATGAAAATATCGATAAAATTGAAATATCGATAAAATCCAAATATCGATACTTTTTTTTTTTTTTTTTAATATATTAAAAAAATCAAAATATCAATAAAATCAAAATATCGATATAGTCGAAATATCGATAAAATCTAAATATCGACAAAATCAAAATATCGATAAAATTGAAATATCGATAAAATCCAAGAATCGATAAAATTGAAATATCGGTAAAATCGAAATATCGATACAATCGGATTGTCAATAAAATTGAAATATCGATAAAATCCAAATATCGATAAAATCAAAATATCGATAAAATTGAAATATTGATAAAATCGAAATATCGATAAAATCGAATCATCTATAAAATCAAAATATCGATAAAATCTAAATATATCGTTAAAATCGAAATATCGATACAATCGGATTGTCGATAAAATTGAAATATCGATAAAATCCAAATATCGACAAAATCTAAATATCGATAAAATCTAAATATCGATGAAATCTAAATATCGATAAAATCCTTATATCGATAAATTTTAAACATCGATAAAATTGAAATATCGATAAAATCGAAATATCGATAAAATAAAAATATCCATAAAATCTAAATATCGATAAAATCGAAATATCGAAAAATAAAAATATCGATAATATCTCAATATCGACAAAATCGATAAAATCGAAATATTGATAAAATCCTTATATCGATAAAATTGAAATATCGATAAAATCGAAATATCGATAAAATCGAAATATCGATAAAATCAAAATATCGATAAAATTGAAATATCGATAATATCGAAATATCGATAAAATCAAAATATCGATAAAATCAAAATATCGATAATATCTCAATATCAACAAAATTATCGATTTTGTCGATATTGAGATATTATATCGAAATATCGATAAAATTCTTATATCGATAAAATACAAATATCGATAAAAATGAAATATCGATAAAATCTAAATATCGATAAAATCAAAATATCGATAAAATTGAAATATCGATAAAATCCAAGAATCGATAAAATTGAAATATCGGTAAAATCGGAATATCGATAAAATCAAAATATCATTAAAATCGAAATATCGATAAAATCGGATTATCGATAAAATGAAAATATCGATAAAATTGAAATATCTATAAAATCCAAATATCGATAAAATTGAAATATCGATAAAATCGAAATATCGATAAAATCGAAATATCGATAAAATCAAAATATCGATGAAATCGAAATATCGATAAAATTCTTATATCAATAAAACCCAAATATCGATAATATCTCAATTTCGACAAAATCCAAATATCGATAATATCTCAATTTCGACAAAATCGAAATATCGATAAAATCAAAATATCGATAAAATCTAAATATCGATAAAATCCAAATATTGATGAAAATGAAATATCGATAAAATGGAAATATCGATAAAATCGAAATATCGATAAAATCAAAATATCGATAAAATTGAAATATCGATAATATCGAAATATCGATAAAATCAAAATATCGATAAAATCAAAATATCGATAATATCTCAATATCGACAAAATTATCGATTTTGTCGATATTGAGGTATTATATCGAAATATCGATAAAATCCAAATATCGATAAAAATGAAATATCGAT
This sequence comes from Subacronicta megacephala, assembly GCA_958496365.1. Lineage (NCBI taxonomy): Eukaryota > Metazoa > Arthropoda > Insecta > Lepidoptera > Noctuidae > Subacronicta > Subacronicta megacephala. The sequence continues at coordinate 15,855,970 of OY292520.1, forward strand.
AAAATCGAAATATCGATAAAATCAAAATATCGATAAAATTGAAATATCGATAAAATCCAAGAATCGATAAAATTGAAATATCGGTAAAATCGGAATATCGATAAAATCAAAATATCATTAAAATCGAAATATCGATAAAATCGGATTATCGATAAAATGAAAATATCGATAAAATTGTAATATCGATAAAATTGAAATATCGATAAAATCGAAATATCGATAAAATTGAAATATCGATAAAATCAAAATATCGATAAAATCTAAATATCGATGAAATCGAAATATCGATAAAATCAAAATATCGATAAAATCGAAATATCGATAAAATCAAAATATCGATAATATCTCAATATCGACAAAATCGAAATATCGATAAAATCTAAATATCGATGAAATCTAAACATCGATAAAATCCTTATATCGATAAATTTTAAACATCGATAAAATCGAAATATCGATAAAATCAAAATATCGATAAAATTGAAATATCGATAAAATCCAAGAATCGATAAAATTGAAATATCAGTAAAATCGGAATAGCGATAAAATCAAAATATCATTAAAATCGAAATATCGATAAAATCGGATTATCGATAAAATGAAAATATCGATAAAATTGAAATATCTATAAAATCCAAATATCGATAAAATTGAAATATCGATAAAATCCTTATATCGATAAAATTTAAAAATCGATAAAATCGAAATATCGATAAAATCAAAATATCGATAAAATCAAAATATCGATAAAATCTAAATATCGATAATATCTCAATATCGAAAAAATCGATAATATCGAAATATCGATAAAATCCTTATATCGATAAAATTGAAATATCGACAAAATCAAAATATCGATAAAATTGAAATATCGATAAAATCGAAATATCGATAAAATCGAAATATCGATAAAATCCAAGAATCGATAAAATTGAAATATCGGTAAAATCGAAATATCGATAAAATCAAAATATCGATAAAATCAAAATATCGATAAAATCTAAATATCGATAATATCTCAATATCGAAAAAATCGATAATATCGAAATATCGATAAAATCCTTATATCGATAAAATTGAAATATCGACAAAATCAAAATATCGATAAAATTGAAATATCGATAAAATCCAAGAATCGATAAAATTGAAATATCGGTAAAATCGGAATATCGATAATATCTCAATATCAACAAAATTATCGATTTTGTCGATATTGAGATATTATATCGAAATATCGATAAAATCGGATTGTCGATAAAATTGAAATATCGATAAAATCCAAATATCGATAAAATCAAAATATCGATAAAATGGAAATATTGATAAAATCGAAATATCGATAAAATCGAATCATCTATAAAATCAAAATATCGATAAAATCTAAATATCGATAATATCTCAATATCGACAAAATCTAAATATCGACAAAATCGAAATATCGATAAAATCTAAATATCGATGAAATCTAAATATCGATAAAATCCTTATATCGATAAATTTTAAACATCGATAAAATCGAAATATCGATAAAATCAAAATATCGATAAAATTGAAATATCGATAAAATCCAAGAATCGATAAAATTGAAATATCAGTAAAATCGGAATAGCGATAAAATCAAAATATCATTAAAATCGAAATATCGATAAAATCGGATTATCGATAAAATGAAAATATCGATAAAATTGAAATATCTATAAAATCCAAATATCGATAAAATTGAAATATCGATAAAATCGAAATATCGATAAAATCAAAATATCGATGAAATCGAAATATCGATAAAATTCTTATATCAATAAAACCCAAATATCGATAATATCTCAATTTCGACAAAATCCAAATATCGATAATATCTCAATTTCGACAAAATCGAAATATCGAAAAAATCAAAATATCGATAAAATCTAAATATCGATAAAATCCAAATATCGATAAAAATGAAATATCGATAAAATGGAAATATCGATAAAATCGAAATATCGATAAAATCAAAATATCGATAAAATTGAAATATCGATAATATCGAAATATCGATAAAATCAAAATATCGATAAAATCAAAATATCGATAATATCTCAATATCGACAAAATTATCGATTTTGTCGATATTGAGGTATTATATCGAAATATCGATAAAATCCAAATATCGTTAAAATGAAATATCGATAAAATCGAAATATCGATAAAATCAAAATATCGATAAAATTTAAATATCGATAAAATCAAAATATCGATAAAATCTAAATATCGATGAAATCGAAATATCGATAAAATCAAAATATCGATAAAATCGAAATATCGATAAAATCAAAATATCGATAATATCTCAATATCGACAAAATCGAAATATCGATAAAATCTAAATATCGATGAAATCTAAACATCGATAAAATCCTTATATCGATAAATTTTAAACATCGATAAAATCGAAATATCGATAAAATCAAAATATCGATAAAATTGAAATATCGATAAAATCCAAGAATCGATAAAATTGAAATATCAGTAAAATCGGAATAGCGATAAAATCAAAATATCATTAAAATCGAAATATCGATAAAATCGGATTATCGATAAAATGAAAATATCGATAAAATTGAAATATCTATAAAATCCAAATATCGATAAAATTGAAATATCGATAAAATCCTTATATCGATAAAATTTAAAAATCGATAAAATCGAAATATCGATAAAATCAACATATCGATAAAATCAAAATATCGATAAAATCTAAATATCGATAATATCTCAATATCGAAAAAATCGATAATATCGAAATATCGATAAAATCCTTATATCGATAAAATTGAAATATCGACAAAATCAAAATATCGATAAAATTGAAATATCGATAAAATCGAAATATCGATAAAATCGAAATATCGATAAAATCCAAGAATCGATAAAATTGAAATATCGGTAAAATCGAAATATCGATAAAATCAAAATATCGATAAAATCAAAATATCGATAAAATCTAAATATCGATAATATCTCAATATCGAAAAAATCGATAATATCGAAATATCGATAAAATCCTTATATCGATAAAATTGAAATATCGACAAAATCAAAATATCGATAAAATTGAAATATCGATAAAATCCAAGAATCGATAAAATTGAAATATCGGTAAAATCGGAATATCGATAATATCTCAATATCAACAAAATTATCGATTTTGTCGATATTGAGATATTATATCGAAATATCGATAAAATCGGATTGTCGATAAAATTGAAATATCGATAAAATCCAAATATCGATAAAATCAAAATATCGATAAAATGGAAATATTGATAAAATCGAAATATCGATAAAATCGAATCATCTATAAAATCAAAATATCGATAAAATCTAAATATCGATAATATCTCAATATCGACAAAATCTAAATATCGACAAAATCGAAATATCGATAAAATCTAAATATCGATGAAATCTAAATATCGATAAAATCCTTATATCGATAAATTTTAAACATCGATAAAATCGAAATATCGATAAAATCAAAATATCGATAAAATTGAAATATCGATAAAATCCAAGAATCGATAAAATTGAAATATCAGTAAAATCGGAATAGCGATAAAATCAAAATATCATTAAAATCGAAATATCGATAAAATCGGATTATCGATAAAATGAAAATATCGATAAAATTGAAATATCTATAAAATCCAAATATCGATAAAATTGAAATATCGATAAAATCGAAATATCGATAAAATCAAAATATCGATGAAATCGAAATATCGATAAAATTCTTATATCAATAAAACCCAAATATCGATAATATCTCAATTTCGACAAAATCCAAATATCGATAATATCTCAATTTCGACAAAATCGAAATATCGAAAAAATCAAAATATCGATAAAATCTAAATATCGATAAAATCCAAATATCGATAAAAATGAAATATCGATAAAATGGAAATATCGATAAAATCGAAATATCGATAAAATCAAAATATCGATAAAATTGAAATATCGATAATATCGAAATATCGATAAAATCAAAATATCGATAAAATCAAAATATCGATAATATCTCAATATCGACAAAATTATCGATTTTGTCGATATTGAGGTATTATATCGAAATATCGATAAAATCCAAATATCGTTAAAATGAAATATCGATAAAATCGAAATATCGATAAAATCAAAATATCGATAAAATTTAAATATCGATAAAATCCAAGAATCGATAAAATTGAAATATCGGTAAAATCGGAATATCGATAAAATGAAAATATCAATAAAATCTAAATATCGATGAAATCTAAATATCGATAAAATCCATATATCGATAAATTTTAAACATCGATAAAATCGAAATATCGATAAAATCAAAATATCGATAAAATTGAAATATCGATAATATCGAAATATCGATAAAATCAAAATATCGATAAAATCAAAATATCGATAATATCTCAATATCGACAAAATTATCGATTTTGTCGATATTGAGGTATTACTTATATCGAAATATCGATAAAATCCAAATATCGATAAAAATGAAATATCGATAAAATCGAAATATCGATAAAATCAAAATATCGATAAAATTGAAATATCGATAAAATCCAAATATCGATAAAATCCAAATATCGATAAAAATGAAATATCGATAAAATCGAAATATCGATAAAATCAAAATATCGATAAAATCCTTATATCGATAAATTTTAAACATCGATAAAATCGAAATATCGATAAAATCAAAATATCGATAAAATTGAAATATCGATAAAATTGAAATATCAGTAAAATCGGAATAGCGATAAAATCAAAATATCATTAAAATCGAAATATCGATAAAATCGGATTATCGATAAAATGAAAATATCGATAAAATTGAAATATCTATAAAATCCAAATATCGATAAAATTGAAATATCGATAAAATCGAAATATCGATAAAATCAAAATATCGATGAAATCGAAATATCGATAAAATTCTTATATCAATAAAACCCAAATATCGATAATATCTCAATTTCGACAAAATCCAAATATCGATAATATCTCAATTTCGACAAAATCGAAATATCGAAAAAATCAAAATATCGATAAAATCTAAATATCGATAAAATCCAAATATCGATAGAAATGAAATATCGATAAAATGGAAATATCGATAAAATCGAAATATCGATAAAATCAAAATATCGATAAAATTGAAATATCGATAATATCGAAATATCGATAAAATCAAAATATCGATAAAATCAAAATATCGATAATATCTCAATATCGACAAAATTATCGATTTTGTCGATATTGAGGTATTATATCGAAATATCGATAAAATTGAAATATCGATAAAATCAAAATATCGATAAAATCTAAATATCGATGAAATCGAAATATCGATAAAATCAAAATATCGATAAAATCGAAATATCGATAAAATCAAAATATCGATAATATCTCAATATCGACAAAATCGAAATATCGATAAAATCTAAATATCGATGAAATCTAAATATCGATAAAATCCTTATATCGATAAATTTTAAACATCGATAAAATCGAAATATCGATAAAATCAAAATATCGATAAAATTGAAATATCGATAAAATCCAAGAATCGATAAAATTGAAATATCAGTAAAATCGGAATAGCGATAAAATCAAAATATCATTAAAATCGAAATATCGATAAAATCGGATTATCGATAAAATGAAAATATCGATAAAATTGAAATATCTATAAAATCCAAATATCGATAAAATTGAAATATCGATAAAATTGAAATATCGATAAAATCCAAGAATCGATAAAATTGAAATATCAGTAAAATCGGAATAGCGATAAAATCAAAATATCATTAAAATCGAAATATCGATAAAATCGGATTATCGATAAAATGAAAATATCGATAAAATTGAAATATCTATAAAATCCAAATATCGATAAAATTGAAATATCGATAAAATCGAAATATCGATAAAATCAAAATATCGATGAAATCGAAATATCGATAAAATTCTTATATCAATAAAACCCAAATATCGATAATATCTCAATTTCGACAAAATCCAAATATCGATAATATCTCAATTTCGACAAAATCGAAATATCGAAAAAATCAAAATATCGATAAAATCTAAATATCGATGAAATCCAAATATCGATAAAAATGAAATATCGATAAAATGGAAATATCGATAAAATCGAAATATCGATAAAATCAAAATATCGATAAAATTGAAATATCGATAATATCGAAATATCGATAAAATCAAAATATCGATAAAATGAAATATCGATAAAATCGAAATATCGATAAAATCAAAATATCGATAAAATTTAAATATCGATAAAATCCAAGAATCGATAAAATTGAAATATCGGTAAAATCGGAATATCGATAAAATCAAAATATCAATAAAATCTAAATATCGATGAAATCTAAATATCGATAAAATCCTTATATCGATAAATTTTAAACATCGATAAAATCGAAATATCGATAAAATCAAAATATCGATAAAATTGAAATATCGATAATATCGAAATATCGATAAAATCAAAATATCGATAAAATCAAAATATCGATAATATCTCAATATCGACAAAATTATCGATTTTGTCGATATTGAGGTATTACTTATATCGAAATATCGATAAAATCCAAATATCGATAAAAATGAAATATCGATAAAATCGAAATATCGATAAAATCAAAATATCGATAAAATTGAAATATCGATAAAATCCAAATATCGATAAAATCCAAATATCGATAAAAATGAAATATCGATAAAATCGAAATATCGATAAAATCAAAATATCGATAAAATTGAAATATCGATAAAATCCAAGAATCGATAAAATTGAAATATCGGTAAAATCGGAATATCGATAAAATCAAAATATCATTAAAATCGAAATATCGATAAAATCGGATTATCGATAAAATGAAAATATCGATAAAATTGAAATATCGATAATATCGAAATATCGATAAAATCAAAATATCGATAAAATCATAATATCGGTAATATCTCAATATCGACAAAATTATCGATTTTGTCGATATTGAGATATTATATCGAAATATCGATAAAATTCTTATATCGATAAAATCCAAATATCGATAAAAATGAAATATCGAAATATCGATAAAATCAAAATATCGATAAAATTGAAATATCGATAAAATCCAAGAATCGATAAAATTGAAATATCGGTAAAATCGGAATATCGATAAAATCAAAATATCATTAAAATCGAAATATCGATAAAATCGGATTATCGATAAAATGAAAATATCGATAAAATTGAAATATCGATAAAATCCAAATATCGATAAAATTGAAATATCGATAAAATCGAAATATCGATAAAATCGAAATATCGATAAAATCCAAATATCGATAAAATCAAAATATCGATAATATCTCAATATCGACAAAATTATCGATTTTGTCGATATTGAGATATTATATCGAAATATCGATAAAATTCTTATATCGATAAAATCGAAATATCGATAAAATCAAAATATCGATAAAATTGAAATATCGATAAAATCCAAGAATCGATAAAATTGAAATATCGGTAAAATCGGAATATCGATAAAATCAAAATATCATTAAAATCGAAATATCGATAAAATCGGATTATCGATAAAATGAAAATATCGATAAAATTGAAATATCGATAAAATTGAAATATCGATAAAATCGAAATATCGATAAAATCGAAATACAGTAGAATCCGTTTATTATGACATCGAAAGGAATTGACAAACACGTCATAATAAGCGGACGTCATACAAAACGTTTTGTGAAATGAAAAACCTTTTTTATGTAAATATGTATGTACTTAAGTATTTTAATACAGAAACATAGTAAATACATATGTATACATACATATTAAATCAAAATTAAAATTGTACATAATCAGCACATTATAACACACGTGCCGAACGTGGTCGGGAATCAACGAACATTACCGGAGGTGCAAAGAATCATGTCGGTCATTATAACCGGACATAAATTATTAAAAATGGGTCATAATAAGCGACATGTCACTGTAAGGGAAGTCATTATATCCGACTTTTTTATAAAGAATTTTATATGAAAACCAAACTTCGTGGTGTAATTACGTCATAATAACCGGTTGGTCAATATAGGCGGAGTCATAATAAACGGATTCTACTGTATCGATAAAATCAAAATATCGATAATATCTCAATTTCGACAAAATCCAAATATCGATAATATCTCAATTTCGACAAAATCAAAATATCGATAAAATCAAAATATCGATAAAATCTAAATATCGATAAAATCCAAATATCGATAAAAATGAAATATCGATAAAATGGAAATATCGATAAAATCGAAATATCGATAAAATCGAAATATCGATAAAATTGAAATATCGATAATATCGAAATATCGATAAAATCAAAATATCAATAAAATCAAAATATCGATGATATCTCAATATCGACAAAATTATCGATTTTGTCGATATTGAGATATTATATCGAAATATCGATAAAATTCTTATATCGATAAAATCCAAATATCGATAAAAATGAAATATCGATAAAATTGAAATATCGATAAAATTGAAATATCAGTAAAATCGGAATAGCGATAAAATCAAAATATCATTAAAATCGAAATATCGATAAAATCGGATTATCGATAAAATGAAAATATCGATAAAATTGAAATATCTATAAAATCCAAATATCGATAAAATTGAAATATCGATAAAATCGAAATATCGATAAAATCAAAATATCGATGAAATCGAAATATCGATAAAATTCTTATATCAATAAAACCCAAATATCGATAATATCTCAATTTCGACAAAATCCAAATATCGATAATATCTCAATTTCGACAAAATCGAAATATCGAAAAAATCAAAATATCGATAAAATCTAAATATCGATAAAATCCAAATATCGATAGAAATGAAATATCGATAAAATGGAAATATCGATAAAATCGAAATATCGATAAAATCAAAATATCGATAAAATTGAAATATCGATAATATCGAAATATCGATAAAATCAAAATATCGATAAAATCAAAATATCGATAATATCTCAATATCGACAAAATTATCGATTTTGTCGATATTGAGGTATTATATCGAAATATCGATAAAATTGAAATATCGATAAAATCAAAATATCGATAAAATCTAAATATCGATGAAATCGAAATATCGATAAAATCAAAATATCGATAAAATCGAAATATCGATAAAATCAAAATATCGATAATATCTCAATATCGACAAAATCGAAATATCGATAAAATCTAAATATCGATGAAATCTAAATATCGATAAAATCCTTATATCGATAAATTTTAAACATCGATAAAATCGAAATATCGATAAAATCAAAATATCGATAAAATTGAAATATCGATAAAATCCAAGAATCGATAAAATTGAAATATCAGTAAAATCGGAATAGCGATAAAATCAAAATATCATTAAAATCGAAATATCGATAAAATCGGATTATCGATAAAATGAAAATATCGATAAAATTGAAATATCTATAAAATCCAAATATCGATAAAATTGAAATATCGATAAAATTGAAATATCGATAAAATCCAAGAATCGATAAAATTGAAATATCAGTAAAATCGGAATAGCGATAAAATCAAAATATCATTAAAATCGAAATATCGATAAAATCGGATTATCGATAAAATGAAAATATCGATAAAATTGAAATATCTATAAAATCCAAATATCGATAAAATTGAAATATCGATAAAATCGAAATATCGATAAAATCAAAATATCGATGAAATCGAAATATCGATAAAATTCTTATATCAATAAAACCCAAATATCGATAATATCTCAATTTCGACAAAATCCAAATATCGATAATATCTCAATTTCGACAAAATCGAAATATCGAAAAAATCAAAATATCGATAAAATCTAAATATCGATGAAATCCAAATATCGATAAAAATGAAATATCGATAAAATGGAAATATCGATAAAATCGAAATATCGATAAAATCAAAATATCGATAAAATTGAAATATCGATAATATCGAAATATCGATAAAATCAAAATATCGATAAAATGAAATATCGATAAAATCGAAATATCGATAAAATCAAAATATCGATAAAATTTAAATATCGATAAAATCCAAGAATCGATAAAATTGAAATATCGGTAAAATCGGAATATCGATAAAATCAAAATATCAATAAAATCTAAATATCGATGAAATCTAAATATCGATAAAATCCTTATATCGATAAATTTTAAACATCGATAAAATCGAAATATCGATAAAATCAAAATATCGATAAAATTGAAATATCGATAATATCGAAATATCGATAAAATCAAAATATCGATAAAATCAAAATATCGATAATATCTCAATATCGACAAAATTATCGATTTTGTCGATATTGAGGTATTACTTATATCGAAATATCGATAAAATCCAAATATCGATAAAAATGAAATATCGATAAAATCGAAATATCGATAAAATCAAAATATCGATAAAATTGAAATATCGATAAAATCCAAATATCGATAAAATCCAAATATCGATAAAAATGAAATATCGATAAAATCGAAATATCGATAAAATCAAAATATCGATAAAATTGAAATATCGATAAAATCCAAGAATCGATAAAATTGAAATATCGGTAAAATCGGAATATCGATAAAATCAAAATATCATTAAAATCGAAATATCGATAAAATCGGATTATCGATAAAATGAAAATATCGATAAAATTGAAATATCGATAATATCGAAATATCGATAAAATCAAAATATCGATAAAATCATAATATCGGTAATATCTCAATATCGACAAAATTATCGATTTTGTCGATATTGAGATATTATATCGAAATATCGATAAAATTCTTATATCGATAAAATCCAAATATCGATAAAAATGAAATATCGAAATATCGATAAAATCAAAATATCGATAAAATTGAAATATCGATAAAATCCAAGAATCGATAAAATTGAAATATCGGTAAAATCGGAATATCGATAAAATCAAAATATCATTAAAATCGAAATATCGATAAAATCGGATTATCGATAAAATGAAAATATCGATAAAATTGAAATATCGATAAAATCCAAATATCGATAAAATTGAAATATCGATAAAATCGAAATATCGATAAAATCGAAATATCGATAAAATCCAAATATCGATAAAATCAAAATATCGATAATATCTCAATATCGACAAAATTATCGATTTTGTCGATATTGAGATATTATATCGAAATATCGATAAAATTCTTATATCGATAAAATCGAAATATCGATAAAATCAAAATATCGATAAAATTGAAATATCGATAAAATCCAAGAATCGATAAAATTGAAATATCGGTAAAATCGGAATATCGATAAAATCAAAATATCATTAAAATCGAAATATCGATAAAATCGGATTATCGATAAAATGAAAATATCGATAAAATTGAAATATCGATAAAATTGAAATATCGATAAAATCGAAATATCGATAAAATCGAAATACAGTAGAATCCGTTTATTATGACATCGAAAGGAATTGACAAACACGTCATAATAAGCGGACGTCATACAAAACGTTTTGTGAAATGAAAAACCTTTTTTATGTAAATATGTATGTACTTAAGTATTTTAATACAGAAACATAGTAAATACATATGTATACATACATATTAAATCAAAATTAAAATTGTACATAATCAGCACATTATAACACACGTGCCGAACGTGGTCGGGAATCAACGAACATTACCGGAGGTGCAAAGAATCATGTCGGTCATTATAACCGGACATAAATTATTAAAAATGGGTCATAATAAGCGACATGTCACTGTAAGGGAAGTCATTATATCCGACTTTTTTATAAAGAATTTTATATGAAAACCAAACTTCGTGGTGTAATTACGTCATAATAACCGGTTGGTCAATATAGGCGGAGTCATAATAAACGGATTCTACTGTATCGATAAAATCAAAATATCGATAATATCTCAATTTCGACAAAATCCAAATATCGATAATATCTCAATTTCGACAAAATCAAAATATCGATAAAATCAAAATATCGATAAAATCTAAATATCGATAAAATCCAAATATCGATAAAAATGAAATATCGATAAAATGGAAATATCGATAAAATCGAAATATCGATAAAATCGAAATATCGATAAAATTGAAATATCGATAATATCGAAATATCGATAAAATCAAAATATCAATAAAATCAAAATATCGATGATATCTCAATATCGACAAAATTATCGATTTTGTCGATATTGAGATATTATATCGAAATATCGATAAAATTCTTATATCGATAAAATCCAAATATCGATAAAAATGAAATATCGATAAAATCGAAATATCGATAAGATCAAAATATCGATAAAATTGAAATATCGATAAAATCCAAGAATCGATAAAATTGAAATATCGGTAAAATCGGAATATCGATAAAATCAAAATATCATTAAAATCGAAATATCGATAAAATCGGATTATCGATAAAATGAAAATATCGATAAAATTGAAGTATCGATAAAATCCAAATATCGATAAAATTGAAATATCGATAAAATCGAAATATCGATAAAATCGAAATATCGATAAAATCAAAATATCGATGAAATCGAAATATCGATAAAATCAAAATATCGATAAAATCGAAATATCGATAAAATCAAAATATCGATAATATCTCAATATCGACAAAATCGAAATATAGATAAAATCGAAAAATCTATACGATCAGAATATCAATAAATACAAAATAGCGATAAAATCCAAAAATATCGATACGGTAGAATAGTAGAATAGTAGAATAGTAGAATAGTAGAATAGTAGAATAGTAGAATAGTAGAATAGTAGAATAGTAGAATAGTAGAATAGTAGAATAGTAGAATAGTAGAATAGTAGAATAGTAGAATAGTAGAATAGTAGAATAGTAGAATAGTAGAATAGTAGAATAGTAGAATAGTAGAATAGTAGAATAGTAGAATAGTAGAATAGTAGAATAGTAGAATAGTAGAATAGTAGAATAGTAGAATAGTAGAATAGTAGAATAGTAGAATAGTAGAATAGTAGAATAGTAGAATAGTAGAATAGTAGAATAGTAGAATAGTAGAATAGTAGAATAGTAGAATAGTAGAATAGTAGAATAGTAGAATAGTAGAATAGTAGAATAGTAGAATAGTAGAATAGTAGAATAGTAGAATAGTAGAATAGTAGAATAGTAGAATAGTAGAATAGTAGAATAGTAGAATAGTAGAATAGTAGAATAGTAGAATAGTAGAATAGTAGAATAGTAGAATAGTAGAATAGTAGTGTTGCAATATTTTTAAATTTCGCGCCTTGCTTAACTTTCTCTCTACTCTGTGAACATCACTAGCCGGCACACGGGCACATTGTATTTTAATTATTACACAGATTTAAGTTTAATTAAATACCACTTGTTTCATTAAATATTAACAGGTTATGGGCCCAGAGTGTCCGATTAATTAAAATCAGTGAACAAAAGTTACTAAACTCAGTGTTCTATAAGTATTCAAAATCACATAACCTCAACCGCAGCGTGCTCAGTTTTAAGAAGAATATTTTTTAGTTGTTTTCCGATATACAACTAGCCATGTCATCGTCAAATAACCCATTGGCATTAATAGAAAAATTAACAGGCCGTGATAATTACGCAACGTGGCGATTTGCAGTCAAAACGTACTTGGAGCACGAGGAACTATGGGACTGTGTTGAAACTACTAATCCAAGCACGAATATTGACAAAAGACGTGACACCAAGGCCAGATCAAAGATAATTCTTCTTGTGGATCCTGTGAATTATATTCATATTCAAGAATCAAGCACTGCAAAAGAGGTTTGGGATAACTTAACCCGTGCTTTTGACGACTCAGGACTAACACGCCGGGTCGGTCTACTGCGAGATCTATGCAATACTACACTAGCTGGATGTTCAAACGTGGAGGAATACGTCAGTAAAATTATGACAACAGCGCATAAATTAAGAAACATTGGATTTCATGTAGACGATGAATGGCTTGGCACTCTTCTGTTGTCCGGCCTTCCAGAAAGTTACAAGCCAATGATAATAGCAATTGAAAGTTCAGGTATGAAGATTAGCTCTGATTCAATAAAATCTAAAATTCTACAAGATGTCAAACAAACTGAAAGTGATTCAACTGCTTTCGCTTCAAGTCAGAAGTTTAATAATAAAAACAAAAGTTTTTCAAAAGGCCCCCGCTGTTATACATGCAACAAATATGGTCATAAAAGCCCCGACTGTAAAACAAAACCTAATAAGTATCAGAAGAATAAGGAAAGTAAACAGAACCAATCATCTTATGCAGCTGTATTTATCGCTTCTTCTGAATACTCTGATGACTGGTACGTTGATTCTGGTGCTTCAGTACATATGACCAAACACAAGAATTTGTTTATAGAAGAAACAAATCCAGATATAAAAACTATTAAAGTTGCAAATAACAAATCATTATCAGTTCAAAGCTCTGGCAAAATAAGCTTATGTGTTCATAATGAAAGAGGTCAACAAAACGAAATATTGTTTACAAATGTCCTGTATGTGCCTGAACTAGCTACAAACCTGCTGTCAGTAAGTCAAATAATTAAGAATGGTGGCCAAGTGAAGTTTAATAAGAATGGCTGTATTATACTAAACAAAAACAATGTCACAGTAGCAACAGCAAGCTTGATAAATAATATGTACCGCTTAAACATGCCTGCAGTCCATGCTTGCATATCAGATGTTATCGAGCAAGATACTTACCTGTGGCACCAAAGGATGGGTCATCTAAATTTTCAAAGCTTGAACAAATTGACTGAGAACACTGCTGATTTAAAGCTTGGTATGCATGTAGGTAATGTGAAGTGTATAACGTGTCAGGAAGGAAAACAAACACGTCTGCCATTTAAAAGTCAAGGGTCTCAGAGTAAAGACCTGCTTGAATTAATACACTCGGACATCTGCGGACCAATGGAAACTCAGTCATTCGGCAAAGCTAGATATTTCGTGACATTTCTTGATGATTACTCAAAGAAGATATTTGTATATGTGTTGCATAATAAATCAGAAGTCCTAGAAAAATTTATTGAATTTAAAAGGTTAGTGGAGAATCAGTTAAACCGTACAATTAAAATTCTCAGATCTGATAATGGACTTGAATATGTGAACAGAAACTTTTCAAACTTTCTCAAAGATGCTGGAATAATACATCAGACGACCACACCTTACACACCAGAACAAAATGGCACTGCAGAGCGTATGAATAGAACTTTGATAGAAAGAGCAAAATGTATGATGTTAAATGCCAACCTACCTAAAGTCTATTGGGCTGAAGCAATCCACACGGCTGCTTACATTATAAATCGCTCTCCGACTAAATCTCTGTGCTACAAAACACCAGAAGAAATGTGGACTGGACAAAAACCCAATGTCAGCCATATGAGAACATTTGGATGTGAGGCGATGGTTCATTTACCAAAAGAGAAAAGAAAGAAATTGGATTCAAAATCACAAAAAATGATTTTTGTTGGATACTGTGAAAACACAAAAGGGTATCGATTTTTATTACCTAGCTCAAGAAAAGCAATAAAAAGTAGAGATGCAATATTTCTAGAGTCAACTGTCAAGAGAGATTATGTGCCCATTGAGTTAACTACAAATGAATGCAGTATTCAGAATGAGGATTGTGAAGAAATTTCAAGTGATGACTCATTTAATACTGTAACAGAAAGTAAATCACAGTCAGACAGTGAGTACATCCCCGATGAAAGCATGGAATCTTCACCAGAAAGGAATGTTACAGTCAGAACACGAAGTCAACATTTAAATTCTCAGAAACAAGAAGAAAGCTCTTACCTGTGTTTTGATGAACAACTATTAAATCATGAAGTTCCTGATAACTATGATCAAGCAATGAAGTCTGTCGATGCTTCAAAATGGATAAAATCAATAAAAGAAGAACTTGATGCTCATCAGCAAAATGGAACATGGATATTAGTTGATAAAACTCCTGATATGCGAATAGTTGGTTGTAGGTGGGTATTTCGGATTAAAGAAGAGTCTTCTGGACCACGTTACAAGTCTCGACTTTGTGCGAAAGGGTACTCGCAAACCAAAGGTATTGACTATCAGGAAACATTTGCACCCACTGTCAGGTATGATTCAATCCGCCTATTACTCTCAGAAGCTGCCCAACATAACCTTCATATAATACAATTAGACATCAAAACAGCTTTTCTGTATGGTGAGCTTGAAGAGGACATATATATGACTGTACCTGAAGGCTTAACCTGCAAGACCAATAAGGTATGTAAGCTCAATAAATCACGATATGGTTTAAAGCAATCACCCAGATGCTGGAATTCTAAATTTGATTCCGTTTTAAAGAAGTTTGGGCTAGTTAATAGTAAAGCTGATCAGTGTGTGTATGTGGGCACCATTCATGGGGCAAAATGTTACCTGTGTTTATATGTCGACGATGGACTGATATTCTCTAAAGATAGGTCAACCCTAAAGGAGTTAATTAATGACTTACAATCAATTTTTGAAGTAAAAACATTTCCACTCAAAAATTTCGTTGGTATGGAAATAACGAAATTTGACAACTATATTTTCATACATCAATCAAACTATATTGAAAAACTACTAAATAAATTTAATTTGAATAATTCTAAACCTAACAGCATTCCAGTTGATCCACATACAATATTGGAAAAAGGAGAAGGTGAAACAGAAAAGAACATTCCATATCGGGAAGCCGTTGGATCATTGATGCACCTTGCCACAGTAAGCCGACCTGATATTTCTTTTGCTGTAAGCCTGGTGAGTCGATTTTTAAATTCTTATAATGAAACTCATTGGAATGCTGTGAAGAAAATTTTCAAGTATCTAAAGGAAACTAAAGAGTATGGTCTGTACTACACATCGTCGTCTGAGCCCAATGTTGTAATAGGGTATAGTGATGCAGACTACGCTAATGACCCTAACACGAGACGTTCAGTCACCGGATATGTTTTCATTAAAAATGGAGGAGCAGTAACATGGGCTTGTCAGAGACAACAGACAGTGGCTCTATCAACCACTGAAGCAGAATTCATGGCAGCCTGTGCTGCTACAAAAGAGGTCATGTGGATTAAACAGTTATTATGTGATATTGGTGAATTTAACCAAAAATCTGTATGTTTAAATTTAGACAATCAAAGTGCTATCAGTGTAATCAAAAACACAAATTTTCACAAACGATGCAAACATATAGACATTAAGTTCCATTTCATTAAAGAAAAATACTATGATAAAATTATTGAATTAAACTATGTGTGCAGTGATGAACAATTTGCTGATATTTTTACCAAACCTCTGTGTAAAATTAAGTTTTGTTATTTAAGAGATAAAATTGGAATTAAATCTAGTGATGTAGTAACTAATGGTTAGTTAGTTATTGTTTTAGTAAGTTTGTTTGGTTTAAGTGTAAAATTAAAAAGTTTATAAAGGCTTAAATTTAGGAGGAGTGTTGCAATATTTTTAAATTTCGCGCCTTGCTTAACTTTCTCTCTACTCTGTGAACATCACTAGCCGGCACACGGGCACATTGTATTTTAATTATTACACAGATTTAAGTTTAATTAAATACCACTTGTTTCATTAAATATTAACAAGTAGAATAGTAGAATAGTAGAATAGTAGAATAGTAAATTTGTAAGATAAAAGGTTAGGTTAGGTTAGGCTTGGTTAGGTTAGGTTAGGTTAGATAAAATCTAAATATCGATAAAATCGAAATATCGATACAATCTGAATAATCTAAATATCGATAATATCAAAATATCGATAATATCAAAATATCGACAAAATCGAAATATCGATAAAATCCTTATATCGATAAAATTTAAAAATCGATAAAATCGAAATATCGATAAAATCCAACAATCGATAAAATTTAAATATCGGTAAAATCGGAATATCGATAAAATCAAAATATCATTAAAATCGAAATATCGATAAAATCGGATTATCGATAAAATGAAAATATCGATAAAATTGAAATATCGATAAAATCCTTATATCGATAAATTTTAAACATCGATAAAATCGAAATATCGATAAAATCAAAATATCGATAAAATTGAAATATCGATAAAATCCAAGAATCGATAAAATTGAAATATCAGTAAAATCGGAATAGCGATAAAATCAAAATATCATTAAAATCGAAATATCGATAAAATCGGATTATCGATAAAATGAAAATATCGATAAAATTGAAATATCTATAAAATCCAAATATCGATAAAATTGAAATATCGATAAAATTGAAATATCGATAAAATCCAAGAATCGATAAAATTGAAATATCAGTAAAATCGGAATAGCGATAAAATCAAAATATCATTAAAATCGAAATATCGATAAAATCGGATTATCGATAAAATGAAAATATCGATAAAATTGAAATATCTATAAAATCCAAATATCGATAAAATTGAAATATCGATAAAATCGAAATATCGATAAAATCAAAATATCGATGAAATCGAAATATCGATAAAATTCTTATATCAATAAAACCCAAATATCGATAATATCTCAATTTCGACAAAATCCAAATATCGATAATATCTCAATTTCGACAAAATCGAAATATCGAAAAAATCAAAATATCGATAAAATCTAAATATCGATGAAATCCAAATATCGATAAAAATGAAATATCGATAAAATGGAAATATCGATAAAATCGAAATATCGATAAAATCAAAATATCGATAAAATTGAAATATCGATAATATCGAAATATCGATAAAATCAAAATATCGATAAAATGAAATATCGATAAAATCGAAATATCGATAAAATCAAAATATCGATAAAATTTAAATATCGATAAAATCCAAGAATCGATAAAATTGAAATATCGGTAAAATCGGAATATCGATAAAATCAAAATATCAATAAAATCTAAATATCGATGAAATCTAAATATCGATAAAATCCTTATATCGATAAATTTTAAACATCGATAAAATCGAAATATCGATAAAATCAAAATATCGATAAAATTGAAATATCGATAATATCGAAATATCGATAAAATCAAAATATCGATAAAATCAAAATATCGATAATATCTCAATATCGACAAAATTATCGATTTTGTCGATATTGAGGTATTACTTATATCGAAATATCGATAAAATCCAAATATCGATAAAAATGAAATATCGATAAAATCGAAATATCGATAAAATCAAAATATCGATAAAATTGAAATATCGATAAAATCCAAATATCGATAAAATCCAAATATCGATAAAAATGAAATATCGATAAAATCGAAATATCGATAAAATCAAAATATCGATAAAATTGAAATATCGATAAAATCCAAGAATCGATAAAATTGAAATATCGGTAAAATCGGAATATCGATAAAATCAAAATATCATTAAAATCGAAATATCGATAAAATCGGATTATCGATAAAATGAAAATATCGATAAAATTGAAATATCGATAATATCGAAATATCGATAAAATCAAAATATCGATAAAATCATAATATCGGTAATATCTCAATATCGACAAAATTATCGATTTTGTCGATATTGAGATATTATATCGAAATATCGATAAAATTCTTATATCGATAAAATCCAAATATCGATAAAAATGAAATATCGAAATATCGATAAAATCAAAATATCGATAAAATTGAAATATCGATAAAATCCAAGAATCGATAAAATTGAAATATCGGTAAAATCGGAATATCGATAAAATCAAAATATCATTAAAATCGAAATATCGATAAAATCGGATTATCGATAAAATGAAAATATCGATAAAATTGAAATATCGATAAAATCCAAATATCGATAAAATTGAAATATCGATAAAATCGAAATATCGATAAAATCGAAATATCGATAAAATCCAAATATCGATAAAATCAAAATATCGATAATATCTCAATATCGACAAAATTATCGATTTTGTCGATATTGAGATATTATATCGAAATATCGATAAAATTCTTATATCGATAAAATCGAAATATCGATAAAATCAAAATATCGATAAAATTGAAATATCGATAAAATCCAAGAATCGATAAAATTGAAATATCGGTAAAATCGGAATATCGATAAAATCAAAATATCATTAAAATCGAAATATCGATAAAATCGGATTATCGATAAAATGAAAATATCGATAAAATTGAAATATCGATAAAATTGAAATATCGATAAAATCGAAATATCGATAAAATCGAAATACAGTAGAATCCGTTTATTATGACATCGAAAGGAATTGACAAACACGTCATAATAAGCGGACGTCATACAAAACGTTTTGTGAAATGAAAAACCTTTTTTATGTAAATATGTATGTACTTAAGTATTTTAATACAGAAACATAGTAAATACATATGTATACATACATATTAAATCAAAATTAAAATTGTACATAATCAGCACATTATAACACACGTGCCGAACGTGGTCGGGAATCAACGAACATTACCGGAGGTGCAAAGAATCATGTCGGTCATTATAACCGGACATAAATTATTAAAAATGGGTCATAATAAGCGACATGTCACTGTAAGGGAAGTCATTATATCCGACTTTTTTATAAAGAATTTTATATGAAAACCAAACTTCGTGGTGTAATTACGTCATAATAACCGGTTGGTCAATATAGGCGGAGTCATAATAAACGGATTCTACTGTATCGATAAAATCAAAATATCGATAATATCTCAATTTCGACAAAATCCAAATATCGATAATATCTCAATTTCGACAAAATCAAAATATCGATAAAATCAAAATATCGATAAAATCTAAATATCGATAAAATCCAAATATCGATAAAAATGAAATATCGATAAAATGGAAATATCGATAAAATCGAAATATCGATAAAATCGAAATATCGATAAAATTGAAATATCGATAATATCGAAATATCGATAAAATCAAAATATCAATAAAATCAAAATATCGATGATATCTCAATATCGACAAAATTATCGATTTTGTCGATATTGAGATATTATATCGAAATATCGATAAAATTCTTATATCGATAAAATCCAAATATCGATAAAAATGAAATATCGATAAAATCGAAATATCGATAAGATCAAAATATCGATAAAATTGAAATATCGATAAAATCCAAGAATCGATAAAATTGAAATATCGGTAAAATCGGAATATCGATAAAATCAAAATATCATTAAAATCGAAATATCGATAAAATCGGATTATCGATAAAATGAAAATATCGATAAAATTGAAGTATCGATAAAATCCAAATATCGATAAAATTGAAATATCGATAAAATCGAAATATCGATAAAATCGAAATATCGATAAAATCAAAATATCGATGAAATCGAAATATCGATAAAATCAAAATATCGATAAAATCGAAATATCGATAAAATCAAAATATCGATAATATCTCAATATCGACAAAATCGAAATATAGATAAAATCGAAAAATCTATACGATCAGAATATCAATAAATACAAAATAGCGATAAAATCCAAAAATATCGATACGGTAGAATAGTAGAATAGTAGAATAGTAGAATAGTAGAATAGTAGAATAGTAGAATAGTAGAATAGTAGAATAGTAGAATAGTAGAATAGTAGAATAGTAGAATAGTAGAATAGTAGAATAGTAGAATAGTAGAATAGTAGAATAGTAGAATAGTAGAATAGTAGAATAGTAGAATAGTAGAATAGTAGAATAGTAGAATAGTAGAATAGTAGAATAGTAGAATAGTAGAATAGTAGAATAGTAGAATAGTAGAATAGTAGAATAGTAGAATAGTAGAATAGTAGAATAGTAGAATAGTAGAATAGTAGAATAGTAGAATAGTAGAATAGTAGAATAGTAGAATAGTAGAATAGTAGAATAGTAGAATAGTAGAATAGTAGAATAGTAGAATAGTAGAATAGTAGAATAGTAGAATAGTAGAATAGTAGAATAGTAGAATAGTAGAATAGTAGAATAGTAGAATAGTAGAATAGTAGAATAGTAGAATAGTAGAATAGTAGAATAGTAGTGTTGCAATATTTTTAAATTTCGCGCCTTGCTTAACTTTCTCTCTACTCTGTGAACATCACTAGCCGGCACACGGGCACATTGTATTTTAATTATTACACAGATTTAAGTTTAATTAAATACCACTTGTTTCATTAAATATTAACAGGTTATGGGCCCAGAGTGTCCGATTAATTAAAATCAGTGAACAAAAGTTACTAAACTCAGTGTTCTATAAGTATTCAAAATCACATAACCTCAACCGCAGCGTGCTCAGTTTTAAGAAGAATATTTTTTAGTTGTTTTCCGATATACAACTAGCCATGTCATCGTCAAATAACCCATTGGCATTAATAGAAAAATTAACAGGCCGTGATAATTACGCAACGTGGCGATTTGCAGTCAAAACGTACTTGGAGCACGAGGAACTATGGGACTGTGTTGAAACTACTAATCCAAGCACGAATATTGACAAAAGACGTGACACCAAGGCCAGATCAAAGATAATTCTTCTTGTGGATCCTGTGAATTATATTCATATTCAAGAATCAAGCACTGCAAAAGAGGTTTGGGATAACTTAACCCGTGCTTTTGACGACTCAGGACTAACACGCCGGGTCGGTCTACTGCGAGATCTATGCAATACTACACTAGCTGGATGTTCAAACGTGGAGGAATACGTCAGTAAAATTATGACAACAGCGCATAAATTAAGAAACATTGGATTTCATGTAGACGATGAATGGCTTGGCACTCTTCTGTTGTCCGGCCTTCCAGAAAGTTACAAGCCAATGATAATAGCAATTGAAAGTTCAGGTATGAAGATTAGCTCTGATTCAATAAAATCTAAAATTCTACAAGATGTCAAACAAACTGAAAGTGATTCAACTGCTTTCGCTTCAAGTCAGAAGTTTAATAATAAAAACAAAAGTTTTTCAAAAGGCCCCCGCTGTTATACATGCAACAAATATGGTCATAAAAGCCCCGACTGTAAAACAAAACCTAATAAGTATCAGAAGAATAAGGAAAGTAAACAGAACCAATCATCTTATGCAGCTGTATTTATCGCTTCTTCTGAATACTCTGATGACTGGTACGTTGATTCTGGTGCTTCAGTACATATGACCAAACACAAGAATTTGTTTATAGAAGAAACAAATCCAGATATAAAAACTATTAAAGTTGCAAATAACAAATCATTATCAGTTCAAAGCTCTGGCAAAATAAGCTTATGTGTTCATAATGAAAGAGGTCAACAAAACGAAATATTGTTTACAAATGTCCTGTATGTGCCTGAACTAGCTACAAACCTGCTGTCAGTAAGTCAAATAATTAAGAATGGTGGCCAAGTGAAGTTTAATAAGAATGGCTGTATTATACTAAACAAAAACAATGTCACAGTAGCAACAGCAAGCTTGATAAATAATATGTACCGCTTAAACATGCCTGCAGTCCATGCTTGCATATCAGATGTTATCGAGCAAGATACTTACCTGTGGCACCAAAGGATGGGTCATCTAAATTTTCAAAGCTTGAACAAATTGACTGAGAACACTGCTGATTTAAAGCTTGGTATGCATGTAGGTAATGTGAAGTGTATAACGTGTCAGGAAGGAAAACAAACACGTCTGCCATTTAAAAGTCAAGGGTCTCAGAGTAAAGACCTGCTTGAATTAATACACTCGGACATCTGCGGACCAATGGAAACTCAGTCATTCGGCAAAGCTAGATATTTCGTGACATTTCTTGATGATTACTCAAAGAAGATATTTGTATATGTGTTGCATAATAAATCAGAAGTCCTAGAAAAATTTATTGAATTTAAAAGGTTAGTGGAGAATCAGTTAAACCGTACAATTAAAATTCTCAGATCTGATAATGGACTTGAATATGTGAACAGAAACTTTTCAAACTTTCTCAAAGATGCTGGAATAATACATCAGACGACCACACCTTACACACCAGAACAAAATGGCACTGCAGAGCGTATGAATAGAACTTTGATAGAAAGAGCAAAATGTATGATGTTAAATGCCAACCTACCTAAAGTCTATTGGGCTGAAGCAATCCACACGGCTGCTTACATTATAAATCGCTCTCCGACTAAATCTCTGTGCTACAAAACACCAGAAGAAATGTGGACTGGACAAAAACCCAATGTCAGCCATATGAGAACATTTGGATGTGAGGCGATGGTTCATTTACCAAAAGAGAAAAGAAAGAAATTGGATTCAAAATCACAAAAAATGATTTTTGTTGGATACTGTGAAAACACAAAAGGGTATCGATTTTTATTACCTAGCTCAAGAAAAGCAATAAAAAGTAGAGATGCAATATTTCTAGAGTCAACTGTCAAGAGAGATTATGTGCCCATTGAGTTAACTACAAATGAATGCAGTATTCAGAATGAGGATTGTGAAGAAATTTCAAGTGATGACTCATTTAATACTGTAACAGAAAGTAAATCACAGTCAGACAGTGAGTACATCCCCGATGAAAGCATGGAATCTTCACCAGAAAGGAATGTTACAGTCAGAACACGAAGTCAACATTTAAATTCTCAGAAACAAGAAGAAAGCTCTTACCTGTGTTTTGATGAACAACTATTAAATCATGAAGTTCCTGATAACTATGATCAAGCAATGAAGTCTGTCGATGCTTCAAAATGGATAAAATCAATAAAAGAAGAACTTGATGCTCATCAGCAAAATGGAACATGGATATTAGTTGATAAAACTCCTGATATGCGAATAGTTGGTTGTAGGTGGGTATTTCGGATTAAAGAAGAGTCTTCTGGACCACGTTACAAGTCTCGACTTTGTGCGAAAGGGTACTCGCAAACCAAAGGTATTGACTATCAGGAAACATTTGCACCCACTGTCAGGTATGATTCAATCCGCCTATTACTCTCAGAAGCTGCCCAACATAACCTTCATATAATACAATTAGACATCAAAACAGCTTTTCTGTATGGTGAGCTTGAAGAGGACATATATATGACTGTACCTGAAGGCTTAACCTGCAAGACCAATAAGGTATGTAAGCTCAATAAATCACTATATGGTTTAAAGCAATCACCCAGATGCTGGAATTCTAAATTTGATTCCGTTTTAAAGAAGTTTGGGCTAGTTAATAGTAAAGCTGATCAGTGTGTGTATGTGGGCACCATTCATGGGGCAAAATGTTACCTGTGTTTATATGTCGACGATGGACTGATATTCTCTAAAGATAGGTCAACCCTAAAGGAGTTAATTAATGACTTACAATCAATTTTTGAAGTAAAAACATTTCCACTCAAAAATTTCGTTGGTATGGAAATAACGAAATTTGACAACTATATTTTCATACATCAATCAAACTATATTGAAAAACTACTAAATAAATTTAATTTGAATAATTCTAAACCTAACAGCATTCCAGTTGATCCACATACAATATTGGAAAAAGGAGAAGGTGAAACAGAAAAGAACATTCCATATCGGGAAGCCGTTGGATCATTGATGCACCTTGCCACAGTAAGCCGACCTGATATTTCTTTTGCTGTAAGCCTGGTGAGTCGATTTTTAAATTCTTATAATGAAACTCATTGGAATGCTGTGAAGAAAATTTTCAAGTATCTAAAGGAAACTAAAGAGTATGGTCTGTACTACACATCGTCGTCTGAGCCCAATGTTGTAATAGGGTATAGTGATGCAGACTACGCTAATGACCCTAACACGAGACGTTCAGTCACCGGATATGTTTTCATTAAAAATGGAGGAGCAGTAACATGGGCTTGTCAGAGACAACAGACAGTGGCTCTATCAACCACTGAAGCAGAATTCATGGCAGCCTGTGCTGCTACAAAAGAGGTCATGTGGATTAAACAGTTATTATGTGATATTGGTGAATTTAACCAAAAATCTGTATGTTTAAATTTAGACAATCAAAGTGCTATCAGTGTAATCAAAAACACAAATTTTCACAAACGATGCAAACATATAGACATTAAGTTCCATTTCATTAAAGAAAAATACTATGATAAAATTATTGAATTAAACTATGTGTGCAGTGATGAACAATTTGCTGATATTTTTACCAAACCTCTGTGTAAAATTAAGTTTTGTTATTTAAGAGATAAAATTGGAATTAAATCTAGTGATGTAGTAACTAATGGTTAGTTAGTTATTGTTTTAGTAAGTTTGTTTGGTTTAAGTGTAAAATTAAAAAGTTTATAAAGGCTTAAATTTAGGAGGAGTGTTGCAATATTTTTAAATTTCGCGCCTTGCTTAACTTTCTCTCTACTCTGTGAACATCACTAGCCGGCACACGGGCACATTGTATTTTAATTATTACACAGATTTAAGTTTAATTAAATACCACTTGTTTCATTAAATATTAACAAGTAGAATAGTAGAATAGTAGAATAGTAGAATAGTAAATTTGTAAGATAAAAGGTTAGGTTAGGTTAGGCTTGGTTAGGTTAGGTTAGGTTAGATAAAATCTAAATATCGATAAAATCGAAATATCGATACAATCTGAATAATCTAAATATCGATAATATCAAAATATCGATAATATCAAAATATCGACAAAATCGAAATATCGATAAAATCCTTATATCGATAAAATTTAAAAATCGATAAAATCGAAATATCGATAAAATCCAACAATCGATAAAATTTAAATATCGGTAAAATCGGAATATCGATAAAATCAAAATATCATTAAAATCGAAATATCGATAAAATCGGATTATCGATAAAATGAAAATATCGATAAAATTGAAATATCGATAAAATCCAAATATCGATAAAATTGAAATATCGATAAAATCCAAATATCGATAAAATCGAAATATCGATAAAATCGAAATATCGATAAAATCAAAATATCGATGAAATCGAAATATCGATAAAATCAAAATATCGATAAAATCGAAATATCGATAAAATCAAAATATCGATAATTTATTTTATTTATTTAGGTAAGAAACAAACAGTCATGTATAAAACAATAAACTCAAATAAGTAATAATACAAAAAGACCTATAGTTTCCTTAATGTAACTTATATAAACTGAAATATCTTAAAATCTAATCACCGATACACTGTTAATTTATGTTTTGTATTTGCTAACAAAAAAATATATAATAATTACATGCTAGCTTCTTCTTTTTTTTTAAGTTTTAAAAGCTCTCTTAAGTGAGGTAATTGAGGAACAAAATATATCTATATCAACTAATTTGTCACTATAATTAAAAAGTCTACAGGCACGCTTCAAGAACACATTCTTCGAATAACTTGTCCTGCTGCTGGGGATGTAAAATAAATCTTTTTTACGACATCGACGTTCACATGCACGAGGCACTCTAAAGAAAATATTATGTAGTAGCGAAGGGGCATCACAAAGATTATGAACAATTTTGTAAAGTAATACAGAATCTACGCAGTCACGACGTAATTCCAGAGATTTGACTTTATGATATTTTAAGGAGTCTTCGTAGTTAGAATAAGTGTGGTAAGTCCTATAGTCTAGTGCTTTGATAAACTTCTTCTGGACTCTCTCGATTCGGTCAATATGCAGTTTATAAAATGGCGTCCAAACAGCACAGGCAAATTCAAGCCGACTAAGAACAAAAGAGTTGTACAAAATTTTGTAGGTTAAAGCATTTTTAAAGGGCTTACTGACACGCAATATGAAACCCAATTGCTTATATGCCTTTTGTAAGATAGAATCAATGTGTGGAATAAATGTTAACTTAGAGTCCATGATGACTCCGAGGTCACGAATTTGTGTTACTCTATTTATACGATTGTTATTCAAATGGTAGTCATAATGCAGGACGTTTTGTTTTTTAGAGAAACTTATGACATGGCATTTTTCAAAATTTAAAAATAAATTGTTATCGTTACAGAAATTGACGAAATTATCAAGGTCTACTTGCAGTAGTTCGCAGTCTTTGATGTCACGGATAATTCTAAAATTTTTTGTATCGTCTGCATATAGCAACACATTTGAATGTAAGATAAATTTATCTAAGTCATTTATGTACAGCGTGAATAACAACGGACCTAAATGGGACCCCTGTGGGACCCCAGAACCAACACGTTTATTTTGTGATATAAAACCGGAGACAACAACACACTGATTTCTATTTTCAACGTATGATTTTACCCAACGAAAAAGATCACCATGTATACCCAGTCCCCAAAGTTTAAGTAATAGGGTTTTGTGACAGATTTTATCAAAGGCCTTTGCAAAATCGGCATATACAGCGTCTACACTGTAGCCTTCATCCATTGCGTTAAGAATTTCATTAGTAAAAACCAATAAATTACTATCGACTGAACGTCCCCTATAAAATCCGTGTTGGCTCGGTGTGATATAACGGCGCACTACCGCAAAAAGTTGCTCAGTAATAATTTTCTCAAATATTTTACTAAACTGACATAGTTTTGAGATTGGTCTATACATTTCAATATCTTTACTGATCGGACCTTTTGGTATAGGAGTAATCCAAGCTTGTTTCCAGATCAAAGGAAAACAACCCTCTTGCATTGATTTATTAAAGAGTATAATAGTGATCGGTATGGTCAATGATGATGCACACATTTTGATTAATAAAGGATGCAGACCATCAGGTCCGGCCCCTTTATGAATATTTAAAGATTTTAGATGTTTATATACTATATTCTCGTTAATTTCAATTGAATTTATGTCAATTAAAGCATTAATAGGGGGGGTTAGATTTTCTGTATCTAACGTGTTAAGGTTCGTGTCCTCAAAAACAGAATGGAAGTGTGAATTAAAAAGATTGCATATTTCTTCTCCATTACCGGTCGCTATATTCTTGTAATGCATTATTTCTGGAAAACCATTCCTAGAAAATATTGATTTAATATAAGACCAAAAGAAATTTGGATTACTTTTTATTTTATGCTCTGAAAAAGATATAAAACTATTATAACATTCTATTTCCATTATTTTAGCCCTTTTACGTAAAATCTTAAAGCTTTCGTAATCAAGAGGATTTCCATATCGTTTCCATAAAGAGTGATATTTACGTTTTTCACTTAATACTTTTTTTAACGAGCTACTATACCAAGCAGGGATCTTACCGGAGGAGCGTAGTTTACGACAGGGAACATGCGATTTAATTATTTCATTTAAACAACAATAAAATTTATCAGCACTATCTTCCATATTCAGATTAGAAAAGAAATAATTCCAATCAATTTTAGACAATTCTGCGTTAATTATATTAAAATTAGCAGAATGAAAGTTATAAACAGATTTAGGATGGGATTTAAGAGGAGGCGAGTAACTATATTTTAAATCGATAAATAGTGATTTGTGATGAGGGTCTTCAATTACGAGTGGATGATCACAAGCAGTTACTTGACAGTCTGATGAGCACAAGATTAAATCTAGGATGCGATTATTTGCGTTACTACAAAGATTATATTGTGTCATTCCGCAAAAGGATAAAAATTCACTTATTAATTGCACCGCGAAATTTCCACTCGTATTTAATTGTACGTTAAAAGATGTAGTTGGCTCTGACCACTCCGCTCCAGAAATATTTAGGTCGCCAGTGATTAAAAATAAATCATTGGGGTGTTCCGAAATCAAGTCACCACTCGTATCGATAAAGGAACTCAGCGCCTCCCTGTAACCTGGTCCGTGGGGTATATAAACACAACAAATATTTAAAAACCGCGGTTCGTATATGTGGTAAGGCGACATTGGCGCGCTGCTAAAACAATCAGAGTTTAGAGGAATAGATACCCATACACAATCTGAGTGAGCGCGCAGAGGCCCGGGCCAGTCGCGCCGCTGCGGTCGGTATTTAACCTGCACCGCAATGGCTGCCCCACCGCCCCGACTCGCACCGCTCTCAATAGCTGACCGATCACATCGGTAAACACTAAATCTATTATCGAAATACTCACGATCATAAAAGTCAGGTGTTAACCAGGTTTCGGTTATACAGATAAAATCATAATTCGACTGGGCAACCTGGGAAAAAAAATCGTGTGACTTAGTGCGTAGGCCCCTTACATTTTGGTAATAACCACAAAACATTTTATGTGCCATATTTTATGAGGTTAGACAAAAAAAAAAAAAAAAATAGATAAAAATAATCTTGTATTTCATATTATGTCGAATAACCCCGCTTATGTGTGAAAACGATATTATATAAACAATATCAATGTGATATTTAATCATCCCCTCTAGTAAATATAAAAATAAGGAAGTTTTAAAATATATTACACCTAGTTTATAGTGTGAATAATAAGTGTCATTGTATTTTTTACTGCCGCGGGTAATTTTGTAAACAAAAAATATGAAAAATGAAGCGTACCTGTTATTGAAAGATAAAAAGTTTGGAGTTTTAAACCATATAAGATAAAAACCATATAAGATAAGGAAATGTGTTCAATAAACAATTACAATCGAAATATTTTAAGGACCATGGATGTCGTAGACTATGATGAATACATTTATATTGATTGTAAATGTTTGTAATTAACTTTATGAAATAGCACATAAGATAACACGTATATAGAAGTCACTTAAGTTTATCTAAATCAGATTCGTTACTTATACAAATAGACCTTTGCTTTTCATTCTTTCGCATGAAAATTTTACAATCACGTATCCACAAAAACGAGTAATGTAGTTGGGCCTTTAATTCTCGTGCGCGTTTCAATAATAACTTATTAGCAGGCGTAAGGTGGTCCCCTATGTATAAGGTGCTGCTCGGCCCCGGCAGGTTGATGTCAGCAGTGGTGAGACCACGGCGGGCTCGGACAGCAGCAAGCAGTTCATTCTTACGCCTACGCTGGGTGAAGCGAACTATTATTGCAGGCGGTCTTATATTGTTATCTGCACCTTTCACACTAGAACTGCCGCTGGTACGAAAACGTCGGATACGATGTATTGTATCAACGTCACTCTCAACCAATGTGAATCCTACGCGAACACAGATGTCACGCAGGATTGTTAACAAGTTTTCTCCAACTGTGAACGGTACTCCAGAGATCTCGAGATTATTGAGCATAGAAAACTGTTTACTATTATTACATTCTATGGTCAGGTACTTGATAGTTTCGTTGGCTTCGCGAATGGATTTAGGTATTGTAGACAGGGTTGAAATATTTTCTTCGGTTAAAAGCATCTTAGTCTTGAGATCAGACAGATCAATTTTCATTGCATTTTGCTCTTCAATTAAATTTTCAGTTAATGAGGTGATTTTAATTAGCTGTTCTTTAACATCGGCTGCGATTTCTTGACGGAATTTAACAAAATTTGTATTTTGCGATTCGCCAAAGGATGCAAGGATGGATATAATATCTTTACGAAAATCAGATAGCTGTTGTCCTACGTCACTATCATGCCCTTGTATTTTCCGCTTCCGAAGGGTTATTTGCGAGTCTGGGTCTAGAATCGTAGATAGCTCGGGCTGTGAACTGCCTCTCAGGATCGATGACTCCGGTGGAGACCGCATAGTGCTCATTTTTTACGCAAGTGGGTAGGCAGTCGGGATCTCGCCGGGCGATTGCTCTTGCGCGCAGCGTGGCAAAGCGTGACAGAGCTATATAGATATGAGCACTTCTCGTTTCTACAGTGCCGACGCGTACCGACGACGCAACTATCTTATTAACAGAAGGCCACAAAAACACTGTCCACTTTAAGAGAAAACAGACTTTATTGCGTTGTAACAAGATTCAGTTTAGGTAAACACAAAACTAAGGATTATAATAAGTGTCGTGCACACAAGTGATAATATCTCAATATCGACAAAATCGAAATATAGATAAAATCGAAAAATCTATACGATCGGAATATCAATAAATACAAAATAGCGATAAAATCCAAAAATATCGATACGGTAGAATAGTAGAATAGTAGAATAGTAGAATAGTAGAATAGTAGAATAGTAGAATAGTAGAATAGTAGAATAGTAGAATAGTAGAATAGTAGAATAGTAGAATAGTAGAATAGTAGAATAGTAGAATAGTAGAATAGTAGAATAGTAGAATAGTAGAATAGTAGAATAGTAGAATAGTAGAATAGTAGAATAGTAGAATAGTAGAATAGTAGAATAGTAGAATAGTAGAATAGTAGAATAGTAGAATAGTAGAATAGTAGAATAGTAGAATAGTAGAATAGTAGAATAGTAGAATAGTAGAATAGTAGAATAGTAGAATAGTAGAATAGTAGAATAGTAGAATAGTAGAATAGTAGAATAGTAGAATAGTAGAATAGTAGAATAGTAGAATAGTAGAATAGTAGAATAGTAGAATAGTAGAATAGTAGAATAGTAGAATAGTAGAATAGTAGAATAGTAGAATAGTAGAATAGTAGAATAGTAGAATAGTAGAATAGTAGAATAGTAGAATAGTAGAATAGTAGAATAGTAGAATAGTAGAATAGTAGAATAGTAGAATAGTAGAATAGTAGAATAGTAGAATAGTAGAATAGTAGAATAGTAGAATAGTAAATTTGTAAGATAAAAGGTTAGGTTAGGTTAGGCTTGGTTAGGTTAGGTTAGGTTAGATAAAATCTAAATATCGATACAATCTGAATAATCTAAATATCGATAATATCAAAATATCGATAATATCAAAATATCGACAAAATCGAAATATCGATAAAATCCTTATATCGATAAAATTTAAAAATCGATAAAATCGAAAGATCGATAAAATCAAAATATCGATAAAATCAAAATATCGATAATATCTCAATATCGACAAAATTATCGATTTTGTCGATATTGAGATATTATATCGAAATATCGATAAAATTCTTATATCGATAAAATCCAAATATCGATAAAAATGAAATATCGATAAAATCGAAATATCGATAAAATCAAAATATCGATAAAATTGAAATATCGATAAAATCCAAGAATCGATAAAATTTAAGTATCGGTAAAATCGGAATATCGATAAAATCAAAATAACATTAAAATTGAAATATCGGTAAAATCGGATTATCGATAAAATGAAAATATCGATAAAATTGAAATATCGATAAAATCCAAATATCGATAAAATTGAAATATCGATAATATCTCAATATCGACAAAATCGAAATATAGATAAAATCGAAAAATCTATACGATCAGAATATCAATAAATACAAAATAGCGATAAAATCCAAAAATATCGATACGGTAGAATAGTAGAATAGTAGAATAGTAGAATAGTAGAATAGTAGAATAGTAGAATAGTAGAATAGTAGAATAGTAGAATAGTAGAATAGTAGAATAGTAGAATAGTAGAATAGTAGAATAGTAGAATAGTAGAATAGTAGAATAGTAGAATAGTAGAATAGTAGAATAGTAGAATAGTAGAATAGTAGAATAGTAGAATAGTAGAATAGTAGAATAGTAGAATAGTAGAATAGTAGAATAGTAGAATAGTAGAATAGTAGAATAGTAGAATAGTAGAATAGTAGAATAGTAGAATAGTAGAATAGTAGAATAGTAGAATAGTAGAATAGTAGAATAGTAGAATAGTAGAATAGTAGAATAGTAGAATAGTAGAATAGTAGAATAGTAGAATAGTAGAATAGTAGAATAGTAGAATAGTAGAATAGTAGAATAGTAGAATAGTAGAATAGTAGAATAGTAGAATAGTAGAATAGTAGAATAGTAGAATAGTAGAATAGTAGAATAGTAGAATAGTAGAATAGTAGAATAGTAGAATAGTAGAATAGTAGAATAGTAGAATAGTAGAATAGTAGAATAGTAGAATAGTAAATTTGTAAGATAAAAGGTTAGGTTAGGTTAGGCTTGGTTAGGTTAGGTTAGGTTAGATAAAATCTAAATATCGATACAATCTGAATAATCTAAATATCGATAATATCAAAATATCGATAATATCAAAATATCGACAAAATCGAAATATCGATAAAATCCTTATATCGATAAAATTTAAAAATCGATAAAATCGAAAGATCGATAAAATCAAAATATCGATAAAATCAAAATATCGATAATATCTCAATATCGACAAAATTATCGATTTTGTCGATATTGAGATATTATATCGAAATATCGATAAAATTCTTATATCGATAAAATCCAAATATCGATAAAAATGAAATATCGATAAAATCGAAATATCGATAAAATCAAAATATCGATAAAATTGAAATATCGATAAAATCCAAGAATCGATAAAATTTAAGTATCGGTAAAATCGGAATATCGATAAAATCAAAATAACATTAAAATTGAAATATCGATAAAATCGGATTATCGATAAAATGAAAATATCGATAAAATTGAAATATCGATAAAATCCAAATATCGATAAAATTGAAATATCGATAATATCTCAATATCGACAAAATCGAAATATAGATAAAATCGAAAAATCTATACGATCAGAATATCAATAAATACAAAATAGCGATAAAATCCAAAAATATCGATACGGTAGAATAGTAGAATAGTAGAATAGTAGAATAGTAGAATAGTAGAATAGTAGAATAGTAGAATAGTAGAATAGTAGAATAGTAGAATAGTAGAATAGTAGAATAGTAGAATAGTAGAATAGTAGAATAGTAGAATAGTAGAATAGTAGAATAGTAGAATAGTAGAATAGTAGAATAGTAGAATAGTAGAATAGTAGAATAGTAGAATAGTAGAATAGTAGAATAGTAGAATAGTAGAATAGTAGAATAGTAGAATAGTAGAATAGTAGAATAGTAGAATAGTAGAATAGTAGAATAGTAGAATAGTAGAATAGTAGAATAGTAGAATAGTAGAATAGTAGAATAGTAGAATAGTAGAATAGTAGAATAGTAGAATAGTAGAATAGTAGAATAGTAGAATAGTAGAATAGTAGAATAGTAGAATAGTAGAATAGTAGAATAGTAGAATAGTAGAATAGTAGAATAGTAGAATAGTAGAATAGTAGAATAGTAGAATAGTAGAATAGTAGAATAGTAGAATAGTAGAATAGTAGAATAGTAGAATAGTAGAATAGTAGAATAGTAAATTTGTAAGATAAAAGGTTAGGTTAGGTTAGGCTTGGTTAGGTTAGGTTAGGTTAGATAAAATCTAAATATCGATAAAATCGAAATATCGATACAATTTGAATAATCTAAATATCGATAATATCAAAATATCGATAATATCAAAATATCGACAAAATCGAAATATCGATAAAAGCCTTATATCGATAAAATTTAAAAATCGATAAAATCGAAATATCGATAAAATCCAACAATCGATAAAATTTAAATATCGGTAAAATCGGAATATCGATAAAATCAAAATATCATTAAAATCGAAATATTGATAAAATCGGATTATCGATAAAATGAAAATATCGATAAAATTGAAATATCGATAAAATCCAAATATCGATAAAATTGAAATATCGATAAAATCCAAATATCGATAAAATCGAAATATCGATAAAATCAAAATATCGATGAAATCGAAATATCGATAAAATCAAAATATCGATAAAATCGAAATATCGATAAAATCAAAATATCGATAATTTATTTTATTTATTTAGGTAAGAAACAAACAGTCATGTATAAAACAATAAACTCAAATAAGTAATAATACAAAAAGACCTATAGTTTCCTTAATGTAACTTATATAAACTGAAATATCTTAAAATCTAATCACCGATACACTGTTAATTTATGTTTTGTATTTGCTAACAAAAAAATATATAATAATTACATGCTAGCTTCTTCTTTTTTTTTAAGTTTTAAAAGCTCTCTTAAGTGAGGTAATTGAGGAACAAAATATATCTATATCAACTAATTTGTCACTATAATTAAAAAGTCTACAGGCACGCTTCAAGAACACATTCTTCGAATAACTTGTCCTGCTGCTGGGGATGTAAAATAAATCTTTTTTACGACATCGACGTTCACATGCACGAGGCACTCTAAAGAAAATATTATGTAGTAGCGAAGGGGCATCACAAAGATTATGAACAATTTTGTAAAGTAATACAGAATCTACGCAGTCACGACGTAATTCCAGAGATTTGACTTTATGATATTTTAAGGAGTCTTCGTAGTTAGAATAAGTGTGGTAAGTCCTATAGTCTAGTGCTTTGATAAACTTCTTCTGGACTCTCTCGATTCGGTCAATATGCAGTTTATAAAATGGCGTCCAAACAGCACAGGCAAATTCAAGCCGACTAAGAACAAAAGAGTTGTACAAAATTTTGTAGGTTAAAGCATTTTTAAAGGGCTTACTGACACGCAATATGAAACCCAATTGCTTATATGCCTTTTGTAAGATAGAATCAATGTGTGGAATAAATGTTAACTTAGAGTCCATGATGACTCCGAGGTCACGAATTTGTGTTACTCTATTTATACGATTGTTATTCAAATGGTAGTCATAATGCAGGACGTTTTGTTTTTTAGAGAAACTTATGACATGGCATTTTTCAAAATTTAAAAATAAATTGTTATCGTTACAGAAATTGACGAAATTATCAAGGTCTACTTGCAGTAGTTCGCAGTCTTTGATGTCACGGATAATTCTAAAAATTTTTGTATCGTCTGCATATAGCAACACATTTGAATGTAAGATAAATTTATCTAAGTCATTTATGTACAGCGTGAATAACAACGGACCTAAATGGGACCCCTGTGGGACCCCAGAACCAACACGTTTATTTTGTGATATAAAACCGGAGACAACAACACACTGATTTCTATTTTCAACGTATGATTTTACCCAACGAAAAAGATCACCATGTATACCCAGTCCCCAAAGTTTAAGTAATAGGGTTTTGTGACAGATTTTATCAAAGGCCTTTGCAAAATCGGCATATACAGCGTCTACACTGTAGCCTTCATCCATTGCGTTAAGAATTTCATTAGTAAAAACCAATAAATTACTATCGACTGAACGTCCCCTATAAAATCCGTGTTGGCTCGGTGTGATATAACGGCGCACTACCGCAAAAAGTTGCTCAGTAATAATTTTCTCAAATATTTTACTAAACTGACATAGTTTTGAGATTGGTCTATACATTTCAATATCTTTACTGATCGGACCTTTTGGTATAGGAGTAATCCAAGCTTGTTTCCAGATCAAAGGAAAACAACCCTCTTGCATTGATTTATTAAAGAGTATAGTGATCGGTATGGTCAATGATGATGCACACATTTTGATTAATAAAGGATGCAGACCATCAGGTCCGGCCCCTTTATGAATATTTAAAGATTTTAGATGTTTATATACTATATTCTCGTTAATTTCAATTGAATTTATGTCAATTAAAGCATTAATAGGGGGGGTTAGATTTTCTGTATCTAACGTGTTAAGGTTCGTGTCCTCAAAAACAGAATGGAAGTGTGAATTAAAAAGATTGCATATTTCTTCTCCATTACCGGTCGCTATATTCTTGTAATGCATTATTTCTGGAAAACCATTCCTAGAAAATATTGATTTAATATAAGACCAAAAGAAATTTGGATTACTTTTTATTTTATGCTCTGAAAAAGATATAAAACTATTATAACATTCTATTTCCATTATTTTAGCCCTTTTACGTAAAATCTTAAAGCTTTCGTAATCAAGAGGATTTCCATATCGTTTCCATAAAGAGTGATATTTACGTTTTTCACTTAATACTTTTTTTAACGAGCTACTATACCAAGCAGGGATCTTACCGGAGGAGCGTAGTTTACGACAGGGAACATGCGATTTAATTATTTCATTTAAACAACAATAAAATTTATCAGCACTATCTTCCATATTCAGATTAGAAAAGAAATAATTCCAATCAATTTTAGACAATTCTGCGTTAATTATATTAAAATTAGCAGAATGAAAGTTATAAACAGATTTAGGATGGGATTTAAGAGGAGGCGAGTAACTATATTTTAAATCGATAAATAGTGATTTGTGATGAGGGTCTTCAATTACGAGTGGATGATCACAAGCAGTTACTTGACAGTCTGATGAGCACAAGATTAAATCTAGGATGCGATTATTTGCGTTACTACAAAGATTATATTGTGTCATTCCGCAAAAGGATAAAAATTCACTTATTAATTGCACCGCGAAATTTCCACTCGTATTTAATTGTACGTTAAAAGATGTAGTTGGCTCTGACCACTCCGCTCCAGAAATATTTAGGTCGCCAGTGATTAAAAATAAATCATTGGGGTGTTCCGAAATCAAGTCACCACTCGTATCGATAAAGGAACTCAGCGCCTCCCTGTAACCTGGTCCGTGGGGTATATAAACACAACAAATATTTAAAAACCGCGGTTCGTATATGTGGTAAGGCGACATTGGCGCGCTGCTAAAACAATCAGAGTTTAGAGGAATAGATACCCATACACAATCTGAGTGAGCGCGCAGAGGCCCGGGCCAGTCGCGCCGCTGCGGTCGGTATTTAACCTGCACCGCAATGGCTGCCCCACCGCCCCGACTCGCACCGCTCTCAACAGCTGACCGATCACATCGGTAAACACTAAATCTATTATCGAAATACTCACGATCATAAAAGTCAGGTGTTAACCAGGTTTCGGTTATACAGATAAAATCATAATTCGACTGGGCAACCTGGGAAAAAAAATCGTGTGACTTAGTGCGTAGGCCCCTTACATTTTGGTAATAACCACAAAACATTTTATGTGCCATATTTTATGAGGTTAGACAAAAAAAAAAAAAAAAAATAGATAAAAATAATCTTGTATTTCATATTATGTCGAATAACCCCGCTTATGTGTGAAAACGATATTATATAAACAATATCAATGTGATATTTAATCATCCCCTCTAGTAAATATAAAAATAAGGAAGTTTTAAAATATATTACACCTAGTTTATAGTGTGAATAATAAGTGTCATTGTATTTTTTACTGCCGCGGGTAATTTTGTAAACAAAAAATATGAAAAATGAAGCGTACCTGTTATTGAAAGATAAAAAGTTTGGAGTTTTAAACCATATAAGATAAGGAAATGTGTTCAATAAACAATTACAATCGAAATATTTTAAGGACCATGGATGTCGTAGACTATGATGAATACATTTATATTGATTGTAAATGTTTGTAATTAACTTTATGAAATAGCACATAAGATAACACGTATATAGAAGTCACTTAAGTTTATCTAAATCAGATTCGTTACTTATACAAATAGACCTTTGCTTTTCATTCTTTCGCATGAAAATTTTACAATCACGTATCCACAAAAACGAGTAATGTAGTTGGGCCTTTAATTCTCGTGCGCGTTTCAATAATAACTTATTAGCAGGCGTAAGGTGGTCCCCTATGTATAAGGTGCTGCTCGGCCCCGGCAGGTTGATGTCAGCAGTGGTGAGACCACGGCGGGCTCGGACAGCAGCAAGCAGTTCATTCTTACGCCTACGCTGGGTGAAGCGAACTATTATTGCAGGCGGTCTTATATTGTTATCTGCACCTTTCACACTAGAACTGCCGCTGGTACGAAAACGTCGGATACGATGTATTGTATCAACGTCACTCTCAACCAATGTGAATCCTACGCGAACACAGATGTCACGCAGGATTGTTAACAAGTTTTCTCCAACTGTGAACGGTACTCCAGAGATCTCGAGATTATTGAGCATAGAAAACTGTTTACTATTATTACATTCTATGGTCAGGTACTTGATAGTTTCGTTGGCTTCGCGAATGGATTTAGGTATTGTAGACAGGGTTGAAATATTTTCTTCGGTTAAAAGCATCTTAGTCTTGAGATCAGACAGATCAATTTTCATTGCATTTTGCTCTTCAATTAAATTTTCAGTTAATGAGGTGATTTTAATTAGCTGTTCTTTAACATCGGCTGCGATTTCTTGACGGAATTTAACAAAATTTGTATTTTGCGATTCGCCAAAGGATGCAAGGATGGATATAATATCTTTACGAAAATCAGATAGCTGTTGTCCTACGTCACTATCATGCCCTTGTATTTTCCGCTTCCGAAGGGTTATTTGCGAGTCTGGGTCTAGAATCGTAGATAGCTCGGGCTGTGAACTGCCTCTCAGGATCGATGACTCCGGTGGAGACCGCATAGTGCTCATTTTTTACGCAAGTGGGTAGGCAGTCGGGATCTCGCCGGGCGATTGCTCTTGCGCGCAGCGTGGCAAAGCGTGACAGAGCTATATAGATATGAGCACTTCTCGTTTCTACAGTGCCGACGCGTACCGACGACGCAACTATCTTATTAACAGAAGGCCACAAAAACACTGTCCACTTTAAGAGAAAACAGACTTTATTGCGTTGTAACAAGATTCAGTTTAGGTAAACACAAAACTAAGGATTATAATAAGTGTCGTGCACACAAGTGATAATATCTCAATATCGACAAAATCGAAATATAGATAAAATCGAAAAATCTATACGATCGGAATATCAATAAATACAAAATAGCGATAAAATCCAAAAATATCGATACGGTAGAATAGTAGAATAGTAGAATAGTAGAATAGTAGAATAGTAGAATAGTAGAATAGTAGAATAGTAGAATAGTAGAATAGTAGAATAGTAGAATAGTAGAATAGTAGAATAGTAGAATAGTAGAATAGTAGAATAGTAGAATAGTAGAATAGTAGAATAGTAGAATAGTAGAATAGTAGAATAGTAGAATAGTAGAATAGTAGAATAGTAGAATAGTAGAATAGTAGAATAGTAGAATAGTAGAATAGTAGAATAGTAGAATAGTAGAATAGTAGAATAGTAGAATAGTAGAATAGTAGAATAGTAGAATAGTAGAATAGTAGAATAGTAGAATAGTAGAATAGTAGAATAGTAGAATAGTAGAATAGTAGAATAGTAGAATAGTAGAATAGTAGAATAGTAGAATAGTAGAATAGTAGAATAGTAGAATAGTAGAATAGTAGAATAGTAGAATAGTAGAATAGTAGAATAGTAGAATAGTAGAATAGTAGAATAGTAGAATAGTAGAATAGTAGAATAGTAGAATAGTAGAATAGTAGAATAGTAGAATAGTAGAATAGTAGAATAGTAGAATAGTAGAATAGTAGAATAGTAGAATAGTAAATTTGTAAGATAAAAGGTTAGGTTAGGTTAGGTTAGGTTAGGTTAGGTTAGGTTAGGTTAGGTTAGGTTAGGTTAGGTTAGGTTAGGTTAGGTTAGGTTAGGTTTTTTTTTTTTTTTTTTTTTTTTTTTTTTTTTTTTTTTTTTTTGTGGCAGGAGTGGGAAATCCTCATGGACACCCAGACTGCTCAACACGTGAGACAGTCTGGGTAGTGCCGGACTCTTACCGGCTAAAACCACACTCCTGCCATGCGAAAGGTCCCCTGCCGTTCGAGTACGCAGGGACATTGCATGGGCTGTAGATTTATTTTTCTGCTTCAATCTTGTTATAGTAAAAAGATATAAATTTAAATAATAATGGTTAGGTTAGGTTAGGTTAGGTTAGGTTAGGTTAGGTTAGGTTAGGTTAGGTTAGGTTAGGTTAGGTTAGGTTAGGTTAGGTTAGGTTTTTTTTTTTTTTTTTTTTTCGTGGGAGAAGGAAAATCCTCATGGATACGTGTGGCCCGTACCACACGCATGCCCGACTCCACTGGAAATTTCTCCCAGTGACCTACGGACTAAAAACCTTCCCCCGGGTATATGGACAGGAAAGGGTAACGCTTGGGATACGTCTGCGCCTTTTCTGGGTGAGAGAGGATTGCAGGAATTGAGAGAGGTTGGAGTGGAGTGTGAAAGGGATAAGTAAATATTGAACGGGTGTATACATAAATATATTTAATAGATAAAATAATATGTCTTCCCCTGCGGCCCAAAGTCGCACGCATAAGCCAGCGAAATTGTGCCGCAGTTTTATTTTTTATTTTTTATAGATATACATGGAGTTTTACTTGCTAATTCAGAAAGAACTAATTTATTATGTGAGTGACATGAAGTTGCTGCGATCAGTGGGAAGGTGACGGAGGACCGTTTTCAGCTGTTGAAGTGTTTTAATTCTTTGACAATGTAAAATATGTGGTTGTGGAAACTATCGATAGTGCTCTGGCGTTTTAGCACTACCGCTATATCGTAGGGGTCGCTGATGTTTTGGGGTGCAATGGATAGGTAGTTAGCCCTAGTTGACGCAAACCTAGGACAGTCGCGTACGAGATGACGCATAGATTGGATAGTGACATCGTCACAGGGGCACCTATCATTTTGAGAGATTTTAAATCTGTACAGGTACTCTTTATGATATCCATGATTGGAGAGGAATTGTGTTATTGCAAAGTTTGGTCTGACCACTTTAAGGTAAGTTTGTAGGTCATTATATGTGGGTAGAAGAGTTTTGATGTAGGTCGAATTATCATATAATTCGGCCGAAGATGTAAAAGATAGTTCACGATTGCGGAGTTTAATATGACTAGTGGGAATGTGTAAGTAGTCGGGGGTGCGATGGAGAAGAGCAGCCGATTTGGCCGCAGAGTCCGCCAACTCATTGCCGACAATGCCAATATGAGAT
This sequence comes from Subacronicta megacephala, assembly GCA_958496365.1. Lineage (NCBI taxonomy): Eukaryota > Metazoa > Arthropoda > Insecta > Lepidoptera > Noctuidae > Subacronicta > Subacronicta megacephala. The sequence continues at coordinate 15,898,587 of OY292520.1, forward strand.
TTGATCCAGGCGAACTCAACAGCCAAGCCAGCCGACCGGGCATCGTGAATAAGATGGTGAATCGACACAGCGAAATGATTTGCACTATTAGGGTTTGAGAGTTCGGTCAGGGCGGATCTGCAGTCAGACAGAATGACTGAGAGGGGAACGTTATTGCTCAGGATCCAGCGGCAGGAGTACTCAATAGCGAGTAGCTCCGCCTGAAAAACTGAACAACAGTCGTGGAGTTTGAGTTTCTTGGTGGTGATGGTGGTATTGTTGGGATGGCAAATGACAACAGCGGCACCCACTTTGCCGTCGTGTTTACTGCCGTCCGTGTAGATTCGGACGACAGAGTCAGGGGCGATGGAGCCGATGTCGGCTTGGGAAAGAGCATCCGAAAATTGGACACTAATTCGATCGGAGGGATGAAGGAGCAGCGAGGGATGTGTGAGAGTTTCGATGGGGATATCAGAGGGAAGGAATCTTGAAGCACCTGTCAGCTTAGTGAGTTCATTGTCGGCGAATTCTCTTATTTTAGCGGGAAGTGGGATGAGTCTGGCAAGTGAAATAGCAGTCGGAGTATTGACAGTGCGGAACCCCTGGATAATTTTGAGTGCAAACAGTCTTTGTAGGGACAGAAACTTTTTTCGTATGTACTCGTATTCGAGAGCGCCAGACCATATGCTACTAGCATAACAAATGATCGGCTGGATGACGTGCTCGTATATAATCCGGGCGTTTTCGGGGTGGACACCCCAGGTAGGTCTTATGAAGAGGTTAAGTCTGTTGAGGAGTTTTTTCGCTTTGTCAATGACATATAAGCTATGCTTGACGAATCTGAGTTTTCTGTCTATTATGACGCCGAGGTATTTGATCTCATTGACAAAGGAGAGACTACGGCCATTGATGGTTATGCGACACCGGGCAGATTTGTTTGTGAAACCCATAATTTGGGTCTTATCTGGGCCAAAAGTGAGCTTGACCGAGACGCCCCAGTCAATAACCCGCGACAACGCCACATTAGTGACGTCCTCTAGTTCCCCCACTGAACCAGCGTGAGAAATGAGGAGGACGTCGTCGGCATATGCCTGAATGTGGCATCCCCCAGGGAGATCCGTCGCTAGGAGTTCGTCTAGGATGATGTTCCACAACAATGGGCCACACACTGAACCCTGTATGCAGCCCATTGTCATGGACTTGTTCACCTGACAATCGGCAAAATTGATTTCGACCTTTCGGTCTTCTATATAATTGAGAAGAGTATTGTAGATGTTTAGGGGACAGTTGGTCTTTCTCAGACGTGCGAAAATAGCAGGCCACCAGGCGTGGTCGAATGCAGCCCTGATATCAAGGGACGCGACGATCACCAACTCTTTGTTGGCTATCGCACGCCTTACTTCGTCAAGGGCGCTATGAACCGCCTGATGGGTGGAGGTGCGGAGCTTAAAACCAAATTGGCGGGGAGATGAAGAGTTGGTTGTATTAAGGTGGTGTGTAAGTCTGTTCGTTAGTAATTTTTCGAAGAGTTTGCCAAAAACGTTGATGAGACCTATGGGTCTATATGAGGAGAGTGTGGAATAGTCAGCCCGGCCTGGTTTTGGAATAATTTTTGCAGTGGCAACCTTCCATGCCTTAGGAAAGTAGTGCAAATAGAAGCAACGGTTTAGGAGGTCCGATATTATTTGATGAAATACTTTAACGAATTGGAGGCAAATGTCTGCGGTAAGGTGGTCAATACCTGGTGCCCTTTTGTGGTTCATTGATTTGATACATTCCAATATCTCGGTAAATGTAAATGGGGGATCGAGGGGAGTGTCAAGGGGTTGGTGCATGAGCACTCTGGAATGTCTCTGTTCGTTGGTGTAGTCAGGGGAGTCATCAGGGTAGAATTTATTTAGCAGAGCCATGGCTGTGTCATGAGAGTTAGTGGTGAAGGATCCATCATCCAATTTGAGGGTGGAAGGGGGCTGCCGTAAGGGGGGAGTCTTTATGATGCGATTCGTGACCGAATACACATCCTCTTTTTTCTGCTTATTGCAGAACTCACGGAAGTGCTCGGTGGATGCGGCGCGAATCGCATCACTATACTCACCGCGGACTCGGATGTTCTCGGCGACGAGATCCTCCATGGGGCGGCCACGACGACGGCTATTTACCATCCGGTGGTGGACAGCGAGGACCCTGTGCTTAATAGCCTCGAGGTCGTCGGTCCACCAGGGGGCGCGGTGGGAAAATCGGGACTTACGAGGTAAAAGTTTGTCGCAAGCTCGCGTGATACTAGAGGTCATTTGGTGGATATAGGCGTCAATTTCAGGGGGACCATAGGTGGTGATGGGGGCACTGACATTAAGGCTGTCGCTCACCTCCCGAGCAAAACGATCCGACAGAAGGTCCCATCTGGCATCGGCAGTGTTATATCTGTATGTAGAGGACTTCAGGTTCTTTGTTGGGGTTGACCTACCAAGGGAGAACTGAAATGTGATGGTGTTGTGCTCAGAGGAGGGACAGATGGTGGAGTCCACTATCCAGTTAGAGACACGTGCTTGTTCGATATTATTGATGAGTGTGATGTCAATAATAGAAGTGCGGATATTATTGTGTGTAGTGGTTACGAAAGTGGGCATAGTACCCACGTTGCAAATGTGAAGATTATGGTGTAGAATAAGGTCTAAGACGCGGTTACCCCGCCTGTTATTAACTGTAGAGCCCCACATGGTGTGCCACCCATTGAAGTCGCCACATACCAGGTGCACCGAGCCGGACGTTCTCTCGAGAAAGGTGGCCAGCTTAAGAAGGGTTTGGTTATCGTCATTTCGAGGTTCGATATACACTGAGAGTAGATATATATTGCGATTGCCTCTGCAGTTCAGCTTTACTATTGTGAGATTGGAGTCGGAGAACTCTGAGCACCCAACAGTGCTGCCCAGGTTCTCCCTGACAAGAATAGAGGTCTTAGAGGGGGAAGTCGGCTGAGGGAACTGATAGGTCAGATATCCAGGGAATGCTCCCATGAGCCGCCCCGTGCCAGTGTATGGCTCAGAAAGAAACACAAAGTCAGGGTTAGTGTTGTGTGTGTGTAATTTAAGTTCGTGTGTGGCATTTCTGCCTCGCCCAAGATTTATTTGTGTGCATCTATATGTGTGGTGAATAGCGTTTGAATGTGCATTTGTTGTGTGTGTATTGTGTGCTCTGTGTGCTCGACTATGATCCATAATCGATGCGTAGTTTTAGTTTTTCGAGCGCGTGGGCAATGCGTGGGCAAGATGCAGATGTGGCACTGTGTTTGGAGTCTGCTGACGTATTGTGTTTCTTTCCGAACTGCACGCAGTTATAGCAGTCTAAGGCGTTCATGTCTCTTTTTACGGGGCAGTTCTTGTAGACATGGGTTAGGGACGAGCAGTGGGAGCAGATTGTTTTATCAGCCGTGCAGTTCTTTCGGGTGTGACCGAACTGCAGGCATGTGAAGCAATGTAAGAGGGGGACATACTCCTCTACGTGGATCCGTTGATGGTCCACGCTGAGCCTGCCTAGCCCTATCATGGCCCTCCACAAAGGGGGGGAGACCAAAAAGACAGCGTTGTATAGTTCGTCTTTCCGATTACCCCTTTTGAATCGGAAGACGAAGTCAGTTTGAGAGTATGAGGTGGTAAAGTTATTTTGGTTTAATATTATTTCTGATAGGTCCTCACAAGGAACCTCCAGGGGGATACCCTTCATTATCAACATGGGTTTCAGCTTTTTAGATTTTTCAGCAGAAATGTCCGCTGCTGAGTGAATTTTTTGGAGCGCGATTTCTCTATGGGCCTCGCTATCGAACTCAACCCTAAGTTTGTTGTTTGACACGAACTTTATTTCCGATGGGGAGAAGTTAGTGTCACGAAACGTGACCCCCGATCGGAACAGCTTCAAAGTGTCATTGGGTGTGATAACCTCCTTCTTGGAAGAAACTATTATAGCAGGTTTGGAGGTGGGGATTTTGGGGGTGGTTGCTTGAGCTTTGGCAGCCGAAGCGTAAGATAGTCGAGAAAACGGGGTGGGTGGAGGAGGAGAGAGAGTCTTTTTTAGAGTGTCAATTTCTGTTTTCAAAGCTTTGGTAACCTCAGATATAATTGAGTTCTTGAGGCTATCTTGGATGGACGGGTCAGTAATTTGGGACGAGGCCAGAGAAGTGGGGGGAGTGCTTTTGAAAGCTGCTATTTCATCAAAGATGCGGAGAATGGAGGTTTTATTCTCCTTCTTAAGGCTTCTACCCTCGGTGATGAGGCGTCGGGCATCCTTGATTTTACTCAAGACGAATGAGCGAAAGGGGTCAGTGTCTGTTTTGCAGGGGGAAGAGGTGATATTTTTAGAAATGTCCTCCTCAGCCGACTTGAGTTCATGGAGCCCCTCCTCGTCGGACAGGACCAACGAGTCAGAACTCCTAGTTCTGGGTAGGGTGGATGCCACACCGGGCTGCGAAGTGACCATGTCGATGGCTGCAAGGGGGAGCGACGATGTTTGGGAAGGGGCAGGGGGAGGGGGAGGGGGAGGGTCAGGATTGTTGGCGCCAGTTGGTGCCATAGGTGCGGTCGTAGGCCCTGTTTTAACAGGGCTTCGTACGACAGGCATGATTTTGGTGAAATTAGCAAGTTAATTTAATATTTAATGATTTTAAAAGCCATATTGGCAATGCAGAAGTCGGTAAAGTAGAAGTTAGTTATGTATTTACGATGGTAATTAATTATTTATCAAAATAAGCAACGATAATGAAAATTTATTTATTGTGATTTTGACCGAGTCAAGGAGGTCAAATCACCACAGGGTGGGTGGGGGGGCGATTTTTCGCAAATTTTTCGCGAGCTACCCCCACTTGTGGGGTATCAGCGGATGCGGGACGACGAGTACTATGGATGTGTATATAAATGGTAGTAAGGTTTGGTATTGAAAAATGAATTTATCGGGGAAAAACGTTGTTTTTAGTACAATTTTTATAGTATTTATTTTATATGTTTTTTATTTCCAGGTCGCGGTCAGCGGGACACACGCCGGGAGTAAGCTGAAGCTAAGATCTATCAATTGTGATCAAAAAATGTTGAAAATTTGAGATTCTAAAAAAATTTTGATATTTCGACTATAGTGGATGTATGGTGAAAATGAAAAGTGCTAGGAAATTGAAAATTTTCGTGTCCAGGCACGCGGACGATCGCCTGGAACACAGAAATGTAAAATTTAAAACGATTTATGCCGAAAACCGCATTCAAATAGGCTTTTTAGTGTAATAATTGACCGCGGTTAGGTTAGGTTAGGTTAGGTTAGGTTCCCCCCCATTGGGGTTCTCGCCTTGTCGCGGCGGGGGGGCTTAGTAGCCGTGGAGTGGGCCCACGGCGAAGCGAAGTGGAACCCCGAGGCGGGCGCTGCTCCTGCGGGCTTTGCCCAGGAAGCCCGCAGTCGAGCGGCCACTGTAGGTTGCGGTGTCGTATGGGAGGCACCGCAACTGAGGCGGGCCGCGGTGTTGCATTAGCGACACTGCGGCTGAAGGTTTACGGGGCCGCGGCGGGAGAGGAGTGCCGGTATCACGGTGCGCCGCTCTCCCTGCCTTCCGCGGCCTCGGCGGGGCCGCAGCCGCAGGACTGCGGACACGGTGGGGCCGCAGGGGGAGAGGAGTGTCGGTATTACGATGCGCCGCTCTCCCTACCCTCTGCGGCCGAGGTCCGGGGCGGCGGATGCGGGGAAGTCCGCCAACCCCCGTCCCATGTTCGGGACAGGACCCGAGGTGGCGGCGCGTAGTGTTCCACGCGCGCCCCTCTAGGACGTAGGGGGAGTTTTGTCTCCCCACTACACGGCGGGGCCCGCAGAGGCGGGCCATCACCAGTCGGGGGCCGCGGACGAATTTATAGTTCCCGTAGCCCCCGACGCAGGTGCGAGAGGGAACACCGTGTGGTTTTAGTCGGTAGGTCACCCACTCTGGGTGGAGTCCGACACGCCCCGTCGCCTTCCCCGGGCGGCGGATGTCCATGAGGATTTTCCACACGCACAAAAAAAAAAAAAAAAAAAAAAAAAAAAAAAAAAAAAAAAAAAAAAAAAAAAAAAAAAAAAAAAAAAAAAAAAGGTTAGGTTAGGTTAGGTTAGGTTAGGTTAGGTTAGGTTACGAGGTGGGCAAGCTGTTCGAGCGGGTTATTGCAGACCGCCTCGCCAGCCACTTGTTCACAGAGGGGCCGGACTTGGACGACAGCCAGTTCGGCTTTCGGCGTGGGCGCTCTACCATCGACGCCATACTACGAGTGAGAGTCCAGGCGGAGGAAGCGGTGTCCCGGGGTGGGGTGGTGCTGGCGGTGTCCTTAGACATCACCAACGCCTTCAACACCCTGCCCTGGAGTTGTATTAGGGAGGCCCTGCGATACCATAGGGTGCCTCCCTACCTCCGCCGCATCGTTGGGGCCTATCTGGCAGACAGGTGTGTCACCTATAGGGGACGCGATGGCACAGGCCAGCGCGAGATGTCGTGCGGTGTTCCACAGGGCTCGGTTTTGGGCCCTCTCCTGTGGAACATCGGGTACGACTGGGTGCTGAGGGGCGAGCTGTCGCCGGGGGTGAACCTGACGTGTTACGCAGACGACACGCTGGTCACCGCTCGGGGCAGCTCGCACAGGGAGGCAGCGTTGATAGCTACGGGTGCGGTCTCACAGGTGGTGGGCCGCATACGGCGCCTCGGCCTGGAGGTGGCCCTCAACAAGTCGGAGGCCATCGCTTTTCATGGCCCCCGACGGGCGCCGCCGCCGGGATCACACATTGTGGTCGGGGGGGCTCGTATCGCTGTCGAGACCACCATGAAGTACCTGGGATTGGTGCTCGACAGCCGGTGGGACTTCGGCCCCCACTTCCTGCGGCTGGCGCCAAAGTTGATGGGCGCGGCGGGCGCGCTTTCAACGCTGCTTCCCAACTTGGGAGGGCCAAGCACCGCCTGTAGGCGGTTGTACGTGGGGATCGTGCGATCCATGGCCCTTTACGGGGCCCCGGTGTGGGCGGCCGACCTGACGGCCCGCAGTATCGCGACGCTGCGAAGACCGCAGCGAGCGATGGCCGTCAGGGTCATTCGCGGTTATCGCACGATCTCCTACGAGGCGGCTTGTGCACTGGCCGGATCCCCGCCCTGGGACCTGGAGGCGAAAGTCCTCGCGACCCTGCATTTGTGGCGCGAGGAGGAGCGGACGAGAGGTGTGGGGCCGGTGCAGCGGCAGTTATCGCTGCGCCGGCAGGAGCTCCAGCGGGTCCTGGTGGCGGAATGGCGGGACAGGCTTTCGCGCCCTACCGCCGGCCTCGTCACTATCGAGGCGGTCCGGCCAGTGCTCGAGCGCTGGCTCGGGAGGAGGCACGGCTCCCTGACGTTTCGGGCGGCGCAGGTGCTCTCGGGGCACGGCTGCTTCGGCAGGTACCTGTGTCGCATAGGCAGGGAGCCGGACGCCCGGTGCCATCACTGCGTCCATTGTCGGGAGGACACGGCGCTGCACACGCTCATAGAGTGTGCAGCTTGGGAGGAGCCGCGCCGTGTCCTCGTCGCTGAGGTGGGTTCTGACCTATCGCTGCCGGCCGTCGTTCGCGCTATGGTCGGCAGCGAGGAGTCTTGGGACGCAGTGATTTCCTTCTGCGAAACAGTCATGTCGCAGAAGGAAGCTGCGGAAAGGGAGAGGGAAAGTTCCAGTACCATCCCGACCCGCAGCAGGCGCACCGGGGGCCGTCGGAGGAGGGCAGACAACGCCCTCTTCCAGCCTCCATAAATGGGTCCGGGGGCGGTGGCCGCGGGGATGTCCACCAGCCCCCCTCGTTCCATGTTGGGACCGGACCCGAGGCGGCGGCGCGTAGTGTTCCACGCGCGCCCCTCTAGGATGGAGGGGGAGTTCTGACTCCCCCGTACACGGCGGGGCCTGCAGAGGCGGGCCATCACCAGTCGGGTGCCGCGGACGAATGTACAGTTCCCGTGGCCCCGACGTAGGTGCGAGAGGGAACACCGTGTGGTTTTTAGTCGGTAGGTCACCCACTCTGGGTGGAGTCCGACACGCCCCGTCGCCTTCCCCGGGCGGCGGATGTCCATGAGGATTTTCCACACGCACAAAAAAAAAAAAAAAAAAAAAAAAAAAAAGGTTAGGTTAGGTTAGGTTAGGTTGGGGTGCTGGGTCAGACAACCTCCTCGTGTGCTCCCGGCTGCTGGTCCTTTCTGGATACGTCCGGGGGGAACAGCAGTCGTTCTTTTTGGAGCCGGTGCATCCTGGGGCGCGGGCAATAACTCTCTCCAGTCGGGGAGTCTTATTGCTCGTGCGCTAATAGTCTGACATGGGAGGGGTCCATTCTTTGGACACAGGGGCGTTGCTCCGCGTGTCCCTCTGATCTTAGCAGAGGGCACAGTGGAGTAGCAAGGGCGGGCTCAGGGAGCAGGCAAATGGAAACTTATTTCCCCTGCCACCGTCGTCAAGTCGGAGGGATCTTATTGGGTCCCTCCGCAATTTTAATATCAAAAAATACAAAAAAATAATAAATCAAATAAAAAATACCAAAAAAAGATGAATAGGGGGAGACAGGGACCACACCCTTCAAAGGACTAAAATGACATGGCAAACGAAAGAGAACTTTTACCCCAGGGCGGTACCGGCTGCTTCGCAGTCGGAGAATCCGCCACGGAACCCTCGGGTTTCGTCTGCCCCTCGTATTCTGGGGGGGGCAACGGATGCCATCCATCTGCCAGCAATGGCAACAAGAGCCGAGGAGGCTCACGTCCCTCCGGGGACCAAATTTTCTCCGACCAGGGGTCGTCGAGAAAACGTCTGTACGACGAACTATCGGAGGACGAAGTTTTGATGTTCTCCAGTGAGGAGAACCTGTCGGCGGCCGCCAAGGTGCCTACGGCCAGGAGAGGGAGAGGGTCTGCTCCACCGAGCTCGCGTGACTCCCGGGGCCGCTTTATCAAGCGTCCGGATACGCCAATGCACAGTGGCGAGAGCGACACCGGAGCGGCGGAAGCGGACGCCACCGCTGACCTGATCCGCACTAAGGCGGAGATAAGTGCGGCAAAGCGGGACGAACGCCGGGTGGTGGCGACCGATGAGGTCACCGAGCTGGCGCGTCGGGCCCGAGAAAGGCGGTCGGCTCTCGCCAACGCTACTGAGGGAGTTACGACGGCGGCCTTAAGCCGCCAGGTGACGGACGGCGTGGACGTCATCCTGAAGGTTGCCACCAAGTCTGGCAATCTGAAGGGGACGTTCACGCGTGCCCTTAAAGAGGCCGCCGACGGCATAAGGGAGGCGGTTGAGGTCCTTCTGGCGTCCTCGGCATCGGAGGAGACGCAGAAGCTCCGGGAGGAGAACCGCCGTCTCCTGGATAAAGTGGAGGCCCTCGAACGAGAGATGGCCGCTCTAAGGGCCGACTTCAGTCGGCAGCAAGAGCGGCCATCTTATTCAGCCGCTGTCTCTGGCTCTGCCTCGGCACCCCGGTCGATACACTCAGACCAAATCGCCGGCATTGTGCGGGCAGTCATGCTCCAAACCGGGGGCATGATGAACGCCCGCCTCGAGGCATTGGAGCCGAGGCTCCTCCCAGCGAAGACCCTCCGGCCGCCACTAGCGGCGGATAAACGGAGGGTGGGGGAGTCCTCTAAGGCGGGGCCAGAGATGGCCAAAAAGCCCGCGGAGGGGGCCAAAAAGCCTGCGTTGGGGACGAATAAGCCCGCGGACGGGGCCAGGAAGCCTGCGGAAGGGGCCAAGAGGCCCGCGGAGGGGGCCAAGAAGCCAGCGGAGGGGGCCAAAAAGCCCGCGGAGGGTCATAGCAAGCCCGTGGAGGGGGCCCCTCCCTGCAAAAGCACGCAGCCCGAGACCGTGGTCGGACAGGATTCCGAGACCTGGACCACGGTCGAAAACAAGAAGAAGCGTCGTCGACGCCGAGGAGGCCAAAAGGCCAAATCGAGCTCGGCGGCCGGGGCCACCAAAAGCGGCAAGGGCGGAAAGAAGATCCCCAAAATCAGTGTCCCGCGCTCCGCGGCAGTGGTGATTACGCTGCAGCCGGAAGCGGTGGAGCGCGGAGTCACGTACAGGGATGTGCTGGCGGAGGCACGAGCCAAGGTCAAACTGAGCGACCTTGGCATCTCGACCGGGTTCCGCATCAAAACGGCGGCCACAGGAGCCCGGATGCTCGAGCTGCCGGGTACCGCCAGTGCAAGCGGCGAAAAGGCCGACGCCCTTGCCGCCAAATTACGGGAGGCCCTCAAGCCGGAGGATGTAAAAGTTTACCGGCCCATAAAAACGGCGGCCATAAGACTGGATGAGCTGGACGACGCTGTGTCCTCAGGTGAGGTCATTGCGGCCGTCGCTCAGATTGGCGGGTGCCCTCCGGCAAGCGTATGGGCCGGGGAAATTCGTCAGGGGGCTGAGGGACTCGGCACGGTCTTAGTGCGGTGCCCGGTGGCGGCAGCGAACAAGGTCGCGGACGCTGGACATCTGCTGGTGGGATGGACGTCAGCAAGGGTGGAGCTATTAAAGCCCAAGGTGTTGCGGTGCTATCGCTGCCTGGAGACGGGCCACGTTCGGGCGCGATGCACCGCCCCAACAGACCGCGGCGAGCTGTGCCATCGCTGCAGTCAACCTGGCCATAAGGCGGCCCAGTGCTCCGCGGAGCCAAACTGCTGTATCTGCGCAGCAGCTGGAAAGCCCGCGGGGCACAAAGTGGGCAACTGCAGCGCGCCACCCACCAGCAGGAACAAGAAGAACCAGACCGTCAGGGGATCCGCGCCTCCTCCGCAACCTGGTGACACTTCGGCCGACTCCCGGCCTAGTGAAGAGGGCCCTGAGGAAATGGAGTGCTAATGGCGCACCACTACCATTTCCTCCAAGGTAATATCAACCACTCTGCCAGAGCTCAGGATCTCCTCCTTCAGAGCATGGCGGAGTGGTCGATCGATGTGGCCGTGGTCGCCGAGCCATACTTCGTCCCCGCCCGAGACAACTGGGTGGGTGACTTGAGCGGCACGGTGGCCATTATCGGCGGGACTCTTGTCAACGCGTCCCGAGGTCGCGGCTGGGTGGCCGCCCTCGTGGACGGCATCGTCACCATCGGGGCATACTTCTCGCCCAACAAGAGTCTCGCCGACTTCGAGAGCTTCCTCGTCGAGTTGGGGGCCGCCGTGGCCCGACACCACCCTCGCCCCGTGCTGTTACTCGGGGACCTCAACGCCAAATCTGCGGCTTGGGGATCCCCGGTCACGGATCCTAGGGGCGAGGTGTTGGAGGAATGGGCAGTCGAGGCGGGCCTGGTCGTCCTGAATCGGGGGTCAGTTTTCACGTGCGTGCGGCAGCGGGGCGGATCCATCGTGGACGTATCGTTCGCCAGCCCCGCTATAGCGCAGCGCGTCCGCGACTGGCACGTCGCCCAGGAGGTGGAGACGTTGTCGGACCACCGCTACATCCGGTTCGACGTCTCCGCCCAGACCTCGGGCGGTCGCGGCCCATCGACCCCGCCGAGGGACGGCCCACGCTGGGCGCTCACGCGCATTGACAAGGAAGCTCTCGAGGAGGCGGCCATAATTCAGGCCTGGATTAGGGAGTCGGCCGACGGACCCGTCGACGTCGAACGAGAGGCGCAGTGGTTCCGCGGGGCGATGACGCAGATCTGCGACGCGTCCATGCCCCGGGTCCACACACAACCCGCGAAGCGTCAGGTGTACTGGTGGTCTGCTGAGATCGCGCAGCTCCGCGTCACTTGCGTGGCGGTCAGGCGCCAGTACACCCACTACCGCAGGAGACGTCGACGGGTCCCCGAAGAGGAGGCCGCGCTGTACGAGGCATACCGCGCGGCGAAGGAGGCTCTGTGGCTGGCCATCGAAGCGGCGAAGAAGCGATCCAGGGAGGAGATGCTGGAGACCCTGGACAGGGATCCGTGGGGGCGCCCATACCGCATGGTGCGGGGCAAACTTCGCCCGCCCGGCCCCCCACTCATGGAGGGTCTCCAGCCGCAGCTGCTGGAGGATGTGGTTGCAGCTCTCTTCCCTGCGAGAGGAGAACACGCTCCGCCGCCGATGGCTCCGCCCTCAGCTGCAGAGCCTGAAGAAGAAGCCAGCGTCCCCGAGGTGACACGACCAGAGCTGGGAGCAGCCGTGGCACGGCTCCGGGCCAAAAACACTGCTCCGGGGCCCGATGGAGTGCCGGGCCGCGCTCTCGTCCTCGCTCTGGAAGAGCTAGAGCCCCAGCTGAGAGGACTCTTCTCGGCGTGCCTAGAGCAGGGCCAGTTTCCCACTCCGTGGAAAACGGGCCGTCTGGTCCTGCTCCGAAAGGCTGGGCGCCCTGCCGACTCACCGTCCGCATACCGGCCCATAGTGCTGCTGGACGAGGTGGGCAAGCTGTTCGAGCGGGTTATTGCAGACCGCCTCGCCAGCCACTTGTTCACAGAGGGGCCGGACTTGGACGACAGCCAGTTCGGCTTTCGGCGTGGGCGCTCTACCATCGACGCCATACTCCGAGTGAGAGTCCAGGCGGAGGAAGCGGTGTCCCGGGGTGGGGTGGTGCTGGCGGTGTCCTTAGACATCACCAACGCCTTCAACACCCTGCCCTGGAGTTGTATTAGGGAGGCCCTGCGATACCATAGGGTGCCTCCCTACCTCCGCCGCATCGTTGGGGCCTATCTGGCAGACAGGTGTGTCACCTATAGGGGACGCGATGGCACAGGCCAGCGCGAGATGTCGTGCGGTGTTCCACAGGGCTCGGTTTTGGGCCCTCTCCTGTGGAACATCGGGTACGACTGGGTGCTGAGGGGCGAGCTGTCACCGGGGGTGGGCCTGACGTGTTATGCAGACGACACGCTGGTCACCGCTCGGGGCAGCTCGCACAGGGAAGCAGCGTTGTTAGCTACGGGTGCGGTCTCACAGGTGGTGGGCCGCATACGGCGCCTCGGCCTGGAGGTGGCCCTCAACAAGTCGGAGGCCATCGCTTTTTATGGCCCCCGACGGGCGCCGCCGCCGGGATCACACATTGTGGTCGGGGGGGCTCGTATCGCTGTCGAGTCCACCATGAAGTATTTGGGATTGGTGCTCGACAGCCGGTGGGACTTCGGCCCCCACTTCCTGCGGCTGGCGCCAAAGTTGATGGGCGCGGCGGGTGCGCTTTCAACGCTGCTTCCCAACTTGGGAGGCCCGAGCACCGCCTGTAGGCGGTTGTACGTGGGGATCGTGCGATCCATGGCCCTTTACGGGGCACCGGTGTGGGCGGCCGACCTGACGGCCCGCAGCATCGCAGTGCTGCGAAGACCGCAGCGAGCGATGGCCGTCAGGGTCATTCGAGGTTATCGCACGATCTCCCACGAGGCGGCTTGTGCACTGGCCGGATCCCCGCCCTGGGACCTGGAGGCGAAAGTCCTCGCGACACTCCATTTGTGGCGCGAGGAGGAGCGGACGCGAGGTGCGGGGCCGGTGCAGCGACAGTTTTCGCTGCGCCGGCAGGAGCTCCAACGGGTCCTAGTGGCGGAATGGCGGGACAGGCTCTCACGCCCTACCGCCGGCCTCGTCACTATCGAGGCGGTCCGGCCAGTGCTCGAGCGCTGGCTCGGGAGGAGGCACGGCTCCCTGACTTTTCGGGCGACGCAGGTGCTCTCGGGGCACGGCTGCTTCGGCAGGTACCTGTGTCGCATAGGCAGGGAGCCGGACGCCCGGTGCCATCACTGCGTCCATTGTCGGGAGGACACGGCGCTGCACACGCTCATAGAGTGTGCAGCTTGGGAGGAGCCGCGCCGTGTCCTCGTCGCTGAGGTGGGTGCCGACCTATCGCTGCCGGCCGTCGTTCGCGCTATGGTTGGCAGCGAGGAGTCTTGGGACGCAGTGATTTCCTTCTGCGAAACAGTCATGTCGCAGAAGGAAGCTGCGGAAAGGGAGAGGGAAAGTCTGAGTACCATCCCGATCCGCAGCAGGCGCACCGGGGGCCGTCGGAGGAGGGCAGACAATGCCCTCTTCCAGCCTCCGTAAACGGGTCCGGGGGCGGTGGCCGTGGGGACGTCCACCAGCCCCCCTTGTTCCATGTTGGGACCGGACCCGAGGCGGCGGCGCGTAGTGTTCCACGCGCGCCCCTCTAGGATGGAGGGGGAGTTCTGACTCCCCCGTACACGGCGGGGCCCGCAGAGGCGGGCCATCACCAGTCGGGGGCCGCGGACGAATGTACAGTTCCCGTGGCCCCGACGTAGGTGCGAGAGGGAACACCGTGTGGTTTTTAGTCGGTAGGTCACCCACTCTGGGTGGAGTCCGACACGCCCCGTCGCCTTCCCCGGGCGGCGGATGTCCATGAGGATTTTCCACACGCACAAAAAAAAAAAAAAAAAAAAAAAAGGTTAGGTTAGGTTAGGTTAGGTTAGGTTAGGTTAGGTTAGGTTAGGTTAGGTTAGGTTAGGTTCCCCCCCATTGGGGTTCTCGCCTTGTCGCGGCGGGGGGGCTTAGTAGCCGTGGAGTGGGCCCACGGCGAAGCGAAGTGGAACCCCGGGGCGGGCGCTGCTCCTGCGGGCTTTGCCCAGGAAGCTCGCAGTCGAGCGGCCACTGTAGGTTGCGGTGTCGTATGGGAGGCACCGCAACTGAGGCGGGCCGCGGTGTTGCACTAGCGACACTGCGGCTGAAGGTTTACGGGGCCGCGGCGGGAGAGGAGTGCCGGTATCACGGTGCGCCGCTCTCCCTGCCTTCCGCGGCCTCGGCGGGGCCGCAGCCGCAGGACTGCGGACACGGTGGGGCCGCAGGGGGAGAGGAGTGTCGGTATTACGATGCGCCGCTCTCCCTACCCTCTGCGGCCGAGGTCCGGGGCGGCGGATGCGGGGAAGTCAGCCAACCCCCGTCCCATGTTCGGGACAGGACCCGAGGTGGCGACGCGTAGTGTTCCACGCGCGCCCCTCTAGGACGTAGGGGGAGTTTTGACTCCCCACTACACGGCGGAGCCCGCAGAGGCGGGCCATCACCAGTCGGGGGCCGCGGACGAATTTATAGTTCCCGTAGCCCCCGACGCAGGTGCGAGAGGGAACACCGTGTGGTTTTAGTCGGTAGGTCACCCACTCTGGGTGGAGTCCGACACGCCCCGTCGCCTCCCCGGGCGGCGGATGTCCATGAGGATTTCCACACGCACAAAAAAAAAAAAAAAAAAAAGGTTAGGTTAGGTTGGGGTGCTGGGTCAGACAACCTCCTCGTGTGCTCTTTTTGGAGCCGGTGCACCCTGGGCACGAGCAA
This sequence comes from Subacronicta megacephala, assembly GCA_958496365.1. Lineage (NCBI taxonomy): Eukaryota > Metazoa > Arthropoda > Insecta > Lepidoptera > Noctuidae > Subacronicta > Subacronicta megacephala. Next base: position 15,913,774 of record OY292520.1, read on the forward strand.
TAACTTTCTTCAAGTCTGGGGTCTGTTATTGCTCGTGGCGAATAGTCTGACGTGGGGGGGCCACTCATTGGCCATGGGGTCGTTTTTCCACGTGTTCCTCTGATCTCGCAGAGAGCACAGTGGAGGAGCAGGGGCGGGCTCGGTGAGTACTCACCATACCACTGAGCCGGCAGTGGGAGTTCTGTCTTCCCTGCCACCGCCGTAAAATCGGAGGGTATTCTTACATTTGCTGGGTGCTGTGGTCATGTCTCGCGGCCCAGCGTGAGGTACCTTCCGTCGGTCTTGGCTTGGTCGCCCGGACCGCGGGGAAGAAAACCCCGGTAACAAATCACCCCGAATCCTAAGCGGCGGCGCACCGCGAGAGGATGTGTGGCTGGCGGGGCTCCTCGGAGCAACCAGTCGCTAGTGCGACCCCCACCAGGGTACCTGCGGACCCCCTGGTTGGGTTACACTCTACGCTTACCCGGGTACAGGGGGCACTGCCCGGGTGGACCTTTATTTCCCCCACACTCGTGGGATTTGTTATGGATAAATCAAACAAAAAACAAACCAAAGATGTTGAGGAGGATGCAGTGTCCGATGCCGGATCTGCATCGAGTGATTTGATGGTGGTGGAGCACAGTGCACCTGCGCTTTGCTCATCGCCGTTTTGGAGAGACGGGCGCAAGCGCCTGCGCTCGAGTGACGCAAGTCGCTCCGGCTCCGGGTCTGAATCGGGCTCGGGTGATGAATCTGTGCCGGCTAAAGTTGGCACGGCCAGAAGAGGGAGAGGTCGTCCTCCCACTACTGGAGAATACGTGGGATTGGCCAAAGCAAAGGCAGAGCTGTTGGCCTACAAGCGGGAGGACCTTCGCCTTCGCGCTGAGGAAGAAGCGCTGGACTTAGTCGAGCTGGCCAAGTCAAAAAGAGTGACGGATGTCGAATCCGGCTCCTTAGTAGAGGGCCAAACCGCAGCTGCTCTATTTGAGCAAGTCTCTGCTGGACTGAAGGTGGTGCAGCACGTTGCTACCAAATCAAGCAACTTAAAGGGAACCTTCACTAGAAGCCTGAAAGAGGCAATGAAGGTCATCGAAGGTGCAGCTGGCGGACTTCGCCAGCTATCCGCGTCCGAGGAGAACGGCAAGCTGGAGGCTGCCAATAGTCGCCTGCAGGCGGAACTGGCAAAACTACAGGCCGACAACGGTCGTCTACAAGACGCCAACAGCCGCCTTAGGGCGGACCAGGAAATAATGCGACGTGAGTTGGAAAAGCTCAAAACGGACGTGGCGAATATCAGCCAACCGATTGCTCCAAAATCGGTGCAGCCAGTAGAGTCAGAACTGGTACGCCTGTTCCGCACTGAAATGGCCAGCCTAGCTGCCAGATTCAGTGTGATAGAGGGGAAGATTTTGCGACCGCCGCTCGCAAGCGATCGTAACAGAGCTGAGGGGCCAGCGGCGGCACCATCTTACGCGTCGAAAGCTGCGGCACCACGTGGCGCGACCAAGCCCGGTCGAGCTGCGCAAAATAATCAGGCCACCTCGGCCAGGACGGTCCAGAAGCCGGGCCCTACTGTGGAGACGACGACAACGACGGCTCAGACTGCGCAGTCCCAAAGTGGCTCTACACAGCCAGGCCCGCCCCAGCCCTCGCAGGGGACGTCGACCCCGGCTGCTTCTTCTCGGCCCACTACGGGTCAGAACAACAAGGGACCGAAGAAGAATAATGCCGCCCCTGCTGCCTCCCAGAAGCGCCAGATGGGTGATAATCCCAAGGAAGGGGAGTGGCAGACCGTCAGTAAGACGAAAAAGAAGAAGAAAAAGAAGTCTAAATCCAAGAATACGGGCAAGAAACAGCCCAAACTGCGGGCGCCACGCTCTACAGCAGTTGTGCTGTCACTGCAACCGGGTGCGGAAGAGAGAGGGGTAACCTATGCGTCTGTCCTGACCGAGGCCCGACAAAAGGTAGACCTCGCCGGTCTCGGGATACCTCATCTGAAATTCAGAAGGGCAGTCACTGGCGCACGTATCCTGCAAATCCCCGGAGCAACGAGTGGCGACAAAGCCGACTCCTTAGCGGCAAAATTGCAGGAATACCTAAAGGGCGAGGATGTAAAAGTCTCCAGACCCACAAAATGTGCAGAGCTACGCTTGTCGGGTTTGGATGACTCAGTAACCTCCAATGAGGTGGGCGCAGTCGCCGCGCGAGTTGGTGAATGCCCCGTCGACCAAGTTAAGGTTGGGCAAATACGCCTCGGTCCTTCTGGCCTCGGAACGGTCTGGCTCCGCTGCCCTGTGACGGCAGCAAAGAAAATAGCCGATGCAGACAATTTGCTAGTGGGATGGGTTCCTGCAAAGGTAACACTGCTGGAACCTAGGCCGATGCAATGCTACCGCTGCCTGGATGGCGGCCACGTACAGCACACTTGCACGTCGGAGGTCGACCGCAGCGAGCTGTGTTATCGCTGCAGCCAGCCGGGGCACAAGGCTGTTCAATGCTCTGCCACGCCGCATTGTGCACTGTGCGCGGCAGTCGACAAGCCTGCGGAGCACAGAGTAGGCTCTAAGTCTTGCTCAGCCCGTGCGAGCAAGAAGCGAGCTGGTCTCAGAGTCACGCAGACTCCCCAGACCCAGCCATTGGCCACTCAGGCCATGGACGTGGAGGATAGTGAGCCAACGCCCCATTCATAATGGCCCTTAGGTTCCTACAGGGCAACATCAACCACTGCGCCAGGGCTCAGGACCTACTACTCCAGAGCATGGCGGAGTGGTTGATATACGTGGCTGTCGTGGCGGAGCCATACTTTGTCCCCCCGAGAGACAACTGGGTAGGTGACACCGAGGGCTCAGTGGCCATTATGTGTCAGCAATCCGTGGGCGCAACAATGGTGCCTGTGGACAGGCGTTCGGGCTGCGTCGCTGCCGTCGTTGAGGGTATCTTAGTCGTTGGGGTTTACTTCTCGCCCAACAGGGTTCTCGCGGATTTTGAAGCTTTTCTCGGAGATGTGGAGGCCCTGATTGGGCGGCACCACACCCACCCTGTCCTCCTTCTCGGGGACCTCAATGCCAAATCATCGGCTTGGGGCTGCCCCAGCACCGACGCACGGGGTGAGGTACTTGAGGAGTGGGCTGTGTCGACGGGGCTGGAGATCCTCAACCGCGGGACGGTGCACACCTGCGTTCGGCAAAATGGCGGCTCGATCGTGGACGTCTCTCTGGCAAGTCCATCGGTGGCCTGCCGTGTTCAGGGCTGGAGGGTGTTGGAAGGCGTGGAAACACTGTCCGATCATCGGTATATTCGCTTGGAGGTTTCTGCGTCTTCGGGGAACCCGAACATCGGCCTCGTGAGCCAGAGTACCCCTACGACCCCGAGGTGGGTTCTAAAACAGTTGGACAGAGACGTTCTTATCGAAGCCGCCATAGTGCAGGCCTGGTTCTCCGCTCCTGAGGAACCAGTGGACGTAGACGCTGAGGCGGCCTGGTTCCGGCACGCAATGACACAAATTTGTGACGCGGCCATGCCCCGGGCCAGGTCGAGACCTCAGAAGCGACAGGTGTACTGGTGGTCTCAGGAGTTGGCAGAGCTCCGCAGGGAGTGCGTTGCGACCCGACGCCTGTACACACGTCAGCGCCGACGCCGTCGTCGTGATCCTTCGCTCGAGACTCAGCTGTATGAGTCATACAGAGCGGCTAAGGAAGCTCTGCAGCTGAGCATCAGCCGGGCGAAGGACGCTGGGCACGAGCAATTCCTGGAACTGCTAAACGCTGATCCCTGGGGACGCCCCTACAAACTTGCAAGGGCAAAACTCCGAGCTTGGGCGCCCCCACTGACAGAGACGCTAGAGCCCGCTCTGCTGGGAAACGTCGTCTCCACACTATTTCCCATCCAGGCTGAGCACGTTCCGCCACCGATGAGGTCATATGGGGCAACGCAGGAGGAATCAGACGCGCCAGAGGTTTCAGAGGCGGAGCTGGGGGTTGCTGAGATGCGCATGCGTGCAAAGAACACGGCGCCAGGTCCAGATGGCATTCCGGGCCGGGCTTGGGCTCTTGCCCTAAAGACCCTGGGCCCCAGGTTGCGGGAACACTTCACGGAGTGTTTCAAGCAAGGCCGCTTCCCAGAGCAGTGGAAGACGGGCAGACTTGTCCTTCTACGAAAGGAGGGGCGCCCCGCAGAATCTCCCTCTGCATACCGCCCAATTGTGCTGCTCGACGAAGTGAGCAAGCTATTCGAGCGTGTCACTGCTGCTCGCATTGTCAAACACTTGACCAGAGTGGGCCCCGACTTATCCGACAACCAGTTTGGGTTCCGAACTGGTAGATCGACCGTCGACGCGATCCTACGCGTAAAAGCCTTGTCGGAACAGGTGGTGGCGGACGGCGGAATATTGCTTGCGGTGTCGTTGGACATCGCCAACGCGTTTAATACTCTGCAGTGGAGCTGCATCGTTGAGGCGCTCCGGCACCATCGACTGCCGCTTCACCTTCGTCGGATAGTCGGGGATTACTTGCGCGATCGCTCGGTCACGTACATGGGACGCAACGGTATCTGCACCAGGGGGATGTCGTGCGGTGTTCCACAGGGTTCTGTTCTCGGACCGCTCTTGTGGAACATCGGGTACGACTGGGTTCTGCGTGGTCCCACTCTCCCGGGCGTTAGCTTAATATGTTACGCTGATGATACGCTCGTCTTAGCCCGGGGGAGATCGTACAGGGAGGCTGCCCGTCTCGCCACTGCAGGAGTGGCTCAGACTGTTACGCGCATCCGCCGGCTGGGGCTGGAAGTGGCGCTAAATAAGACAGAAGCTCTATGTTTCCATGGGCCCCGGAAATCACCTCCTACAGGATCCCACATCACCATCGGTGGGGTCCGCATCGACATAAAACCTTGCATGAGGTATCTGGGGCTCGTGCTGGATAGCAGGTGGACTTTTAACGTCCACTTCCAGCGCCTGGCACCTCGACTGATGGGTGCGGCTGGCGCTCTCGGACGGCTGCTACCGAACCTCGGTGGCCCCAAAGTCAGCTGCAGGCGGCTCTACCTGGGGGTCATACGTTCAATGGCCCTCTACGGTGCCCCTGTCTGGGCCACCGAGATAACGAGACAAGGCGTCACTCTGCTGAGACGACCACAGCGAGCGATATCGGTCCGGGTAATTCGCGGATACCGCACTATATCTGGGGAAGCGGCATGCGCGCTGGCAGGATCGCTCCCATGGGACCTAGACGCCCGAGTTCTGGCGTCATTATATTCCTGGCGCAAGAGCGTGTTGGATCGGGAGGAAGAGATTGTTACAAGAGAAGCAGAGCAGCGGAGGGATGAGCTGCGAAACGCTGCAATGGAGCTGTGGATGGAGAGGCTGATAGAGCCGGGGGCTGGCCTTCGGACTGTGGAAGCCCTGCGACCCCACCTTACGGACTGGGTGAATAGACGGCATGGAGTTTTAACCTTCCGGCTGACGCAGGTGCTGTCTGGACACGGCTGCTTTGGACAGTACTTGTATCGCATAGCCGGGAGGGAACCGGACGCTCGCTGTCACCACTGTGGTGAATGTTTAGAGGATACGGCGCAGCACACGCTCGCCGAGTGCACTGCTTGGGAAGCGCAGCGCCGTGTCCTGAATACGGAGATAGGTGAAGACCTCTCGCTCCCGGCCGTCGTTTCCAACATGGTCGGGAGTGAAAATGCGTGGCAGGCGATGGCCTCGTTCTGCGAAGAAGTCATCGCTGCAAAGGAGGCCGAGGAAAGGGAGCGTGAGGCTGCATCCACTCTGCCAATCCGCGCCCGGAGAACAGGGCGCAGGAACAGGGCAGATAACGCCCTGTTCGTACCACCTTAAATGGCCACGGGCGGCGGACTTGGGGAAGTCCGGCCGCCCATCATCACATGGCCTGAGTAGGCGGCGCGGTTTGGTGTTGCCGCGCCCCACTCCCGTGGATTGGCAGGAGGGGGATTCTCTACATTGGGCTGGGGACTGCATTGGCGGTCCGCCACTGCTGGGGTCGCGGAGGAATATCAACTTGTTCCCGTGGCCTCAGCAACAAAAGTGGTGAGCCGAAGCACTGGTGTGGTTTTAGTCGGTAGGTCACCCACTCTGGGTGGAGTCCGACACGCCCCGTCGCCTTCCCCGGGCGGCGGATGTCCATGAGGATTTCCACACGCAAAAAAAAAAAAAAAAAAAAAAAAAAAAAAAAAAGGTTAGGTTAGGTTAGGTTAGGTTGGGGTGGGGTGCTGGGTCAGACAACCTCCTCGTGTGCTCCCGGCTGCTGGTCCTTTCTGGATACGTCCGGGGGGAACAGCAGTCGTTCGTTATGGAGCCGGTGCATCCTGGGGCACGGGCAATAACTCTCTCCAGTCGGGGAGTCTTATTGCTCGTGCGCTAATAGTCTGACATGGGAGGGGTCCATTCTTTGGACACAGGGGCGTTGCTCCGCGTGTCCCTCTGATCTTAGCAGAGGGCACAGTGGAGCAGCAAGGGCGGGCTCAGGGAGCAGGCAAAGGGAAACTTATTTCCCCTGCCACCGTCGTCAAGTCGGAGGGATCTTATTGGGTCCCTCCGCAATTTTAATACAAAAAAAAACACAAAAAAATTAATAATCAAAATCTAAAAAATACCAAAAAAAGATGAATAGGGGGAGACAGGGACCACACCCTTCAAAGGACTAAAATGACATGGCAAACGAAAGAGAACTTTTACCCCAGGGCGGTACCGGCTGCTTCGCAGTCGGAGAATCCGCCACGGAACCCTCGGGTTTCGTCTGCCCCTCGTATTCTGGGGGGGGCAACGGATGCCATCCATCTGCCAGCAATGGCAGCAAGAGCCGAGGAGGCTCACGTCCCTCCGGGGACCAAATTTTCTCCGACCAGGGGTCGTCGAGAAAACGTCTGTACGACGAATTATCGGAGGACGAAGTTTTGATGTTCTCCAGTGAGGAAAACCTGTCGGCGGCCGCCAAGGTGCCTACGGCCAGGAGAGGGAGAGGGTCTGCTCCACCGAGTTCACGTGACTCCCGGGGCCGCTTCATCAAGCGTCCGGACACGCCAATGCACAGTGGCGAGAGCGACACCGGAGCGGCGGAAGCGGACGCCACCGCTGACCTGATCCGCACTAAGGCGGAGATAAGTGCGGCAAAGCGGGACGAACGCCGGGCGGTGGCGACTGATGAGGTCACCGAGCTGGCGCGTCGGGCCCGAGAAAGACGGTCGGCTCTCGCCAACGCTACTGAGGGAGTTACGACGGCGGCCTTAAGCCGTCAGGTGACGGATGGCGTGGACGTCATCCTGAAGGTTGCCACCAAGTCTGGCAATCTGAAGGGGACGTTCACGCGTGCCCTTAAAGAGGCCGCCGACGGCATAAGGGAGGCGGTCGAGGTCCTTTTGGCGTCCTCGGCATCGGAGGAGACGCAGAAGCTCCGGGAGGAGAACCGCCGTCTCCTGGACAAGGTAGAGGCCCTGGAACGGGAGACTACCTCTCTAAGGGCCGACTTCAATCGGCAGCAGGAGCGGCCATCCTATTCTGCCGCCGTCTCCACCCCGGCACCCCGGTCGATACAGTCGGACCAGATTGCCGATATTGTGCGGGCCGTCATGCTCCAAGCCGGGGGCATGATGAATGCCCGCCTTGAGGCATTGGAGCCGAGACTCCTCCCAGCCAAGACCCTCCGGCCGCCACTAGCGGCGGATAAACGGAGGATGGGGGAGTACTCTAAGGCGGGGCCTGAGATGGCCAAAAAGCCCGCGGAGGGGGCCAAAAAGCCTGCGGACGGGGCCAGGAAGCCTGCGGAAGGGGCCAAGAGGCCCGCGGAGGGGGTCAAGAAGCCAGCGGAGGGGGCCAAAAAGCCCGCGGAGGGTCATAGCAAGCCCGTGGAGGGGGCCCCTCCCCGCAAAAGCACGCAGCCCGAGACCGTGGTCGGACAGGATTCCGAGACCTGGACCACGGTCGAAAACAAGAAGAAGCGTCGTCGACGCCGAGGAGGCCAAAAGGCCAAATCGAGCTCGGCGGCCGGGGCCACCAAAAGCAAAGGCAAAGGCGGAACGAAGATCCCCAAAATCAGTGTCCCGCGCTCCGCGGCAGTGGTGATTACACTGCAGCCGGAAGCGGTGGAGCGCGGAGTCACGTACAGGGATGTGCTGGCGGAGGCACGAGCCAAGGTCAAACTGAGCGACCTTGGCATCTCGACCGGGTTCCGCATCAAAACGGCGGCCACAGGAGCCCGGATGCTCGAGCTGCCGGGTACCGCCAGTGCAAGCAGCGAAAAGGCCGACGCCCTTGCCGCCAAATTACGGGAGGCCCTCAAGCCGGAGGATGTAAAAGTTTACCGGCCCATAAAAACGGCGGCCATAAGACTGGATGAGCTGGACGACGCTGTGTCCTCAGGTGAGGTCATTGCGGCCGTCGCTCAGATTGGCGGGTGCCCTCCGGCAAGCATATGGGCCGGGGAAATTCGACAGGGGGCTGAGGGACTCGGCACGGTCTTAGTGCGGTGCCCGGTGGCGGCAGCGAACAAGGTCGCGGACGCTGGACATCTGCTGGTGGGATGGACGTCAGCAAGGGTGGAGCTATTAAAGCCCAAGGTGTTGCGGTGCTATCGCTGCCTGGAGACGGGCCACGTTCGGGCACGATGCACCGCCCCAACAGACCGCGGCGAGCTGTGCCATCGCTGCAGTCAACCTGGCCACAAGGCGGCCCAGTGCTCCGCGGAGCCAAACTGCTGTATCTGCGCAGCAGCTGGAAAGCCCGCGGGGCACAAAGTGGGTAACTGCAGCGCGCCACCCACCAGCAGAAACAAGAAGAACCAGACCGTCGGGGGATCCGCGCCTCCTCCGCAACCTGGTGACACTTCGGCCGACTCCCGGCCTAGTGAAGAGGGCCCCGAGGAAATGGAGTGCTAATGGCGCACCACTACCATTTCCTCCAAAGTAATATCAACCACTCTGCCAGAGCTCAGGATCTCCTCCTTCAGAGCATGGCGGAGTGGTCGATCAATGTGGCCGTGGTCGCCGAGCCATATTTCGTCCCCCCCCGAGATAACTGGGTGGGTGACTTGAGCGGCACGGTGGCCATCATTGGCGGGACTCTTGTGAACGCGTCCCGAGGTCGCGGCTGGGTGGCCGCCCTCGTGGACGACATAGTTACCATCGGGGCATACTTCTCGCCCAACAAGAGTCTCGCCGACTTCGAGAGTTTCCTTGTCGAGTTGGGAGCCGTCGTGGCCCGACACCACCCTCGCCCCGTGTTGGTACTCGGGGACCTCAACGCCAAATCTGCGGCATGGGGATCCCCGGTCACGGATCCCAGGGGTGAGGTGCTGGAGGAGTGGGCCGTCGAGACGGGCGTGGTCGTCCTAAACCGGGGGTCGGTTTACACGTGCGTGCGGCAGCGGGGCGGGTCCATCGTGGACGTTTCGTTCGCCAGTCCCGCTGTAGCGCAGCGCGTCCGCGACTGGCGCGTCGCCCAGGAGGTGGAGACGTTGTCGGACCACCGCTACATTCGGTTCGACGTCTCCGCCCAGACCTCGGGCGGTCGCGGCCCATCGACCCCGCAGAGGGATGGCCCACGCTGGGCGCTCACGCGCATTGACAGGGAAGCTCTCGAGGAGGCGGCCATAATTCAGGCCTGGATTAGGGAGTCGGCCGAGGGGCCCGTCGACGTCGAACGAGAGGCGCAGTGGTTCCGCGGGGCGATGACGCATATCTGCGACGCGTCCATGCCCCGGGTTCTCACACAGCCCTCAAAGCGCCAGGTGTACTGGTGGTCCACCGAGATTGCGCAGCTGCGCGTCACGTGCGTGGCGGTTAGGCGCCGGTACACCCACTACCGCAGGAGACGTCGACGGTTCCCCGAAGAGGAGGCCGCGCTGTACGAGGCGTACCGCGCGGCGAAGGAGGCTCTGTGGCTGGCCATCGAAGCGGCGAAGAAGCGATCCAGGGAGGAGATGCTGGAGACCCTGGACAGGGATCCGTGGGGGCGCCCATACCGTATGGTGCGGGGCAAACTTCGCCCGCCCGGCCCCCCACTCATGGAGGGTCTCCAGCCGCAGCTGCTGGAGGATGTGGTTGCAGCTCTCTTCCCTGCTAGAGGAGAACACGCTCCGCCGCCGATGGCTCCGCCCTCAGCCACAGAGCCTGAAGAAGACGAAGCCAGCGTCCCCGAGGTGACACGACCAGAGATGGGAGCGGCCGTGGCACGGCTCCGGGCCAAAAACACTGCTCCGGGGCCCGATGGAGTGCCGGGCCGCGCCCTCGTCCTAGCTCTGGAGGAGCTAGAGCCCCAACTGAGAGGACTCTTCTCGGCGTGCCTAGAGCAGGGCCAGTTTCCCACTCCGTGGAAAACGGGCCGTCTGGTCCTGCTACGAAAGGCCGGGCGCCCTGCCGACTCGCCGTCCGCATACCGGCCCATAGTGCTGCTGGACGAGGTGGGCAAGCTGTTCGAGCGGGTTATTGCAGACCGCCTCGCCAGCCACTTGTTCACAGAGGGGCCGGACTTGGACGACAGCCAGTTCGGCTTTCGGCGTGGGCGCTCTACCATCGACGCCATACTCCGAGTGAGAGTCCAGGCGGAGGAAGCGGTGTCCCGGGGTGGGGTGGTGTTGGCGGTGTCCTTGGACATCACCAACGCCTTCAACACCCTGCCCTGGAGTTGTATTAGGGAGGCCCTGCGATACCATAGGGTGCCTCCCTACCTCCGCCGCATCGTTGGGGCCTATCTGGCAGACAGGTGTGTCACCTACAGGGGACGCGATGGCACTGGCCAGCGCGAGATGTCGTGCGGTGTTCCACAGGGCTCGGTTTTGGGCCCTCTCCTGTGGAACATCGGGTACGACTGGGTGCTGAGGGGCGAGCTGTCGCCGGGGGTGAACCTGACGTGTTACGCAGACGACACGCTGGTCACCGCTCGGGGCAGCTCGCACAGGGAGGCAGCGTTGATAGCTACGGGTGCGGTCTCACAGGTGGTGGGCCGCATACGGCGCCTCGGCCTGGAGGTGGCCCTCAACAAGTCGGAGGCCATCGCTTTTTATGGCCCCCGACGGGCGCCGCCGCCGGGATCACACATTGTGGTCGGGGGGGCTCGTATCGCTGTCGAGTCCACCATGAAGTATTTGGGATTGGTGCTCGACAGCCGGTGGGACTTCGGCCCCCACTTCCTGCGGCTGGCGCCAAAGTTGATGGGCGCGGCGGGTGCGCTTTCAACGCTGCTTCCCAACTTGGGAGGCCCGAGCACCGCCTGTAGGCGGTTGTACGTGGGGATCGTGCGATCCATGGCCCTTTACGGGGCACCGGTGTGGGCGGCCGACCTGACGGCCCGCAGCATCGCAGTGCTGCGAAGACCGCAGCGAGCGATGGCCGTCAGGGTCATTCGAGGTTATCGCACGATCTCCCACGAGGCGGCTTGTGCACTGGCCGGATCCCCGCCCTGGGACCTGGAGGCGAAAGTCCTCGCGACACTCCATTTGTGGCGCGAGGAGGAGCGGACGCGAGGTGCGGGGCCGGTGCAGCGACAGTTTTCGCTGCGCCGGCAGGAGCTCCAACGGGTCCTAGTGGCGGAATGGCGGGACAGGCTCTCACGCCCTACCGCCGGCCTCGTCACTATCGAGGCGGTCCGGCCAGTGCTCGAGCGCTGGCTCGGGAGGAGGCACGGCTCCCTGACTTTTCGGGCGACGCAGGTGCTCTCGGGGCACGGCTGCTTCGGCAGGTACCTGTGTCGCATAGGCAGGGAGCCGGACGCCCGGTGCCATCACTGCGTCCATTGTCGGGAGGACACGGCGCTGCACACGCTCATAGAGTGTGCAGCTTGGGAGGAGCCGCGCCGTGTCCTCGTCGCTGAGGTGGGTGCTGACCTATCGCTGCCGGCCGTCGTTCGCGCTATGGTCGGCAGCGAGGAGTCTTGGGACGCAGTGATTTCCTTCTGCGAAACTGTCATGTCGCAGAAGGAAGCTGCGGAAAGGGAGAGGGAAAGTCTGAGTACCATCCCGATCCGCAGCAGGCGCACCGGGGGCCGTCGGAGGAGGGCAGACAATGCCCTCTTCCAGCCTCCGTAAACGGGTCCGGGGGCGGTGGCCGCGGGGATGTCCACCAGCCCCCCTTGTTCCATGTTGGGACCGGACCCGAGGCGGCGGCGCGTAGTGTTCCACGCGCGCCCCTCTAGGATGGAGGGGGAGTTCTGACTCCCCCGTACACGGCGGGGCCCGCAGAGGCGGGCCATCACCAGTCGGGGGCCGCGGACGAATGCATAGTTCCCGTGGCCCCGACGTAGGTGCGAGAGGGAACACCGTGTGGTTTTTAGTCGGTAGGTCACCCACTCTGGGTGGAGTCCGACACGCCCCGTCGCCTTCCCCGGGCGGCGGATGTCCATGAGGATTTTCCACACGCACAAAAAAAAAAAAAAAAAAAAAAAAAAAAAGGTTAGGTTGGGGTGCTGGGTCAGACAACCTCCTCGTGTGCTCTTTTTGGAGCCGGTGCACCCTGGGCACGAGCAATAACTTTCTTCAAGTCTGGGGTCTGTTATTGCTCGTGGCGAATAGTCTGACGTGGGGGGGCCACTCATTGGCCATGGGGTCGTTTTTCCACGTGTTCCTCTGATCTCGCAGAGAGCACAGTGGAGGAGCAAGGGCGGGCTCGGTGAGTACTCACCATACCACTGAGCCGGCAGTGGGAGTTCTGTCTTCCCTGCCACCGCCGTAAAATCGGAGGGTACTCTTACATTTGCTGGGTGCTGTGGTCATGTCTCGCGGCCCAGCGTGAGGTACCTTCCGTCGGTCTTGGCTTGGTCGCCCGGACCGCGGGGAAGAAAACCCCGGTAACAAATCACCCCGAATCCTAAGCGGCGGCGCACCGTGAGAGGATGTGTGGCTGGCGGGGCTCCTCGGAGCAACCAGTCGCTAGTGCGACCCCCACCAGGGTACCTGCGGACCCCCTGGTTGGGTTACACTCTACGCTTGCCCGGGTACAGGGGGCACTGCCCGGGTGGACCTTTATTTCCCCCACACTCGTGGGATTTGTTATGGATAAATCGAACAAAAAACAAAATAAAGATGTTGAGGAGGATGCAGTGTCCGATGCCGGATCTGCATCGAGTGATTTGATGGTGGTGGAGCACAGTGCACCTGCGCTTTGCTCATCGCCGTTTTGGAGAGACGGGCGCAAGCGCCTGCGCTCGAGTGACGCAAGTCGCTCCGGCTCCGGGTCCGAATCGGGCTCGGGTGATGAATCTGTGCCGGCTAAAGTTGGCACGGCCAGAAGAGGGAGAGGTCGTCCTCCCACTACTGGAGAATACGTGGGATTGGCCAAAGCAAAGGCAGAGCTGTTGGCCTACAAGCGGGAGGACCTTCGCCTTCGCGCTGAGGAAGAAGCGCTGGACTTAGTCGAGCTGGCCAAGTCAAAAAGAGTGACGGATGTCGAATCCGGCTCCTTAGTAGAGGGCCAAACCGCAGCTGCTCTATTTGAGCAAGTCTCTGCTGGACTGAAGGTGGTGCAGCACGTTGCTACCAAATCAAGCAACTTAAAGGGAACCTTCACTAGAAGCCTGAAAGAGGCAATGAAGGTCATCGAAGGTGCAGCTGGCGGACTTCGCCAGCTATCCGCGTCCGAGGAGAACGGCAAACTGGAGGCTGCCAATAGTCGCCTGCAGGAGGAACTGGCAAAACTACAGGCCGACAACGGTCGTCTACAAGACGCCAACAGCCGCCTTAGGGCGGACCAGGAAATAATGCGACGTGAGTTGGAAAAGCTCAAAACGGACGTGGCGAATATCAGCCAACCGATTGCTCCAAAATCGGTGCAGCCAGTAGAGTCAGAACTGGTACGCCTGTTCCGCACTGAAATGGCCAGCCTAGCTGCCAGATTCAGTGTGATAGAGGGGAAGATTTTGCGACCGCCGCTCGCAAGCGATCGTAACAGAGCTGAGGGGCCAGCGGCGGCACCATCTTACGCGTCGAAAGCTGCGGCACCACGTGGCGCGACCAAGCCCGGTCGAGCTGCGCAAAATAATCAGGCCACCTCGGCCAGGACGGTCCAGAAGGGCCCTACTGTGGAGACGACGACAACGACGGCTCAGACTGCGCAGTCCCAAAGTGGCTCTACACAGCCAGGCCCACCCCAGCCCTCGCAGGGGACGTCGACCCCGGCTGCTTCTTCTCGGCCCACTACGGGTCAGAACAACAAAGGACCGAAGAAGAATAATGCCACCCCTGCTGCCTCCCAGAAGCGCCAGATGGGTGATAATCCCAAGGAAGGGGAGTGGCAGACCGTCAGTAAGACGAAAAAGAAGAAGAAAAAGAAGTCTAAATCCAAGAATACGGGCAAGAAACAGCCCAAACTGCGGGCGCCACGCTCTACAGCAGTTGTGTTGTCACTGCAACCGGGTGCGGAAGAGAGAGGGGTTACCTATGCGTCTGTCCTGACCGAGGCCCGACAAAAGGTAGACCTCGCCGGTCTCGGGATACCTCATCTGAAATTCAGAAGGGCAGTCACTGGCGCACGTATCCTGCAAATCCCCGGAGCAACGAGTGGCGACAAAGCCGACTCCTTAGCGGCAAAATTGCAGGAATACCTAAAGGGCGAGGATGTAAAAGTCTCCAGACCCACAAAATGTGCAGAGCTACGCTTGTCAGGTCTGGATGACTCAGTAACCTCCAATGAGGTGGGCGCAGTCGCCGCGCGAGTTGGTGAATGCCCCGTCGACCAAGTTAAGGTTGGGCAAATACGCCTCGGTCCTTCTGGCCTCGGAACGGTCTGGCTCCGCTGCCCTGTGACGGCAGCAAAGAAAATAGCCGATGCAGACAATTTGCTAGTGGGATGGGTTCCTGCAAAGGTAACACTGCTGGAACCTAGGCCGATGCAATGCTACCGCTGCCTGGATGGCGGCCACGTACAGCACACTTGCACGTCGGAGGTCGACCGCAGCGAGCTGTGTTATCGCTGCAGCCAGCCGGGGCACAAGGCTGTTCAATGCTCTGCCACGCCGCATTGTGCACTGTGCGCGGCAGTCGACAAGCCTGCGGAGCACAGAGTGGGCTCTAAGTCGTGCTCAGCCCGTGCGAGCAAGAAGCGAGCTGGTCTCAGAGTCACGCAGACTCCCCAGACTCAGCCATTGGCCACTCAGGCCATGGACGTGGAGGATAGTGAGCCAACGCCACATTCATAATGGCCCTTAGGTTCCTACAGGGCAACATCAACCACTGCGCCAGGGCTCAGGACCTACTACTCCAGAGCATGGCGGAGTGGTTGATACACGTGGCTGTCGTGGCGGAGCCATACTTTGTCCCCCCGAGAGACAACTGGGTAGGTGACACCGAGGGCTCAGTGGCCATTATGTGTCAGCAATCCGTGGGCGCAACAATGGTGCCTGTGGACAGGCGTTCGGGCTGCGTCGCTGCCGTCGTTGAGGGTATCTTAGTCGTTGGGGTTTACTTCTCGCCCAACAGGGTTCTCGCGGATTTCGAATCTTTTCTCGGAGATGTGGAGGCCCTGATTGGGCGGCACCACACCCACCCTGTCCTCCTCCTCGGGGACCTCAATGCCAAATCATCGGCTTGGGGCTGCCCCAGCACCGACGCACGGGGTGAGGTACTTGAGGAGTGGGCCGTGTCGACGGGGCTGGAGATCCTCAACCGCGGGACGGTGCACACCTGCGTTCGGCAAAATGGCGGCTCGATCGTGGACGTCTCTCTGGCAAGTCCATCGGTGGCCTGCCGTGTTCAGGGCTGGAGGGTGTTGGAAGGCGTGGAAACACTGTCCGATCATCGGTATATTCGCTTGGAGGTTTCTGCGCCTTCGGGGAACCCGAGCATCGGCCTCGTGAGCCAGAGTACCCCTACGACCCCGAGGTGGGTCCTAAAACAGTTGGACAGAGACGTTCTTATTGAAGCCGCCATAGTGCAGGCCTGGTTCTCCACTCCTGAGGGACCAGTGGACGTGGACGCTGAGGCGGCCTGGTTCCGGCACGCAATGACACAAATTTGTGACGCGGCTATGCCCCGGGCCAGGTCGAGACCTCAGAAGCGGCAGGTGTACTGGTGGTCTCAGGAGTTGGCAGAGCTCCGCAGGGAGTGCGTTGCGACCCGACGCCTGTACACGCGTCAGCGCCGACGCCGTCGTCGTGATCCTTCGCTCGAGACTCGGCTGTACGAGTCATACAGAGTGGCTAAGGAAGCTCTGCAGCAGAGCATCAGCCGGGCGAAGGACGCTGGGCACGAGCAATTCCTGGAACTGCTAAACGCTGACCCCTGGGGACGCCCCTACAAACTTGCAAGGGCAAAACTCCGAGCTTGGGCGCCCCCACTGACAGAGACGCTAGAGCCCGCTCTGCTGGGAAACGTCGTCTCTACACTATTTCCCATCCGGGCTGAGCACGTTCCGCCACCGATGAGGTCATATGGGGCAACGCAGGAGGAATCGGACGCGCCAGAGGTTTCAGAGGCGGAACTGGGGGTTGCTGAGATGCGCATGCGTGCAAAGAACACGGCGCCAGGTCCAGACGGCATTCCGGGCCGGGCTTGGGCTCTTGCCCTAAAGACTCTGGGCCCCAGGTTGCGGGAACACTTCACGGAGTGCTTCAAGCAAGGCCGCTTCCCAGAGCAGTGGAAGACGGGCAGACTTGTCCTTCTACGAAAGGAGGGGCGCCCCGCGGAATCTCCCTCTGCATACCGCCCAATTGTGCTGCTCGACGAAGTGAGCAAGCTATTCGAGCGTGTCACTGCTGCTCGCATTGTCAAACACTTGACCAGAGTGGGCCCCGACTTATCCGACAACCAGTTTGGGTTCCGAACTGGTAGATCGACCGTCGACGCGATCCTGCGCGTAAAAGCCTTGTCGGAACAGGTGGTGGCGGACGGCGGAGTATTGCTTGCGGTGTCGTTGGACATCGCCAACGCGTTTAATACTCTGCCGTGGAGCTGCATCGTTGAGGCGCTCCGGCACCATCGACTGCCGCTTCACCTTCGTCGGATAGTCGGGGATTACTTGCGCGATCGCTCGGTCACGTACATGGGACGCAACGGTGTCTGCACCAGGGGGATGTCGTGCGGTGTTCCACAGGGTTCTGTTCTCGGACCGCTCTTGTGGAACATCGGGTACGACTGGGTTCTGCGTGGTCCCACTCTCCCGGGCGTTAGCTTGATATGTTACGCTGATGATACGCTCGTCTTAGCCCGGGGGAGATCGTACAGGGAGGCTGCCCGTCTCGCCACTGCAGGAGTGGCTCAGACTGTTACGCGCATCCGCCGGCTGGGGCTGGAAGTGGCGCTAAATAAGACAGAAGCTCTATGTTTCCATGGGCCCCGGAAATCACCTCCTACAGGATCCCACATCACCATCGGTGGGGTCCGCATTGACATAAAACCTTGCATGAGGTATCTGGGGCTCGTGCTGGATAGCAGGTGGACTTTTAACGCTCACTTCCAGCGCCTGGCACCGCGACTGTTAGGTGCGGCTGGCGCTCTCGGACGGCTGCTGCCGAACCTCGGTGGCCCCAAAGTCAGCTGCAGGTGGCTCTATCTGGGGGTCATACGTTCTATGGCCCTCTACGGTGCTCCTGTCTGGGCCACCGAGATAACAAGACAAGGCGTCGCTACATTGCTGCGGCCACAGCGTGCGATATCCATACGAGTCATCCGCGGGTATCGCACGATTTCGACGGAGGCGGCGTGCGCGCTGGCAGGGTCCCTTCCTTGGGATCTGGATGCCCGTGTCCTTGCGTCACTCTATACATGGCGCAAGGAGGCGCGGGATCACGACGAAATGGTGGATTCGAGGGAGATGAACCTGTGCAGGGCACAACTACAACAGACGGCAGTTGCAGAATGGGTAGAGCGGCTGATGCGACCAGGGGCGGGCCTTCGGACGATAGAGGCCCTCCGCCCCGTTCTTAAGGAATGGATGGACAGGCGTCACGGCGTTTTGACCTTCCGGCTGACACAGGTGCTGTCGGGGCATGGTTGCTTCGGCAAGTACCTCTGCCGCATCGCCGGGAGAGAGCCAGACGCCTGCTGCCACCAGTGTGGGAGCCTTGAAGACACGGCGCAGCACACACTCGCCGAGTGCACCGCTTGGGAAGCGCAGCGCCGTGTCCTTAATGCGGAGATAGGTGGAGACCTTTCGCTTCCGGCCGTCGTCTCTAGCATGGTCGGGAGCGAGAATGCATGGCAGGCGGTGGCCTCATTCTGCGAAGAGGTCATCGCCACAAAGGAAGCCGCGGAAAGGGAGCGGGAGGCTGTCTCCACACTGCCAATCCGCGCCCGGAGAACAGGGCGCAGGAACAGGGCAGACAACGCCCTGTTCGTACCACCTTAAATGGCCACGGGCGGCGGACTTGGGGAAGTCCGGCCGCCCATCATCACATGGCCTGAGTAGGCGGCGCGGTTTGGTGTTGCCGCGCCCCACTCTCGTGGATTGGCAGGAGAGGGATCAACGATCACTGATCCCCTACGTTGGGCTGGGGACTGCATTGGCGGTCCGCCACTGCTGGGGTCGCGGAGGAATATCAACTTGTTCCCGTGGCCTCAGCAACAAAAGTGGTGAGCCGAAGCACTCGTGTGGTTTTTAGTCGGTAGGTCACCCACTCTGGGTGGAGTCCGACACGCCCCGTCGCCTTCCCCGGGCGGCGGATGTCCATGAGGATTTTCCACACGCACAAAAAAAAAAAAAAAAAAAGGTTAGGTTCCCCCCCATTGGGGTTCTCGCCTTGTCGCGGCGGGGGGGCTTAGTAGCCGTGGAGTGGGCCCACGGCGAAGCGAAGTGGAACCCCGGGGCGGGCGCTGCTCCTGCGGGCTTTGCCCAGGAAGCTCGCAGTCGAGCGGCCACTGTAGGTTGCGGTGTCGTATGGGAGGCACCGCAACTGAGGCGGGCCGCGGTGTTGCACTAGCGACACTGCGGCTGAAGGTTTACGGGGCCGCGGCGGGAGAGGAGTGCCGGTATCACGGTGCGCCGCTCTCCCTGCCTTCCGCGGCCTCGGCGGGGCCGCAGCCGCAGGACTGCGGACACGGTGGGGCCGCAGGGGGAGAGGAGTGTCGGTATTACGATGCGCCGCTCTCCCTACCCTCTGCGGCCGAGGTCCGGGGCGGCGGATGCGGGGAAGTCAGCCAACCCCCGTCCCATGTTCGGGACAGGACCCGAGGTGGCGACGCGTAGTGTTCCACGCGCGCCCCTCTAGGACGTAGGGGGAGTTTTGACTCCCCACTACACGGCGGAGCCCGCAGAGGCGGGCCATCACCAGTCGGGGGCCGCGGACGAATTTATAGTTCCCGTAGCCCCCGACGCAGGTGCGAGAGGGAACACCGTGTGGTTTTAGTCGGTAGGTCACCCACTCTGGGTGGAGTCCGACACGCCCCGTCGCCTCCCCGGGCGGCGGATGTCCATGAGGATTTCCACACGCACAAAAAAAAAAAAAAAAAAAAGGTTAGGTTAGGTTGGGGTGCTGGGTCAGACAACCTCCTCGTGTGCTCTTTTTGGAGCCGGTGCACCCTGGGCACGAGCAATAACTTTCTTCAAGTCTGGGGTCTGTTATTGCTCGTGGCGAATAGTCTGACGTGGGGGGGCCACTCATTGGCCATGGGGTCGTTTTTCCACGTGTTCCTCTGATCTCGCAGAGAGCACAGTGGAGGAGCAGGGGCGGGCTCGGTGAGTACTCACCATACCACTGAGCCGGCAGTGGGAGTTCTGTCTTCCCTGCCACCGCCGTAAAATCGGAGGGTATTCTTACATTTGCTGGGTGCTGTGGTCATGTCTCGCGGCCCAGCGTGAGGTACCTTCCGTCGGTCTTGGCTTGGTCGCCCGGACCGCGGGGAAGAAAACCCCGGTAACAAATCACCCCGAATCCTAAGCGGCGGCGCACCGCGAGAGGATGTGTGGCTGGCGGGGCTCCTCGGAGCAACCAGTCGCTAGTGCGACCCCCACCAGGGTACCTGCGGACCCCCTGGTTGGGTTACACTCTACGCTTACCCGGGTACAGGGGGCACTGCCCGGGTGGACCTTTATTTCCCCCACACTCGTGGGATTTGTTATGGATAAATCAAACAAAAAACAAACCAAAGATGTTGAGGAGGATGCAGTGTCCGATGCCGGATCTGCATCGAGTGATTTGATGGTGGTGGAGCACAGTGCACCTGCGCTTTGCTCATCGCCGTTTTGGAGAGACGGGCGCAAGCGCCTGCGCTCGAGTGACGCAAGTCGCTCCGGCTCCGGGTCTGAATCGGGCTCGGGTGATGAATCTGTGCCGGCTAAAGTTGGCACGGCCAGAAGAGGGAGAGGTCGTCCTCCCACTACTGGAGAATACGTGGGATTGGCCAAAGCAAAGGCAGAGCTGTTGGCCTACAAGCGGGAGGACCTTCGCCTTCGCGCTGAGGAAGAAGCGCTGGACTTAGTCGAGCTGGCCAAGTCAAAAAGAGTGACGGATGTCGAATCCGGCTCCTTAGTAGAGGGCCAAACCGCAGCTGCTCTATTTGAGCAAGTCTCTGCTGGACTGAAGGTGGTGCAGCACGTTGCTACCAAATCAAGCAACTTAAAGGGAACCTTCACTAGAAGCCTGAAAGAGGCAATGAAGGTCATCGAAGGTGCAGCTGGCGGACTTCGCCAGCTATCCGCGTCCGAGGAGAACGGCAAGCTGGAGGCTGCCAATAGTCGCCTGCAGGCGGAACTGGCAAAACTACAGGCCGACAACGGTCGTCTACAAGACGCCAACAGCCGCCTTAGGGCGGACCAGGAAATAATGCGACGTGAGTTGGAAAAGCTCAAAACGGACGTGGCGAATATCAGCCAACCGATTGCTCCAAAATCGGTGCAGCCAGTAGAGTCAGAACTGGTACGCCTGTTCCGCACTGAAATGGCCAGCCTAGCTGCCAGATTCAGTGTGATAGAGGGGAAGATTTTGCGACCGCCGCTCGCAAGCGATCGTAACAGAGCTGAGGGGCCAGCGGCGGCACCATCTTACGCGTCGAAAGCTGCGGCACCACGTGGCGCGA
Source organism: Subacronicta megacephala (assembly GCA_958496365.1). Classification (NCBI taxonomy): domain Eukaryota; kingdom Metazoa; phylum Arthropoda; class Insecta; order Lepidoptera; family Noctuidae; genus Subacronicta; species Subacronicta megacephala. The sequence goes on from OY292520.1 coordinate 15,934,707, forward strand.
CCAAGCCCGGTCGAGCTGCGCAAAATAATCAGGCCACCTCGGCCAGGACGGTCCAGAAGCCGGGCCCTACTGTGGAGACGACGACAACGACGGCTCAGACTGCGCAGTCCCAAAGTGGCTCTACACAGCCAGGCCCGCCCCAGCCCTCGCAGGGGACGTCGACCCCGGCTGCTTCTTCTCGGCCCACTACGGGTCAGAACAACAAGGGACCGAAGAAGAATAATGCCGCCCCTGCTGCCTCCCAGAAGCGCCAGATGGGTGATAATCCCAAGGAAGGGGAGTGGCAGACCGTCAGTAAGACGAAAAAGAAGAAGAAAAAGAAGTCTAAATCCAAGAATACGGGCAAGAAACAGCCCAAACTGCGGGCGCCACGCTCTACAGCAGTTGTGCTGTCACTGCAACCGGGTGCGGAAGAGAGAGGGGTAACCTATGCGTCTGTCCTGACCGAGGCCCGACAAAAGGTAGACCTCGCCGGTCTCGGGATACCTCATCTGAAATTCAGAAGGGCAGTCACTGGCGCACGTATCCTGCAAATCCCCGGAGCAACGAGTGGCGACAAAGCCGACTCCTTAGCGGCAAAATTGCAGGAATACCTAAAGGGCGAGGATGTAAAAGTCTCCAGACCCACAAAATGTGCAGAGCTACGCTTGTCGGGTTTGGATGACTCAGTAACCTCCAATGAGGTGGGCGCAGTCGCCGCGCGAGTTGGTGAATGCCCCGTCGACCAAGTTAAGGTTGGGCAAATACGCCTCGGTCCTTCTGGCCTCGGAACGGTCTGGCTCCGCTGCCCTGTGACGGCAGCAAAGAAAATAGCCGATGCAGACAATTTGCTAGTGGGATGGGTTCCTGCAAAGGTAACACTGCTGGAACCTAGGCCGATGCAATGCTACCGCTGCCTGGATGGCGGCCACGTACAGCACACTTGCACGTCGGAGGTCGACCGCAGCGAGCTGTGTTATCGCTGCAGCCAGCCGGGGCACAAGGCTGTTCAATGCTCTGCCACGCCGCATTGTGCACTGTGCGCGGCAGTCGACAAGCCTGCGGAGCACAGAGTAGGCTCTAAGTCTTGCTCAGCCCGTGCGAGCAAGAAGCGAGCTGGTCTCAGAGTCACGCAGACTCCCCAGACCCAGCCATTGGCCACTCAGGCCATGGACGTGGAGGATAGTGAGCCAACGCCCCATTCATAATGGCCCTTAGGTTCCTACAGGGCAACATCAACCACTGCGCCAGGGCTCAGGACCTACTACTCCAGAGCATGGCGGAGTGGTTGATATACGTGGCTGTCGTGGCGGAGCCATACTTTGTCCCCCCGAGAGACAACTGGGTAGGTGACACCGAGGGCTCAGTGGCCATTATGTGTCAGCAATCCGTGGGCGCAACAATGGTGCCTGTGGACAGGCGTTCGGGCTGCGTCGCTGCCGTCGTTGAGGGTATCTTAGTCGTTGGGGTTTACTTCTCGCCCAACAGGGTTCTCGCGGATTTTGAAGCTTTTCTCGGAGATGTGGAGGCCCTGATTGGGCGGCACCACACCCACCCTGTCCTCCTTCTCGGGGACCTCAATGCCAAATCATCGGCTTGGGGCTGCCCCAGCACCGACGCACGGGGTGAGGTACTTGAGGAGTGGGCTGTGTCGACGGGGCTGGAGATCCTCAACCGCGGGACGGTGCACACCTGCGTTCGGCAAAATGGCGGCTCGATCGTGGACGTCTCTCTGGCAAGTCCATCGGTGGCCTGCCGTGTTCAGGGCTGGAGGGTGTTGGAAGGCGTGGAAACACTGTCCGATCATCGGTATATTCGCTTGGAGGTTTCTGCGTCTTCGGGGAACCCGAACATCGGCCTCGTGAGCCAGAGTACCCCTACGACCCCGAGGTGGGTTCTAAAACAGTTGGACAGAGACGTTCTTATCGAAGCCGCCATAGTGCAGGCCTGGTTCTCCGCTCCTGAGGAACCAGTGGACGTAGACGCTGAGGCGGCCTGGTTCCGGCACGCAATGACACAAATTTGTGACGCGGCCATGCCCCGGGCCAGGTCGAGACCTCAGAAGCGACAGGTGTACTGGTGGTCTCAGGAGTTGGCAGAGCTCCGCAGGGAGTGCGTTGCGACCCGACGCCTGTACACACGTCAGCGCCGACGCCGTCGTCGTGATCCTTCGCTCGAGACTCAGCTGTATGAGTCATACAGAGCGGCTAAGGAAGCTCTGCAGCTGAGCATCAGCCGGGCGAAGGACGCTGGGCACGAGCAATTCCTGGAACTGCTAAACGCTGATCCCTGGGGACGCCCCTACAAACTTGCAAGGGCAAAACTCCGAGCTTGGGCGCCCCCACTGACAGAGACGCTAGAGCCCGCTCTGCTGGGAAACGTCGTCTCCACACTATTTCCCATCCAGGCTGAGCACGTTCCGCCACCGATGAGGTCATATGGGGCAACGCAGGAGGAATCAGACGCGCCAGAGGTTTCAGAGGCGGAGCTGGGGGTTGCTGAGATGCGCATGCGTGCAAAGAACACGGCGCCAGGTCCAGATGGCATTCCGGGCCGGGCTTGGGCTCTTGCCCTAAAGACCCTGGGCCCCAGGTTGCGGGAACACTTCACGGAGTGTTTCAAGCAAGGCCGCTTCCCAGAGCAGTGGAAGACGGGCAGACTTGTCCTTCTACGAAAGGAGGGGCGCCCCGCAGAATCTCCCTCTGCATACCGCCCAATTGTGCTGCTCGACGAAGTGAGCAAGCTATTCGAGCGTGTCACTGCTGCTCGCATTGTCAAACACTTGACCAGAGTGGGCCCCGACTTATCCGACAACCAGTTTGGGTTCCGAACTGGTAGATCGACCGTCGACGCGATCCTACGCGTAAAAGCCTTGTCGGAACAGGTGGTGGCGGACGGCGGAATATTGCTTGCGGTGTCGTTGGACATCGCCAACGCGTTTAATACTCTGCAGTGGAGCTGCATCGTTGAGGCGCTCCGGCACCATCGACTGCCGCTTCACCTTCGTCGGATAGTCGGGGATTACTTGCGCGATCGCTCGGTCACGTACATGGGACGCAACGGTATCTGCACCAGGGGGATGTCGTGCGGTGTTCCACAGGGTTCTGTTCTCGGACCGCTCTTGTGGAACATCGGGTACGACTGGGTTCTGCGTGGTCCCACTCTCCCGGGCGTTAGCTTAATATGTTACGCTGATGATACGCTCGTCTTAGCCCGGGGGAGATCGTACAGGGAGGCTGCCCGTCTCGCCACTGCAGGAGTGGCTCAGACTGTTACGCGCATCCGCCGGCTGGGGCTGGAAGTGGCGCTAAATAAGACAGAAGCTCTATGTTTCCATGGGCCCCGGAAATCACCTCCTACAGGATCCCACATCACCATCGGTGGGGTCCGCATCGACATAAAACCTTGCATGAGGTATCTGGGGCTCGTGCTGGATAGCAGGTGGACTTTTAACGTCCACTTCCAGCGCCTGGCACCTCGACTGATGGGTGCGGCTGGCGCTCTCGGACGGCTGCTACCGAACCTCGGTGGCCCCAAAGTCAGCTGCAGGCGGCTCTACCTGGGGGTCATACGTTCAATGGCCCTCTACGGTGCCCCTGTCTGGGCCACCGAGATAACGAGACAAGGCGTCACTCTGCTGAGACGACCACAGCGAGCGATATCGGTCCGGGTAATTCGCGGATACCGCACTATATCTGGGGAAGCGGCATGCGCGCTGGCAGGATCGCTCCCATGGGACCTAGACGCCCGAGTTCTGGCGTCATTATATTCCTGGCGCAAGAGCGTGTTGGATCGGGAGGAAGAGATTGTTACAAGAGAAGCAGAGCAGCGGAGGGATGAGCTGCGAAACGCTGCAATGGAGCTGTGGATGGAGAGGCTGATAGAGCCGGGGGCTGGCCTTCGGACTGTGGAAGCCCTGCGACCCCACCTTACGGACTGGGTGAATAGACGGCATGGAGTTTTAACCTTCCGGCTGACGCAGGTGCTGTCTGGACACGGCTGCTTTGGACAGTACTTGTATCGCATAGCCGGGAGGGAACCGGACGCTCGCTGTCACCACTGTGGTGAATGTTTAGAGGATACGGCGCAGCACACGCTCGCCGAGTGCACTGCTTGGGAAGCGCAGCGCCGTGTCCTGAATACGGAGATAGGTGAAGACCTCTCGCTCCCGGCCGTCGTTTCCAACATGGTCGGGAGTGAAAATGCGTGGCAGGCGATGGCCTCGTTCTGCGAAGAAGTCATCGCTGCAAAGGAGGCCGAGGAAAGGGAGCGTGAGGCTGCATCCACTCTGCCAATCCGCGCCCGGAGAACAGGGCGCAGGAACAGGGCAGATAACGCCCTGTTCGTACCACCTTAAATGGCCACGGGCGGCGGACTTGGGGAAGTCCGGCCGCCCATCATCACATGGCCTGAGTAGGCGGCGCGGTTTGGTGTTGCCGCGCCCCACTCCCGTGGATTGGCAGGAGGGGGATTCTCTACATTGGGCTGGGGACTGCATTGGCGGTCCGCCACTGCTGGGGTCGCGGAGGAATATCAACTTGTTCCCGTGGCCTCAGCAACAAAAGTGGTGAGCCGAAGCACTGGTGTGGTTTTAGTCGGTAGGTCACCCACTCTGGGTGGAGTCCGACACGCCCCGTCGCCTTCCCCGGGCGGCGGATGTCCATGAGGATTTCCACACGCAAAAAAAAAAAAAAAAAAAAAAAAAAAAAAAAAAGGTTAGGTTAGGTTAGGTTAGGTTGGGGTGGGGTGCTGGGTCAGACAACCTCCTCGTGTGCTCCCGGCTGCTGGTCCTTTCTGGATACGTCCGGGGGGAACAGCAGTCGTTCGTTATGGAGCCGGTGCATCCTGGGGCACGGGCAATAACTCTCTCCAGTCGGGGAGTCTTATTGCTCGTGCGCTAATAGTCTGACATGGGAGGGGTCCATTCTTTGGACACAGGGGCGTTGCTCCGCGTGTCCCTCTGATCTTAGCAGAGGGCACAGTGGAGCAGCAAGGGCGGGCTCAGGGAGCAGGCAAAGGGAAACTTATTTCCCCTGCCACCGTCGTCAAGTCGGAGGGATCTTATTGGGTCCCTCCGCAATTTTAATACAAAAAAAAACACAAAAAAATTAATAATCAAAATCTAAAAAATACCAAAAAAAGATGAATAGGGGGAGACAGGGACCACACCCTTCAAAGGACTAAAATGACATGGCAAACGAAAGAGAACTTTTACCCCAGGGCGGTACCGGCTGCTTCGCAGTCGGAGAATCCGCCACGGAACCCTCGGGTTTCGTCTGCCCCTCGTATTCTGGGGGGGGCAACGGATGCCATCCATCTGCCAGCAATGGCAGCAAGAGCCGAGGAGGCTCACGTCCCTCCGGGGACCAAATTTTCTCCGACCAGGGGTCGTCGAGAAAACGTCTGTACGACGAATTATCGGAGGACGAAGTTTTGATGTTCTCCAGTGAGGAAAACCTGTCGGCGGCCGCCAAGGTGCCTACGGCCAGGAGAGGGAGAGGGTCTGCTCCACCGAGTTCACGTGACTCCCGGGGCCGCTTCATCAAGCGTCCGGACACGCCAATGCACAGTGGCGAGAGCGACACCGGAGCGGCGGAAGCGGACGCCACCGCTGACCTGATCCGCACTAAGGCGGAGATAAGTGCGGCAAAGCGGGACGAACGCCGGGCGGTGGCGACTGATGAGGTCACCGAGCTGGCGCGTCGGGCCCGAGAAAGACGGTCGGCTCTCGCCAACGCTACTGAGGGAGTTACGACGGCGGCCTTAAGCCGTCAGGTGACGGATGGCGTGGACGTCATCCTGAAGGTTGCCACCAAGTCTGGCAATCTGAAGGGGACGTTCACGCGTGCCCTTAAAGAGGCCGCCGACGGCATAAGGGAGGCGGTCGAGGTCCTTTTGGCGTCCTCGGCATCGGAGGAGACGCAGAAGCTCCGGGAGGAGAACCGCCGTCTCCTGGACAAGGTAGAGGCCCTGGAACGGGAGACTACCTCTCTAAGGGCCGACTTCAATCGGCAGCAGGAGCGGCCATCCTATTCTGCCGCCGTCTCCACCCCGGCACCCCGGTCGATACAGTCGGACCAGATTGCCGATATTGTGCGGGCCGTCATGCTCCAAGCCGGGGGCATGATGAATGCCCGCCTTGAGGCATTGGAGCCGAGACTCCTCCCAGCCAAGACCCTCCGGCCGCCACTAGCGGCGGATAAACGGAGGATGGGGGAGTACTCTAAGGCGGGGCCTGAGATGGCCAAAAAGCCCGCGGAGGGGGCCAAAAAGCCTGCGGACGGGGCCAGGAAGCCTGCGGAAGGGGCCAAGAGGCCCGCGGAGGGGGTCAAGAAGCCAGCGGAGGGGGCCAAAAAGCCCGCGGAGGGTCATAGCAAGCCCGTGGAGGGGGCCCCTCCCCGCAAAAGCACGCAGCCCGAGACCGTGGTCGGACAGGATTCCGAGACCTGGACCACGGTCGAAAACAAGAAGAAGCGTCGTCGACGCCGAGGAGGCCAAAAGGCCAAATCGAGCTCGGCGGCCGGGGCCACCAAAAGCAAAGGCAAAGGCGGAACGAAGATCCCCAAAATCAGTGTCCCGCGCTCCGCGGCAGTGGTGATTACACTGCAGCCGGAAGCGGTGGAGCGCGGAGTCACGTACAGGGATGTGCTGGCGGAGGCACGAGCCAAGGTCAAACTGAGCGACCTTGGCATCTCGACCGGGTTCCGCATCAAAACGGCGGCCACAGGAGCCCGGATGCTCGAGCTGCCGGGTACCGCCAGTGCAAGCAGCGAAAAGGCCGACGCCCTTGCCGCCAAATTACGGGAGGCCCTCAAGCCGGAGGATGTAAAAGTTTACCGGCCCATAAAAACGGCGGCCATAAGACTGGATGAGCTGGACGACGCTGTGTCCTCAGGTGAGGTCATTGCGGCCGTCGCTCAGATTGGCGGGTGCCCTCCGGCAAGCATATGGGCCGGGGAAATTCGACAGGGGGCTGAGGGACTCGGCACGGTCTTAGTGCGGTGCCCGGTGGCGGCAGCGAACAAGGTCGCGGACGCTGGACATCTGCTGGTGGGATGGACGTCAGCAAGGGTGGAGCTATTAAAGCCCAAGGTGTTGCGGTGCTATCGCTGCCTGGAGACGGGCCACGTTCGGGCACGATGCACCGCCCCAACAGACCGCGGCGAGCTGTGCCATCGCTGCAGTCAACCTGGCCACAAGGCGGCCCAGTGCTCCGCGGAGCCAAACTGCTGTATCTGCGCAGCAGCTGGAAAGCCCGCGGGGCACAAAGTGGGTAACTGCAGCGCGCCACCCACCAGCAGAAACAAGAAGAACCAGACCGTCGGGGGATCCGCGCCTCCTCCGCAACCTGGTGACACTTCGGCCGACTCCCGGCCTAGTGAAGAGGGCCCCGAGGAAATGGAGTGCTAATGGCGCACCACTACCATTTCCTCCAAAGTAATATCAACCACTCTGCCAGAGCTCAGGATCTCCTCCTTCAGAGCATGGCGGAGTGGTCGATCAATGTGGCCGTGGTCGCCGAGCCATATTTCGTCCCCCCCCGAGATAACTGGGTGGGTGACTTGAGCGGCACGGTGGCCATCATTGGCGGGACTCTTGTGAACGCGTCCCGAGGTCGCGGCTGGGTGGCCGCCCTCGTGGACGACATAGTTACCATCGGGGCATACTTCTCGCCCAACAAGAGTCTCGCCGACTTCGAGAGTTTCCTTGTCGAGTTGGGAGCCGTCGTGGCCCGACACCACCCTCGCCCCGTGTTGGTACTCGGGGACCTCAACGCCAAATCTGCGGCATGGGGATCCCCGGTCACGGATCCCAGGGGTGAGGTGCTGGAGGAGTGGGCCGTCGAGACGGGCGTGGTCGTCCTAAACCGGGGGTCGGTTTACACGTGCGTGCGGCAGCGGGGCGGGTCCATCGTGGACGTTTCGTTCGCCAGTCCCGCTGTAGCGCAGCGCGTCCGCGACTGGCGCGTCGCCCAGGAGGTGGAGACGTTGTCGGACCACCGCTACATTCGGTTCGACGTCTCCGCCCAGACCTCGGGCGGTCGCGGCCCATCGACCCCGCAGAGGGATGGCCCACGCTGGGCGCTCACGCGCATTGACAGGGAAGCTCTCGAGGAGGCGGCCATAATTCAGGCCTGGATTAGGGAGTCGGCCGAGGGGCCCGTCGACGTCGAACGAGAGGCGCAGTGGTTCCGCGGGGCGATGACGCATATCTGCGACGCGTCCATGCCCCGGGTTCTCACACAGCCCTCAAAGCGCCAGGTGTACTGGTGGTCCACCGAGATTGCGCAGCTGCGCGTCACGTGCGTGGCGGTTAGGCGCCGGTACACCCACTACCGCAGGAGACGTCGACGGTTCCCCGAAGAGGAGGCCGCGCTGTACGAGGCGTACCGCGCGGCGAAGGAGGCTCTGTGGCTGGCCATCGAAGCGGCGAAGAAGCGATCCAGGGAGGAGATGCTGGAGACCCTGGACAGGGATCCGTGGGGGCGCCCATACCGTATGGTGCGGGGCAAACTTCGCCCGCCCGGCCCCCCACTCATGGAGGGTCTCCAGCCGCAGCTGCTGGAGGATGTGGTTGCAGCTCTCTTCCCTGCTAGAGGAGAACACGCTCCGCCGCCGATGGCTCCGCCCTCAGCCACAGAGCCTGAAGAAGACGAAGCCAGCGTCCCCGAGGTGACACGACCAGAGATGGGAGCGGCCGTGGCACGGCTCCGGGCCAAAAACACTGCTCCGGGGCCCGATGGAGTGCCGGGCCGCGCCCTCGTCCTAGCTCTGGAGGAGCTAGAGCCCCAACTGAGAGGACTCTTCTCGGCGTGCCTAGAGCAGGGCCAGTTTCCCACTCCGTGGAAAACGGGCCGTCTGGTCCTGCTACGAAAGGCCGGGCGCCCTGCCGACTCGCCGTCCGCATACCGGCCCATAGTGCTGCTGGACGAGGTGGGCAAGCTGTTCGAGCGGGTTATTGCAGACCGCCTCGCCAGCCACTTGTTCACAGAGGGGCCGGACTTGGACGACAGCCAGTTCGGCTTTCGGCGTGGGCGCTCTACCATCGACGCCATACTCCGAGTGAGAGTCCAGGCGGAGGAAGCGGTGTCCCGGGGTGGGGTGGTGTTGGCGGTGTCCTTGGACATCACCAACGCCTTCAACACCCTGCCCTGGAGTTGTATTAGGGAGGCCCTGCGATACCATAGGGTGCCTCCCTACCTCCGCCGCATCGTTGGGGCCTATCTGGCAGACAGGTGTGTCACCTACAGGGGACGCGATGGCACTGGCCAGCGCGAGATGTCGTGCGGTGTTCCACAGGGCTCGGTTTTGGGCCCTCTCCTGTGGAACATCGGGTACGACTGGGTGCTGAGGGGCGAGCTGTCGCCGGGGGTGAACCTGACGTGTTACGCAGACGACACGCTGGTCACCGCTCGGGGCAGCTCGCACAGGGAGGCAGCGTTGATAGCTACGGGTGCGGTCTCACAGGTGGTGGGCCGCATACGGCGCCTCGGCCTGGAGGTGGCCCTCAACAAGTCGGAGGCCATCGCTTTTTATGGCCCCCGACGGGCGCCGCCGCCGGGATCACACATTGTGGTCGGGGGGGCTCGTATCGCTGTCGAGTCCACCATGAAGTATTTGGGATTGGTGCTCGACAGCCGGTGGGACTTCGGCCCCCACTTCCTGCGGCTGGCGCCAAAGTTGATGGGCGCGGCGGGTGCGCTTTCAACGCTGCTTCCCAACTTGGGAGGCCCGAGCACCGCCTGTAGGCGGTTGTACGTGGGGATCGTGCGATCCATGGCCCTTTACGGGGCACCGGTGTGGGCGGCCGACCTGACGGCCCGCAGCATCGCAGTGCTGCGAAGACCGCAGCGAGCGATGGCCGTCAGGGTCATTCGAGGTTATCGCACGATCTCCCACGAGGCGGCTTGTGCACTGGCCGGATCCCCGCCCTGGGACCTGGAGGCGAAAGTCCTCGCGACACTCCATTTGTGGCGCGAGGAGGAGCGGACGCGAGGTGCGGGGCCGGTGCAGCGACAGTTTTCGCTGCGCCGGCAGGAGCTCCAACGGGTCCTAGTGGCGGAATGGCGGGACAGGCTCTCACGCCCTACCGCCGGCCTCGTCACTATCGAGGCGGTCCGGCCAGTGCTCGAGCGCTGGCTCGGGAGGAGGCACGGCTCCCTGACTTTTCGGGCGACGCAGGTGCTCTCGGGGCACGGCTGCTTCGGCAGGTACCTGTGTCGCATAGGCAGGGAGCCGGACGCCCGGTGCCATCACTGCGTCCATTGTCGGGAGGACACGGCGCTGCACACGCTCATAGAGTGTGCAGCTTGGGAGGAGCCGCGCCGTGTCCTCGTCGCTGAGGTGGGTGCTGACCTATCGCTGCCGGCCGTCGTTCGCGCTATGGTCGGCAGCGAGGAGTCTTGGGACGCAGTGATTTCCTTCTGCGAAACTGTCATGTCGCAGAAGGAAGCTGCGGAAAGGGAGAGGGAAAGTCTGAGTACCATCCCGATCCGCAGCAGGCGCACCGGGGGCCGTCGGAGGAGGGCAGACAATGCCCTCTTCCAGCCTCCGTAAACGGGTCCGGGGGCGGTGGCCGCGGGGATGTCCACCAGCCCCCCTTGTTCCATGTTGGGACCGGACCCGAGGCGGCGGCGCGTAGTGTTCCACGCGCGCCCCTCTAGGATGGAGGGGGAGTTCTGACTCCCCCGTACACGGCGGGGCCCGCAGAGGCGGGCCATCACCAGTCGGGGGCCGCGGACGAATGCATAGTTCCCGTGGCCCCGACGTAGGTGCGAGAGGGAACACCGTGTGGTTTTTAGTCGGTAGGTCACCCACTCTGGGTGGAGTCCGACACGCCCCGTCGCCTTCCCCGGGCGGCGGATGTCCATGAGGATTTTCCACACGCACAAAAAAAAAAAAAAAAAAAAAAAAAAAAAGGTTAGGTTGGGGTGCTGGGTCAGACAACCTCCTCGTGTGCTCTTTTTGGAGCCGGTGCACCCTGGGCACGAGCAATAACTTTCTTCAAGTCTGGGGTCTGTTATTGCTCGTGGCGAATAGTCTGACGTGGGGGGGCCACTCATTGGCCATGGGGTCGTTTTTCCACGTGTTCCTCTGATCTCGCAGAGAGCACAGTGGAGGAGCAAGGGCGGGCTCGGTGAGTACTCACCATACCACTGAGCCGGCAGTGGGAGTTCTGTCTTCCCTGCCACCGCCGTAAAATCGGAGGGTACTCTTACATTTGCTGGGTGCTGTGGTCATGTCTCGCGGCCCAGCGTGAGGTACCTTCCGTCGGTCTTGGCTTGGTCGCCCGGACCGCGGGGAAGAAAACCCCGGTAACAAATCACCCCGAATCCTAAGCGGCGGCGCACCGTGAGAGGATGTGTGGCTGGCGGGGCTCCTCGGAGCAACCAGTCGCTAGTGCGACCCCCACCAGGGTACCTGCGGACCCCCTGGTTGGGTTACACTCTACGCTTGCCCGGGTACAGGGGGCACTGCCCGGGTGGACCTTTATTTCCCCCACACTCGTGGGATTTGTTATGGATAAATCGAACAAAAAACAAAATAAAGATGTTGAGGAGGATGCAGTGTCCGATGCCGGATCTGCATCGAGTGATTTGATGGTGGTGGAGCACAGTGCACCTGCGCTTTGCTCATCGCCGTTTTGGAGAGACGGGCGCAAGCGCCTGCGCTCGAGTGACGCAAGTCGCTCCGGCTCCGGGTCCGAATCGGGCTCGGGTGATGAATCTGTGCCGGCTAAAGTTGGCACGGCCAGAAGAGGGAGAGGTCGTCCTCCCACTACTGGAGAATACGTGGGATTGGCCAAAGCAAAGGCAGAGCTGTTGGCCTACAAGCGGGAGGACCTTCGCCTTCGCGCTGAGGAAGAAGCGCTGGACTTAGTCGAGCTGGCCAAGTCAAAAAGAGTGACGGATGTCGAATCCGGCTCCTTAGTAGAGGGCCAAACCGCAGCTGCTCTATTTGAGCAAGTCTCTGCTGGACTGAAGGTGGTGCAGCACGTTGCTACCAAATCAAGCAACTTAAAGGGAACCTTCACTAGAAGCCTGAAAGAGGCAATGAAGGTCATCGAAGGTGCAGCTGGCGGACTTCGCCAGCTATCCGCGTCCGAGGAGAACGGCAAACTGGAGGCTGCCAATAGTCGCCTGCAGGAGGAACTGGCAAAACTACAGGCCGACAACGGTCGTCTACAAGACGCCAACAGCCGCCTTAGGGCGGACCAGGAAATAATGCGACGTGAGTTGGAAAAGCTCAAAACGGACGTGGCGAATATCAGCCAACCGATTGCTCCAAAATCGGTGCAGCCAGTAGAGTCAGAACTGGTACGCCTGTTCCGCACTGAAATGGCCAGCCTAGCTGCCAGATTCAGTGTGATAGAGGGGAAGATTTTGCGACCGCCGCTCGCAAGCGATCGTAACAGAGCTGAGGGGCCAGCGGCGGCACCATCTTACGCGTCGAAAGCTGCGGCACCACGTGGCGCGACCAAGCCCGGTCGAGCTGCGCAAAATAATCAGGCCACCTCGGCCAGGACGGTCCAGAAGGGCCCTACTGTGGAGACGACGACAACGACGGCTCAGACTGCGCAGTCCCAAAGTGGCTCTACACAGCCAGGCCCACCCCAGCCCTCGCAGGGGACGTCGACCCCGGCTGCTTCTTCTCGGCCCACTACGGGTCAGAACAACAAAGGACCGAAGAAGAATAATGCCACCCCTGCTGCCTCCCAGAAGCGCCAGATGGGTGATAATCCCAAGGAAGGGGAGTGGCAGACCGTCAGTAAGACGAAAAAGAAGAAGAAAAAGAAGTCTAAATCCAAGAATACGGGCAAGAAACAGCCCAAACTGCGGGCGCCACGCTCTACAGCAGTTGTGTTGTCACTGCAACCGGGTGCGGAAGAGAGAGGGGTTACCTATGCGTCTGTCCTGACCGAGGCCCGACAAAAGGTAGACCTCGCCGGTCTCGGGATACCTCATCTGAAATTCAGAAGGGCAGTCACTGGCGCACGTATCCTGCAAATCCCCGGAGCAACGAGTGGCGACAAAGCCGACTCCTTAGCGGCAAAATTGCAGGAATACCTAAAGGGCGAGGATGTAAAAGTCTCCAGACCCACAAAATGTGCAGAGCTACGCTTGTCAGGTCTGGATGACTCAGTAACCTCCAATGAGGTGGGCGCAGTCGCCGCGCGAGTTGGTGAATGCCCCGTCGACCAAGTTAAGGTTGGGCAAATACGCCTCGGTCCTTCTGGCCTCGGAACGGTCTGGCTCCGCTGCCCTGTGACGGCAGCAAAGAAAATAGCCGATGCAGACAATTTGCTAGTGGGATGGGTTCCTGCAAAGGTAACACTGCTGGAACCTAGGCCGATGCAATGCTACCGCTGCCTGGATGGCGGCCACGTACAGCACACTTGCACGTCGGAGGTCGACCGCAGCGAGCTGTGTTATCGCTGCAGCCAGCCGGGGCACAAGGCTGTTCAATGCTCTGCCACGCCGCATTGTGCACTGTGCGCGGCAGTCGACAAGCCTGCGGAGCACAGAGTGGGCTCTAAGTCGTGCTCAGCCCGTGCGAGCAAGAAGCGAGCTGGTCTCAGAGTCACGCAGACTCCCCAGACTCAGCCATTGGCCACTCAGGCCATGGACGTGGAGGATAGTGAGCCAACGCCACATTCATAATGGCCCTTAGGTTCCTACAGGGCAACATCAACCACTGCGCCAGGGCTCAGGACCTACTACTCCAGAGCATGGCGGAGTGGTTGATACACGTGGCTGTCGTGGCGGAGCCATACTTTGTCCCCCCGAGAGACAACTGGGTAGGTGACACCGAGGGCTCAGTGGCCATTATGTGTCAGCAATCCGTGGGCGCAACAATGGTGCCTGTGGACAGGCGTTCGGGCTGCGTCGCTGCCGTCGTTGAGGGTATCTTAGTCGTTGGGGTTTACTTCTCGCCCAACAGGGTTCTCGCGGATTTCGAATCTTTTCTCGGAGATGTGGAGGCCCTGATTGGGCGGCACCACACCCACCCTGTCCTCCTCCTCGGGGACCTCAATGCCAAATCATCGGCTTGGGGCTGCCCCAGCACCGACGCACGGGGTGAGGTACTTGAGGAGTGGGCCGTGTCGACGGGGCTGGAGATCCTCAACCGCGGGACGGTGCACACCTGCGTTCGGCAAAATGGCGGCTCGATCGTGGACGTCTCTCTGGCAAGTCCATCGGTGGCCTGCCGTGTTCAGGGCTGGAGGGTGTTGGAAGGCGTGGAAACACTGTCCGATCATCGGTATATTCGCTTGGAGGTTTCTGCGCCTTCGGGGAACCCGAGCATCGGCCTCGTGAGCCAGAGTACCCCTACGACCCCGAGGTGGGTCCTAAAACAGTTGGACAGAGACGTTCTTATTGAAGCCGCCATAGTGCAGGCCTGGTTCTCCACTCCTGAGGGACCAGTGGACGTGGACGCTGAGGCGGCCTGGTTCCGGCACGCAATGACACAAATTTGTGACGCGGCTATGCCCCGGGCCAGGTCGAGACCTCAGAAGCGGCAGGTGTACTGGTGGTCTCAGGAGTTGGCAGAGCTCCGCAGGGAGTGCGTTGCGACCCGACGCCTGTACACGCGTCAGCGCCGACGCCGTCGTCGTGATCCTTCGCTCGAGACTCGGCTGTACGAGTCATACAGAGTGGCTAAGGAAGCTCTGCAGCAGAGCATCAGCCGGGCGAAGGACGCTGGGCACGAGCAATTCCTGGAACTGCTAAACGCTGACCCCTGGGGACGCCCCTACAAACTTGCAAGGGCAAAACTCCGAGCTTGGGCGCCCCCACTGACAGAGACGCTAGAGCCCGCTCTGCTGGGAAACGTCGTCTCTACACTATTTCCCATCCGGGCTGAGCACGTTCCGCCACCGATGAGGTCATATGGGGCAACGCAGGAGGAATCGGACGCGCCAGAGGTTTCAGAGGCGGAACTGGGGGTTGCTGAGATGCGCATGCGTGCAAAGAACACGGCGCCAGGTCCAGACGGCATTCCGGGCCGGGCTTGGGCTCTTGCCCTAAAGACTCTGGGCCCCAGGTTGCGGGAACACTTCACGGAGTGCTTCAAGCAAGGCCGCTTCCCAGAGCAGTGGAAGACGGGCAGACTTGTCCTTCTACGAAAGGAGGGGCGCCCCGCGGAATCTCCCTCTGCATACCGCCCAATTGTGCTGCTCGACGAAGTGAGCAAGCTATTCGAGCGTGTCACTGCTGCTCGCATTGTCAAACACTTGACCAGAGTGGGCCCCGACTTATCCGACAACCAGTTTGGGTTCCGAACTGGTAGATCGACCGTCGACGCGATCCTGCGCGTAAAAGCCTTGTCGGAACAGGTGGTGGCGGACGGCGGAGTATTGCTTGCGGTGTCGTTGGACATCGCCAACGCGTTTAATACTCTGCCGTGGAGCTGCATCGTTGAGGCGCTCCGGCACCATCGACTGCCGCTTCACCTTCGTCGGATAGTCGGGGATTACTTGCGCGATCGCTCGGTCACGTACATGGGACGCAACGGTGTCTGCACCAGGGGGATGTCGTGCGGTGTTCCACAGGGTTCTGTTCTCGGACCGCTCTTGTGGAACATCGGGTACGACTGGGTTCTGCGTGGTCCCACTCTCCCGGGCGTTAGCTTGATATGTTACGCTGATGATACGCTCGTCTTAGCCCGGGGGAGATCGTACAGGGAGGCTGCCCGTCTCGCCACTGCAGGAGTGGCTCAGACTGTTACGCGCATCCGCCGGCTGGGGCTGGAAGTGGCGCTAAATAAGACAGAAGCTCTATGTTTCCATGGGCCCCGGAAATCACCTCCTACAGGATCCCACATCACCATCGGTGGGGTCCGCATTGACATAAAACCTTGCATGAGGTATCTGGGGCTCGTGCTGGATAGCAGGTGGACTTTTAACGCTCACTTCCAGCGCCTGGCACCGCGACTGTTAGGTGCGGCTGGCGCTCTCGGACGGCTGCTGCCGAACCTCGGTGGCCCCAAAGTCAGCTGCAGGTGGCTCTATCTGGGGGTCATACGTTCTATGGCCCTCTACGGTGCTCCTGTCTGGGCCACCGAGATAACAAGACAAGGCGTCGCTACATTGCTGCGGCCACAGCGTGCGATATCCATACGAGTCATCCGCGGGTATCGCACGATTTCGACGGAGGCGGCGTGCGCGCTGGCAGGGTCCCTTCCTTGGGATCTGGATGCCCGTGTCCTTGCGTCACTCTATACATGGCGCAAGGAGGCGCGGGATCACGACGAAATGGTGGATTCGAGGGAGATGAACCTGTGCAGGGCACAACTACAACAGACGGCAGTTGCAGAATGGGTAGAGCGGCTGATGCGACCAGGGGCGGGCCTTCGGACGATAGAGGCCCTCCGCCCCGTTCTTAAGGAATGGATGGACAGGCGTCACGGCGTTTTGACCTTCCGGCTGACACAGGTGCTGTCGGGGCATGGTTGCTTCGGCAAGTACCTCTGCCGCATCGCCGGGAGAGAGCCAGACGCCTGCTGCCACCAGTGTGGGAGCCTTGAAGACACGGCGCAGCACACACTCGCCGAGTGCACCGCTTGGGAAGCGCAGCGCCGTGTCCTTAATGCGGAGATAGGTGGAGACCTTTCGCTTCCGGCCGTCGTCTCTAGCATGGTCGGGAGCGAGAATGCATGGCAGGCGGTGGCCTCATTCTGCGAAGAGGTCATCGCCACAAAGGAAGCCGCGGAAAGGGAGCGGGAGGCTGTCTCCACACTGCCAATCCGCGCCCGGAGAACAGGGCGCAGGAACAGGGCAGACAACGCCCTGTTCGTACCACCTTAAATGGCCACGGGCGGCGGACTTGGGGAAGTCCGGCCGCCCATCATCACATGGCCTGAGTAGGCGGCGCGGTTTGGTGTTGCCGCGCCCCACTCTCGTGGATTGGCAGGAGAGGGATCAACGATCACTGATCCCCTACGTTGGGCTGGGGACTGCATTGGCGGTCCGCCACTGCTGGGGTCGCGGAGGAATATCAACTTGTTCCCGTGGCCTCAGCAACAAAAGTGGTGAGCCGAAGCACTCGTGTGGTTTTTAGTCGGTAGGTCACCCACTCTGGGTGGAGTCCGACACGCCCCGTCGCCTTCCCCGGGCGGCGGATGTCCATGAGGATTTTCCACACGCACAAAAAAAAAAAAAAAAAAAAAAAAAAAAGGTTAGGTTAGGTTAGGTTAGGTTAGGTTAGGTTAGGTTAGGTTAGGTTAGGTTAGGTTAGGTTAGGTTAGGTTAGGTTAGGTTAGGTTAGGTTAGGTTAGGTTAGGTTAGGTTAGGTTAGGTTAGGTTAGGTTAGGTTAGGTTAGGTTAGGTTGGGGTGCTGGGTCAGACAACCTCCTCGTGTGCTCTTTTTGGAGCCGGTGCACCCTGGGCACGAGCAATAACTTTCTTCAAGTCTGGGGTCTGTTATTGCTCGTGGCGAATAGTCTGACGTGGGAGGGGCCATTTATTGGCCTAGGGGTGGTTTTTCCGCGTGTTCCTCTGATCTTGCAGAGAGCACAGTGGAGGAGCGAGGGCGGGCTCGGTGTGTACTCACCATACCACTGAGCTGGCAGTGGGAGTTCTGTCTTCCTTGCCACCGCCGTAAAATCGGAGGGTACTCTTACACTTGCTGGGTGCTGTGGTCATGTCTCGCGGCCCAGCGTGAGGTGCCTTCCGTCGGTCTTGGCTTGGTCGCCCGGACTGCGGGGAAGAAAACCCCGATAACAAATCACCCCGAATCCCAAGCGGCGGCGCACCGCGAGGGGATGTGTGGCTGGCGGGGCTCCTCGGAGCAACCAGTCGCTAGTGCGACCCCCACCAGGGTACCTGCGGACCCCCTGGTTGGGTGACACACTACGCTTACCCGGGTACAGGGGGCACTGCCCGGGTGGACCTCTATTTCCCCCACACTCGTGGGAATTTATATGGATTCAAATAAAAAACTTATAAATGATGTTGAGGAGGATGCAGTGTCCGATGCCGGATCTGCATCGAGTGATTTGATGGTGGTTGAGCACAGTGCGCCTGCACTTGGCTCATCGCCGTTTTGGAGGGACGGGCGCAAGCGTTTGCGTTCGAGTGAGGTGAGTCGCTCAGGGTCCGAATCGGGTTCGGGCGACGAATCAGTGCCAGCTGCTAAAGTCGGCACGGCCAGAAGAGGGAGAGGTCGTCCTCCCACTACTGGCGAATATGTCGGTCTTGCCAAGGCCAAGGCAGATCTCATGGCTGCCAAGCGGGAGGAGTTTCGCCTTCGGGCAGAAGAAGACGTTCTTGACTTGGTCGAGGTGGCCAAGTCGAAGCGCCAGAAACCGGTTGCTACCTCTGGCGCCGCAGAAGATGGTCGCACCGCAGCTGCTCTTTTCGAGCAAGTGTCGGCGGGTTTGAAGGTGGTGCAGCATGTTGCGACGAAGTCAAGCAACCTGAAGGGCACCTTTACACGGAGCCTGAAGGAAGCAATGGCTATCATTGAAGCGGCGGCCGGCGAACTACGTTGTTTATCTGCTTCCGAGGAGAATAGTCGCCTGCAGGAAAACCTGTCTAAGCTGCAGGCAGA